>VZSF01002838.1:0-292882 GCA_013398295.1 Chionis minor | reverse complement strand
CCCCCCCCGCCACATCTCCATACAATTAAAGCATGACTGATAATTCCAGTGATTCCAGAACAAGAGCCACTGAGCAGAGATGGCCACAGAGTCACAGTTCCAACACCTGAAATGTACGGAGACAACTGAAAGCTAGTGTGGAGGAAAGGTGCACTGCTGGAAAGCCAACGCTAATCCTGCTGTCACCCCCGAGGGGTCAGACCCAGCCACCTTCTTTGCTGCTGATCTGCAGGAATCAACGAGCAAGTCAGGACACAGCTGGCACGCTGGCAGGAACCACGAGCATCGCGACTATGCAGCTACCCGGTAATTAGTACCTGCCTCAGCTCTGCCTAATGAGGGGTGGTATTTGTCATCCTCATCCTGAAGGCTCCTGGCCTCTTACGGGTAGATTTGCCACATCCACACAGGCAGAGTGTGCGCCTACAATTAACGTAGTTCTGCCCAGGGCTCTTCTTCAACCAAGTTCAACTGCACTGCACATGCGAACGCGTTGCTGGCCCCTGTTTGCATGCAGGGAAACACAAACACCCCACGCTTAATTTGCACAGGATTGTCATGCAGGAAGCAGAACTTGCATTTCCCAAGTCCCGAGCTGGGCAAAGCCTGCTCAAAAGTTTTCCTGGGGATCTGCGTTAATGGAATAGCAGCTACATGACTAAATCCTGTTTGTCTGAAAAATTATATGGAAGATGACAGTTTATTCTAGAACTTGGAAAGGTTCATTTTAGGGCCTCCTGATCAATTTCAAATACTTGGTTTTTAATGAAAAGCTGAAAAACTTGGCTTTGTGGTGAAAAATGAAAGGGTTTGATTTAATGACGTTTTCTGGGGAATAAACCCCTTCCTTTTCTAGTCATTCCTAGCCACAAAACTTCAGCTAGATGATTCTGAAAAGCCAGAATTTGTTCTGTTGTGACTGGAGACTCTGAACAAGAAAAGTCAGAACAGAAAGAAGGAGTCACAACTCATTATGAATGCAGGGCATATAGGACAACAGCCTTTCAGAAAGCACAAGAAACTCCCGAGGATTCCAAAGCCATCTAGTTTTGAACACAGAAAAGAAACAACATTTATTTATTTATTTATTTTCCCCCCACAATTCAGTGACTTGTTCCAGTTTCTTAGGAAGGAAAAAAAAAGGAGTTAAGTGATTTATGAAAAAAACATACTCTCTCTTCCCTTCTGTTTTGGGGTTTTTTTTCTTAAAATTAGACCATGTGTAAAATCAGCAAAATCTGAAAATGGATGATTTACTGCAACTAAGAACATCTTCTATTAAAATAAAAACATCTGCCAGTTAGAGGCTGCTCCAAGCCTTTGTTGGCTGTGGCACAGACTGCTCTATGATGCTGGACGTGTCTCTTCATACGACTCTTTTCCATCTTTTTCTATGCTCCTATTTGGCCGTGATTTCTATTCAGATCACAAGGTCTTGCAGCAAGATCTGGTTTTATCCTATATCGTAGCTCTCTGGAGTCTGGATCACAGTTAGCCCTAATGTAAAACATATAAATAACCACCTATGACTGTCTTTCCAGGAGAGCCTCCTTGTGCTATCTTTGGCAAGCTGCCGTTTCTTCAGGCATGCTGCAAAATGGCAGCTCTGTCTGCATTTGCCGTCAGGTCTCCTACGAGACTGTTAGCAATCTGACAGGGTTTCCTGGGTCCCCCAGCGAGCTGGAAACGAATACAGGCTCGCAGCATTTGCCCTTCCCTGTAACCCAGCTTCTGGATATTAGATGGAAAGATGAGCAGAAAGTTTGGTGAAACTGAGGGATGGGGTTTTTATCTAAACCCTTCAGTGCCAACATGGACTAGACTTCCACTCAGGGAAATTACTTTTTCCTCTCTGTCTCCAGAGCCTCTCTCTTCCCTAGACAAGCGTCTCAGAGACTTTGTGAATCAAAGCTGACTGAGGCTGGATCGCTATACAAAATGCCTGCATTCCGTCTTCATCTGTCGCAGGCTCTCTCGACAGGCTTCACTGATTTCCAGATGCTTCTCAACTCTCTACAATCAGCCTTGACTCTATTTGCACTGTGTACTAAAAAGAACTCCTCGATGACGATCTGCTTTCCTTTTTGCTGTAGGTGTCCCATGCTCTACAACAGATGATGCCTGGTGGACAGTAAAACTATGTCACCTATCCCTCAAGGCTCTCGCAGGAGAACACCCCACCCAGGGAGCATTTCATCATCTCCCAGATCCTGTCGGAGCAAATTCCAAATATCTGGGGAACCACAATGAATTAACATGCAAATTGAATCCTACGCCACGATTCATGTCACTGTCATCTTTATGTATTAGACTGCAGATTATGAAAGGAATTACACTCCAGCTGGCTAATTAAGTAAACATGAAGCAAAGGAGGGTAGTAGACAAGACTAGGGTCTGGAAGCCTGGGTTCAAGTCCTGGCTGAGGCAGAAAATTCTTCTGTGACGATGGGCAAGTTTGTCAGGGGCAGTTTTGAAGCGCACAAAGCATAGTAGAAGGCCATTAACAGGACCCTGAGATAGACTCCTGTCCGTGTCAAAGTACAACACAGGGCTCTCCAGATTCCCACTTCCCCTGTCATACAGAGCAACAAGCTAAAACAAAGGAACTATGACATGAGACAAGTGAAACAAAAGGCCTGAGAACAAAGCTTCTCCCTGCTCTCTGTGTACAGGCTGGAATCTTCCACAAGGTCTTTCACAGCACATGGCTCAGCCGAAACCTCAGCGCGCTCCGGCAGCTACAGCTGACTTTGCAGCACTGTTCAGCCTCATGCGAGGCAACTGTAGCCAAAAGATGGGGAAACTTGCCAGATCCTCTGTTTTAAAAACAAAGGTGCCATGTCTTACATAGGCATTATGATAGTTCCACTCTCATGCCAGAAGAAAACCATCCCCATTTTAACTGTCCTAGCGCGCTCTAGTGGGAGCCCGTTCCCTGCACGGCTCGGCAGCATCCCTGCGGGGCTGCTCTCCCAGCAGGAGCCTTCTCGCCCAGGGGCCACGGAGTTGTCCAATGCGGGTGCCCGAAGAGCTGGGGGTGAAGGGAGGTGACTACAAATGCAGCTCCACTGGGAAAAGGTCAGTGATTTCAATGGTCAAATTAGACAAAAAGGAAAACAGCCTGGTATTGTTTCAGGATGATGTCATTTCTTCGCAACTACACCCCCGAAAAAATACCCAAATCCCAAAACACTTTTCCCTCTTTTTAATGGGGATTCTTCCTATCACGTGAAGGCTCATAAAGAGCTTCACAAGGCATAAAGCTCAAGGCACATAAAGAAACTCAAAGTGGATGAGATTTATTTTTTTTTAATTGCAAAAGCCATATTTTCAATTACAGACAGACCTGTTCAGTCATACCCTTCAAGCATTATCTTCCTCCCGTACCTGCACCCTGTTCATCAGTAACGTACTGCCACCATCTTGCTCCGCTGAGGCTGCTCTGAGGGCACACAACCTTTCCGTAGGACACCACCTTGCCCCTTTGCTGCCATGTCACTGGCTGCTTCCTCACCCCCCGACACAGGGTTTCATGCTCTGGGAGTCATTGTCTCACTGCATGCGGGTTTCAGACAATAGAGTAGGCACCAATTTGCCAACAGGAGAAACTATTTATTACCTTTTTATTATTATTATTCTTTCTATGCTTGGATAGGAGCAAGCCTCTGTGAGGAAAGGAATGTGAGCATTCAGGAAATAAATTGTTGTTCAGTTTATGCGCCTTTGGGTCTCATTCATAATCCAGAGCATTACGAGAATAACTCAGGTTGAAATCTGCAATATTTATTCTATTACAATGAAATTGTTTCTTTCGCAGGAAAAGCATTAGACAGTGATATCAAAGGTTTGGGAAAACCAACAACTTGTGATGGTGCTTAAACAGGGGACATAACCTTCAAACCCCAGGTCAAATTGTACATGCAAAGCTCTTAGGTCTCTGAACCTTAGCTAATAGGCTAGTTGTCATCTCTGCAGCTTTGTGGGACCCTGAGCATGGATTTACAAGGACAGCTGACAGACAGTATGCCAGCCCCACGTATGTGATTTAAATAGGACCTCCAAGGAACACAGTAAAACAAAAGCTGCTCCAAGCTGATAAGGGTTGAAAAAGTAACTCAAAATGCATCGGAGCTCTTCAATTTCTCAGTTATTGTGCAGTACTCCTGGCTAGCCTGTCATCAGCTCAGCTGCTGGAGCCACCCCAGAGATTTGGTAACTGGTATGTGGCATGGCAAGTGGCATGGGCAGTGTGACACAGCTTTCGAACAAGGTTTAACAGAGCAATACTTAGCAGCTCTTTTTCTCCTGGAATACACCAAAAAAGCTTCACCCTGCAGTTCTCATAAACACTTAGAGCAAAAGGCAGATAAACCAAGAGAATGGTTATAGAACCATCCATTGAGAAACAGCCTGTATTAAATTTCGCTCCCATCCCTACTGTTGCGTAACATTTGAAACAGGGCATTTGAAGCCTGCTTGAGCATGCACCTTCACAAGCACTCAACTTTGCGGTAAGTAATCCCATAATACCGAGCGTAGGGGTATATACAAGTGCTTGCAAGAATGTGGTCTCTGTAAGACCGGGGAAATTGAAGCATCGTGTCTGGCAAACAGTATCCTGAAGGACGATACCCGATATCAGAATGATGCAGATGATAACAGTGCCCCTTGTGAATGTAACATCTTTCTCACTTATACTTCCTTGCTTCCCGTTTAAATAACTGTCAGTAAAGAGAACAGGAGTTTGTGTAGGACTAGAGATGTATGTATTTGCCTTACATCATGCTAAATACCACCATGCTGAGACAGCACAATCTCTGCTTGAAGGCAGCTCAGAAAGAGCGTAAAAGAGGCAAGGTGTTGTTAGTATATGAATAGGGTGTGGGGAGGTATATGAGGACCTGGTTAAGGAAAAGAAACTTGATATGAGGAAGAATTTCAAAGCTGAAGATTGTTTTTATACCGGCAGAGATGCCCACAAAGTCATGCTTTTCCAAAGCAGCCTAACGGCAATAAGACACGTTTACTGTGGTAGGGCAGATCCAGATCAGCCCATTGCTGTGACACTCACCACCTATGACACTTCACTTCTTAAGCCAAGGGTGCCCCAAACCAAACCAAACCAAACTGAACCCAACCGAACCCAACCGGGACTTGCGCTTTGGTTCCCTACATTTTGCCTGTGTCTTCCTTGGTCCAGCTGCCAGGCCCAGCTCACCCCTCTGCTGGACCCCAAGCAGCTGCAGTATTAGCTGGAGAAAATCACCTTGTTGTCTTCCTACCCTAACAAATTAATACATGGCCAAATTAACCTCCTTTCTCTACACTGTTCTCAGTGCGCTACATGAAAAAAACCAAAACAACAGAGAACAGACTTACAATAAGGACTCACAGCCAAGCTAGAAAGCACTGCTATTACTCCCTACAGTCTCAAGAGAAAGGAATCTAGGGTATTGTCCTGACAACAGCAAAACCAGGAATGCCATCCCTTTTGTATGTCTCTATTCAGCTTCACCCTCTTTTTACTTCTCTTTATTAATGTAGCAGAGCACACTGCTAATTAAGCCTGATTTTTCTTTCTTGGATGTAGGCCCTAGTATGATTTAGAAATAACCTTAATCTGGTATTTGTAATTCTAGTATTTACCTCTTCCCATGATTTCCAATATGATCAAGATGAGCTTCTGCAATGGTTTAAAACACCAGGAAAAAACCCAGTGAGACCTCAGTCCTATCGAATAAATGATGGGACATGAACAGAGCACAGGATCTTTGAATATCCTCTAAACATCACCAAAGCCAGTTAATTAGTTAAGCTCTATAAAGCAAAACTAAACCTTTGGGGAGGCAGACTGTTTGTTTTCTCTGTGTGGCCATCCCCAAGCCAGGACATAATGTGTCACATCCAAATCCATACACCCGTCCAGCACACAGCCAGAACACCTCTTCTTGGACTTCAATCCAAGAGAGGACACAGGGTAAACCCAAACCACCCTCCGGCCATGCAAGCCCCTGTGCAAACAGAAACAGCATCTCATGCGCCAAGGGACAACAAACTGCTGGAGAAGCTAAAAAAGCAAATGCCACTATTTACGTTGACAACATGCCTCCGACTGTCTGAAAGCAGGAGCGGCCCTGTCCTCTTGTGCACAGGCTGACATGGCCACCCGCTCACCAGCAGCTTCTGCAGCATCACAAAACACCCTGCTTCACAAACAGCAGGCAAGCTCTTCCTCAGCTTCGCAGGCGCTGCACCAGAATGCGCAATTGCTCTCCAACATTGGATAAATATGCAGAGCTCTGTCGAATTTTTCATTTTCACATACATTAATCATCCCCAAAGCCCACCTCAGCTGTACAGATCGGTACTCTTTGTACCACTTCTATTGTCTCAAAGGTGTGTATTTTCATAATGATGGTGCTCATGTACCACTTAACAGTATATTTTCATTTGGCCCCAGCCATACTTCTGAACAGTGATTTATTACTGCTTGTCACTAGCTGCTACTAAGAGTAATACATATACTGGGTTTATTTAGTGTGTTTAGTATTGACTTGACTCTTTCTACACAGACAATACTGCCCAAGCCCAGAGATTCACAAATCAAAACAGCCAAGTTTCTGGGCCTTGGAGGTGCGCTTGTTTTGCACTTCCCAGCTTTTTGCCTACAAGATCTAGAAACTTTCATTTAGTTGTTCTTTTTTAATGGAAGTGGAGAGCCTAATGCAGTCTGCCTGCTCCAGGAGCTGCAAGTGTACAGTGAACACCTACGGTGGACGATGAAAACAAGAGAAATATGCCGGGATGCCTCAGGGACCTGCCCATGCTGGCTTTATTGCTTAAGGACCTGATTAAAAACCCATATACCAGTTCCCCCCGCCTCAGAGGTAACATATGTCAGGGATATGCATGTTATATGAAGGCAACCAGGTCCCAGCTTCCTGGACCCGACACCTGCAAAATGTTTGCCATTTTGCTGGGCAACGCTAATGCGCTGGGAATGGCAGCACCGACTGCCACAGAGAGGTCTCCTGCCAACCCTGGCAGGGTGACAGCAAGGGGCTGTGCCCCAAATTGACTGTAGAGCTCCCCACCTGCCAAGTAGGAGGGGCTGCTGCTGTCCCACCACTGCACTTTAGCCCCGCTGGGCTGTAAGAGGGCATGGAGGAAATTTTAACCAGCGATGTCAAAACCACGTGTTCTGTCAGTGCTGTCAACCACCAGCTAGAACGAAAACAATAAAAACTCTTTTGCAAGGAGTTCCAGGAAATTTGGAGACCTGTAGGGGACAAAGCTCCTCCCGTTAATTCCCCTTACAGAGAAAAATAAAAAACAAAGGGAAGAAAAGCATCATTTACTATTTGCAAGCTTAATTTTTTACCTCAGACTTGGTAAACAAGTGTTTTGTCTTTGCCCTTGCTCGTCAGTAGATTGTAAGCTCTGGGAGAGGATTTTCCACAGATAAAATTCCAGTGAGTATTTCTGCGAAAAATTAATTGTCCTTATTGCACCACCTTTCACTGCAATGAGGTATTGCTTCGCCTACACCTCATTTTTCACCTGTGTAAGGAAGTTGGGTTTCCTGTCACTGAAGAGGCCCCAGAAAAACCTGTACCCGGGCCTGAAGGTGCTTGGCCTGCACGTACCACCCTCGTGGCCACCCACCCTGTCCCCTCTGGGACCTGGTGAGCAGGGGCACCACCACCTGCAGCCCAGACGGGGCAAAGGGAGGGCTGCCCTCCTGCATCTGCCCCCATGGAGGGCATCTGCCCCCCCCACCTCCCACCCCAGCACTGCTGCCTGTTTGCAAACCTTTCCTCCACGCCAGCACCCGGCGCACATCCACACCTCTGCCGGACGTACACACTTCCAAAGGAGCGTGGCCAGCAGGTCGAGGGAGGGGATTCTGCCCCTCTACTCCGCTCTGGTGAGACCCCACTTGGAGTACTGTGTCCAGCTCTGGGGCCCCCAGCATAAGAAGGACATGGACCTGGTGGAGCAGGTCCAGAGGAGGGCCATGGAGATGATGAGAGGGCTGGAGCACCTCTGCTCTGAGGACAGGCTGGGAGAGCTGGGGTTGTTCATCCTGGAGAAGAGAAGGCTCTGGGGACACCTCATACTGTCCGTTTGGTACTTAAAGAGGGCCTCCAGGAAAGATGGGGAAGGGCTTTTTTTCAGGGAGTGTAGGGCGAGGGGTAATGGTTTTCAACTGGAAGAGGGTAGATTTAGATTGGATCTCAGGAAGAAATTCTTTACTGTGAGGGTGGTGAGGCCTTGGAACAGGTCTCCCGGGGAAGCTGTGGCTGCCCCATCCCTGGAAGTGTTGAAGGCCAGGCTGGACGGGGCTGTGAGCACCCTGCTGTAGCGGGAGGTGTCCCTGCCCAGGGCAGGGGGGTTGGAACTAGATGATCTTCCCTTCCGAGCGAAACCACGCTACGGTCCTGTAGTACCGCACACCCNGGGGGGTGCGGGGGGGACGCGAAATGGCGGTCGGGCGGGTGGGCCGGAGCGTGTTTCCCGGCTGCCGCGTTCAGCTAAACGCGGCGGCCCCGGAAGGCGAGGGGAGGCCGGGTGCCGCTCGTCTCGGAGCGGCGCGGCCGCTTCCAACCCGGTAGTTCCCGTGCCCTGAGGCGGGGGCGGGGGGGACACGCTTCTCTCCCTCCGGGATGCTTATACCTTGGCTTCCGTGGGAGCTGGTGGGCAGCCACGGCCGGCTGAAAGAGGAGTTTGAGCCCCCGGGAATGAGGTGGGGTGGGAAGGGGGGAGGGAAGCGGGAAGGGCGGTTGAGGGGATGCCCCGCGTTTGCAGCCCTGAGGCGGCGGCGCTGCCTCTTCCCGCCGCCGGGACGCGCCCCCGGAGCGCAGCCGCCGGCCCGGTGGCGGTGGGAGGGCGGGAGGCAGAGTTTGGGCTGGGGAGGGGGTTTCTCCGCGGTGGAGGTGGGGAAGGCAGAGGCCCTTGTGGTCGGCAGTGTCCCGTGTCCCCCCCCGAGGCACCTCCTGGGCCGGCAATGCCTTACCTCACCTCGGAGAAGGTTCATAAGTTACAGAACTTTGTGAAGGCTTCAGTCTCTAAATCCTGTTGTTGTCTTTCTCTGTTCCGCTTCTAAAACCTAAATATTTGTGCTCTTCCCACCTGTTAGCTTTACTTAGCGTCTCTGACAAGACCAACCTGGTGGAATTTGCAAAGAGTCTGAATGCTCTTGGCCTGGGTTTAATTGCCTCCGGAGGAACAGCCAAATCCTTGAGAGATGCTGGCTTGCCTGTCAGGTACAGAGACGCTTTCCTGTACATCCCCACCAAAAACAGTCATTTGGGTCCGGAGGTTGCTTAAATTGTTTTCTCCATCTGTGAGTAAAAAATGATTGAAAATTGGTCTGAAAGCAAGTCTTCCTGTCCGAAAAAAAACCTCCCCCAAAGCAAATTTCAGAACCTTCTTGGCCTGAAGTTGGTTGACTGGGGCCAAAGGGTGTTACTGTGCAGGTCAGCACACACATGTCAGGAGCGTCGTGTGTTGGAGATGATGCCCTGTCTGCCTTGATCCAGCTTTATTTCCCTGTGAGACAATCAGTTGTCTCAAAAGTCATAATCTGACCCTAGTGCTGCTCTTCACAACCAGGTGAAAGCTGATCTTTGCCCAATTCTGAGACAGGAAAGGTGACATGTGTCAGAAATATGCTGAAGCTCACTGGAGATTGTCACAAATAATTTTCCCAGCATGGTGGTCAGCTTTTTCAGACAGACCTTTAAAGTGTTTGACATCTACTGTTTTGAGAAGGGGCATGTACAGTCACTGGCTGTTTTGGCCCATGATTATGGGGAAGTTTGTTTCGGTTTCTTCCATGCTGTGATTAAAAAAAAACCAAACAGCTCTAGCCAAATAAAAATTTTTTCCAGTACAGTGATGAAAAACTTGTCAATTGTTTGGCAGGGCAGGTGGCTGTGACTCCTTTTTTTGCTTCTAATGAATGCAATGATAGGCCCCTGGGACACATCAGCATCAATATACACACTGCCTCCAGAGCTCCCTGTCCTCACTGTTAGCCAGCTCTTGGTCGTGTCCCTCCAACTTCTTTGCTTGGCTGTGCTGTCAGTAAAGCCTGAAGCACAGGGTGGTCGCGTTTCCCTTTCACTTTCCAATTTATTATTTCTTTACCATGATAAATAGTCACAGGGAGCGGTGAAACTTTAATGTTTTGGCTAAGCTGGGAAAAAGAGTACTGAGGTATTGTGTCTTCTGAGCATGATCTTCTGTTCTTTCTATAAACCATGTTGATGTGGGATTTGCTTGTCTTGGTTATTTCAGTGTATTTGAGAAATAACTGTACTGCTTAGTTGAATTTGACCCATGAACCTTATTTCCATTCATGGGATAGAAAAGCAGATGTTACTCCTTTGGCAAAGGGGTGTTTTGTAGCAACATTTATACAATTTTTTGTTCTGGATCACTTACTAGAAAGCAGTGTCCTTTCTGTCTTCTGTCAGATGTAGCTTTTGCACCAGATACAGATCAATGTCTTGTGAAGAGTGAGAGAGCATTAAACCAACATTTTGGCTGTTTCTACTAATGCTTTTGTACCTAGCAGCATTTTGCTAAGTAGCTGACAGATGTCAGCCGTAATAAAAACAGTCAGATCTATGTTAATGTAGAATGCCTCATCTCGGCACTACTTCCCAGCCTTCCATAAGAAGGATACATCCTAGTCTGTCACCCAGCATAGGTTTTTCCTAGCAGTTTAGTAATACACCTTCCATGTGTTGTGTTCTTATTGAGACAGAAGATACTGAAGTTTAGAGGAATCATGCGTGTGTTTTCTCTAAATTCGTCCTGTCATTGATGGAAAGGTGGTGATTTGTTAATTTTTTTTAACAGATGGACCAAAAGAAAGCTAAGTTTGTCTCCCCTCCTTGCTGCCTTCAAAATGCCTAGGTTTTAAATTTCCTTCTGGTAAAACCAATACTGCCAGTAGATCTAAATTATTGCCCTGATGGGAACGAACATTTAACCTATAGATTAAGTCACTATGGCACATCTATTATCATGCTGTGTTTTCTCGTTGAGCAGAGATGTTTCGGACCTGACAGGGTTCCCTGAGATGTTAGGTGGACGTGTGAAAACCCTTCATCCTGCAGTTCATGCTGGTATGTTTCTGCTAATATATTTTCAGTCTAAAAAAAGAAAACCATAGGCAGCGAGGGTGGGAGGAAGGGGCTGACAGGTGTCTTTTTTTAAGAGTTGTGTGGAAGAACTGGGTAATGAAAATGGATTTTCTCTAGCAGCAGAAGGAGAGGTTGAAAGCGTGAGGTGAAGTGCACGGCGGCTGAACTACTTCCTCTGTTGCTATGCTGTCATCTATGCAGTTAGCAGAGCTTTTCCTCCCCAGGGCTACGAGTAACAGGGCTTCTTTGTAAATGCCTTTGCACATTCTTTGCAGAGTCAATTTCAGACCTGTTCAGGCAGAGAGCTTCACTGAATTTAACCTGGAGATGAAACTGGTGTGTAGCATAAGGAACATGGCAGCATAGTCTTTAGTAGGTGATTTCTGCAAGTCTGATCTTCCCTGACTCCTCTTCAGCAAGGAGGATGTCTGATAATTAGTCAATCTGGATGTTAAACCATCTGCTTTTTCATCTCCTGTTACTGAGGTTGAGATCGCTCAAATGGGACCTGTTGCCCATCATACCTGAGGGCTGGAGACAATCTTGTTTGACAGCCTTGAACCTAGGACTGTGCTGTTGCTTGCTCTGTGCCAGCCGCTCACCTGCATGTTCTCCCAGGTTTCTAGACCCACGCCAGCTGCCTACGCTGCCCAGCTAGAGACGCAGCCTCTCTTGCTTCCGTTCTTTCATACGCTGTGTGTGGTGTTGGCTGATGAGCGGCAGGTGCCCTTTTCCTCTCCACGAGCTCCTTAATGACAGTTTTAGTGTTGTAAGCATAGCAACTGAATGCTCATAAAGTACATTTTTGAAGTTGCTGTTCAGTGCTTGGAATGCTCTAGGATTTAGTGTTGGGGAAAGAAAAGTGATATAGTATGGAATGTGAACGGCCAAAGATTCAGGAAAATGGAATAAAGGTAGAGGAGTAGGGGCTGAGGACTGTTGTCTGAACTAGAAACAGAAAGTTTATGATAGAAAGTCTCTGAGGAAGAGCACAGTCTGAAAGAAGATGTTGAGTTAAAAAATACTGTTGGTGTTTCAGTTATTTTTTAATAAAGATGTACTGTTTATTGTAACTAGGCATTTTTTAATAAAGATAATACTGTTTTTTGTAACTAGGCATCTTGGCTCGCAATATTCCAGAAGATAATGCTGATATGAACAAACAGGATTTCAGCCTTGTAAGGTAAATGTTGGGGAACATGATGCAATTCATCAGTAATTAAAAATGAACATTGGAGACCAGTCAACGCCAGTGAATGGCAGCAGTAGGGACTGTAAAATGCGCATACCGGAAGGTCTGCAATCTCCTTCCTTTTACCTGTCAGGAGATACTATGTTTGTGCAAATAGTTTTCTACAGATGCATCTTCATCTTTCTCTTGCTTGTAGTAAGAGAAAACTAAAACAAGAAAGTTACAGTCTGGTTTCCGCAGGGAACAAATGTTTTAATTTCTTCTGGTTATCTGGGAATTTTGATACTTTACATTTAGCCAGTGTTGGGCCACATTACACTTCCTGCAAAGTTGAATTCAGTGCTTTAGAAGCTGGTGCACCTCCCCTCAACTTGGCTGGGTGTCTGATCAGATGACCATTCCTGATTTTGAAATACTTGCTTAGTAAATATACCCTTTGATATTTGCATAATGTTTACTGAGTTTCAACACATAAATAAAGAGTAGATGTGAAAAGCGCGTTAGGAACAGGCAACATTTGTACAGACAGAAAACACACAGATAACAGACAGAAAGCTTACTTTCTGAGGGCCATCATGAGAGCGAGTTGCAGCCAGAAATTGAAGTAGCACAGCTTGTGCACTGAAGTAACAAAGATTATTTTCTGTTTTTGTTAGAATGTATTTACTCAGTAGACTGGCACAGGGCAGTTTGAGACTTTTTAATTAATTTTAACATTTAACTAGTGAATGTAAGTAACCAATTCTATGTCAGTGGGTAGTCTAAACCCTGCCACTGGTTTAGAAATGAATGGCTGAATTGAACCTAGTAAATTGTAGGTATAGCCCGGATGGGAGGTATAGTTTGACTGTGGCGATTGGGCCAGGATGCATCTTACCTTTTAAAATTACTTTTAAAAACTGATGTGCCCAGGATGGGTGGATTTCCAGGCTGAGTTTGAAAACGTGAAATTTAAAACCACAGGAATCCTCATAGATGGCTCAGCAGTGGTGACTCTTCAGAGTGTGCTGCGTATTAAAGCAGGCTCTGCTGAATTGCAGGGGGGAGTAACATGCCTTTACGTCAGTGACTTCTAGTGCACTTGCATCTGGAATAATAATTTGGATTTGAGTTGTCTTACATAAAGCAGAAGGAGCTGATCCTTAGCAGGAGTGTCTTTGCATAGCTGCATAAAATTTACACACCCAAGTCAAGGTAGGAAACCTTGATATTGATTATCTTGATTTCCACAGATAGAAGCATTAGCAGTGTCCACAGATTCCTGATGGTTTGCAACAGGTCAGGAGCACGAATGGATTATTTGGTAGGGGGTATTAGAAATGGAACAAGAGATAAAAGACATCATAGGAAGCTTAGAGACGTGGGAGGTTCTAAAAACCATACTGGAAGCTGATCATCCCTTCTGCTTGAGTTCATCTCACAGTGCAGAAACGGTAATACTCAAAGTCGGACGCAAGTGTGTGCATCACAGCCAATACTGGGTATGCATTGGAGTTCGATACTTTCATGTATTCAGATCCAGAGAGTAAATTAATTCTCCTGGATTAAAAACATTGTGAAGGTCAAAACAGATACCTCCTTTCACTACAGTTCACGTGGCACTAGTAGGATGGGACAGGGCGAGTTATTACTTCATGCTTTCTGGAATACAGACTGCGACGTCTTCCAGAACAGATCAAAAAACTAATTCCAGTAAGGTCCAGTCTTGCGTTGAGAGGGGAAAGTCAATTCTTCCCCCTGCTTTCATGTGCTACAGAGGCTTTATGGAATTCAGGCTGTGCACTTCGGTTTCATATGCTGTTACTATTTTAGAAGTCCAGAAGGTGATATATAGGTCATTTTCTGCTCTTGGAAAAGTTGTGGAAAATGAGATTGATTGTACTTTGTTTGCAGTGGACCTTGGTCTGTATGCTTACTGTCTTAAGAAAGTTGGTGGATGCCTATTTTCAGTAGTGCTGAGCGCCTGCTTTGAAGTCCTTTGAAATCACTCTAGTTGTGCACCAAAATCACTAAACATTTAAATACAGGCCCACATATTCAAAGAAACTCTTCCTTTAAACCAGCTTCTGTAAATTGTGATTCTGTCTTCTGTAACATTGTTTAATACACAGAATTCAGTTAAATTTCATGATGCATTGTACTATCACTTGGCCTTTGGCTGAACACCACTGTCTCTTAAGTCTTTTGGAGAAAGAAACCTTGACTACAAGGTTTTATGTTGGTCCTTGATCTGAGAGACAAGATCATAAAACCACAGATGGTATCTTGTGCTTGCCAAGCCCACTGTGGCATTTTTATTTCTTACTGAATAACCCCGCTTTTCCCCTCAATTCTCAGAGTTGTAGTGTGTAACCTCTACCCCTTTGTGAAGACCGTATCTTCTCCGAATGTAACTCTACAAGATGCAGTGGAAAAGATTGATATTGGTAAGTTAAAGAGAGAGCAAATCTTCTCTGGGCAGACTTGATGGTTCTGGTCTCTAAGTGGTATTTTCTTTTTGTTTGGTGGCTTTGCACACCCAAAGTCTGCTGAGGAGCTCAGGAGTTGCAAGGAGCAGGCTGAAAGCATGGTTGGGTAAAACTGATTGCTTTTAAGCAGACCTACAATTAAAATGGCAAGTGGCTGTTGTAAAAAGCTGGCAAACCAGGCTGCATAGGTGGGCAAGTCATGCACTGCCCGAAAGGAGGAGCCTGATGCAGTGTAGAAGGCTGTGCTAGGAAAGGCCAGGTGGAGCGTGCTTCGTAATGAAACATGGAGAGCACATGAAACCTCTTTTGCAGCCTCTGACAGTGTAATAAAAGTAAACATGAGCTTTGGAGAGAAAAAGCTGAACCACTGAAAGTGCTCTGGGGATTGCTGAAAACTTCACTGCAGGAAACCATTACAGGGAAAGGGGTCGGTCTGCACACATAGGAGAGTAGTTAGGATCTGAATTTGGAAGCATGGATGCCTGTATCATCATCAGTTTTGCTCTTTCTGATCGTTATTAACCCCAAAAGGCTTGCCATTCCTTCACTGCAGCATCTCTGCTTGGTAGCTTGTGAACAGTACGGGCACAGTTTTGTGCCATGAGGTTGGATTGGGACTGAATTTTCTTGCAGTAGTTCAGTCCAAATGATGCCCAGCAGAGCTCTCTATTAAATGTTTTATGGGGTAATATTCACTCGGCACGTAGCGGTGCCAGCCTCTGCTTTTCCTTTGCAACAGCCCAGTATCTTGTATGATTTAAAGTGGTGTAATAGCTGTGCAGAGTCGGATTTAAGGGGGAAGCGTGGTGTTTTATCTTACACAGAAGGCCTGGGCAGGACTCATTAGTATTTGCAGAGAGATTTGGGAGCCTCTGTTGCTTGGCAGCGTAGAAGGAAATCTTCCCGTAGACCCCTCCCTGGCGCAGTGTTGCAGAGGGTGGCACTTAAGCAATATGTGGAGACAGCCATCTTATTCATGATGTGGCCGTGCTGCTTGAAGGCGTTCTTGCCCCAGTCGCTCATCACAGTCCATGACCTCTTCCCTTGACGCTGCAGCGCTGCCTGTGTCTGCAAAGGGAGATGAATGTACACCTTCACCAGTGGGTTGAATCAGACTCACCAGACTTGTGTGTTTTGAAGAGCACTCTTACAATCCCTTCTCTTTACTTGAGAGAGTGGGGAACATTTGTTTGGCACGAGTGATCGATTGGTGCGTGTTGCTTCTTGGCCTCGGATGTGACTGTCGGCTATGCTGTGTCCAGAAAGGAAGTGCTTCATGCCTCCATCCTTCTCTTGCAGGAGGAGTTGCCTTGCTGCGAGCGGCTGCCAAGAACCATGCTCGTGTGACAGTTGTGTGTGACCCTGCGGACTACTCTACAGTGGCTAAAGAAATGGCGACATCAAAGGACAAAGACACCTCCATGGAAACCAGGCGTCATCTTGCACTGAAGGTCGGTCATGTTTGCTTGCAGCAAAGGGCTTGGCCAGGCCAGACTTGTTTGACTTTCATTCACTTCTTTGTACACCAAATCCTTTGTAAGTTGACAGGTGTCCCCCGTTCTGTCCCCAGGCTTTCACGCACACTGCTCAGTATGATGCAGCCATCTCTGACTACTTCAGGAAGGAGTACAGCAAGGGGGTGTCTCAGCTGCCCCTGAGGTACGGCATGAATCCTCACCAGAGTCCTGCACAGCTCTACACGACGAGATCCAAACTTCCTCTGACAGGTGAGGCCTAGGCCATGCTGGCCAAAAGGGAGTTCTGGCATAGCTAGGAAAGGAGGTGGTTGTGCGTGTTTGGTGGTTGTCTTTGAAATACCATCTTGCACCTTAGTCCAAGTGATGTCCAGCAGTGTCTTAACAACTACTTTATTACTAAGGGGCACTGGCTTTGCAATGAAAAGGTTGAGCTGTGTGAGACAGAAAAGCTTGTCTGCTGACCCCCACAAGACTTACTGTAGCTCCATGTTCTCTGTTAGTGTAAGACTGTGTGTCTGCACTGAAGGCACGTGGTACACCTGCTTGACATCAGATCCAGATTTTGCAAAGGAAAACCTTGTTATCCTTTTAAGATGCTTTGCTCCTTTCCATTTTCCTCATTTAGATCTTCCCAGTCTTTTTGTCTCACCATTTACTCTGTCTAGAAACCAAACTGGTCTTCTATACATTTGAATGGTTTTTTTTCTTTTTTTTCTTTGAGAAAAGAACACAGTAAAAGTTGCGAGAACTTTAAAAATTGGAATTGGAAAATGCATTTCTTCTTTGTTGCATTTTCAAAATCAGCCAGAACATCTCAACTGAAATTTTATACACACAGAAACTAAATAAATCAGCACAAGGTATATGTAAGCGATTGTAAATTTTCCACCCAAACATTTCAAGTTTGGCAAAGTTAGGATAATCTAGTTTGGCTACATTAGTACTTGTGACAACGTTACCATATGCCTATAATTTAAGCATAAATTAGGTTTTCTAGAATGCTGCTTCTGCTAATGGTGGTGGAGGGAAGGGATACTAGTTTCACTCACAAGAATTTGGGACAGGTCTNGGCCAGGCTGGACGGGGCTGTGAGCACCCTGCTGTAGCGGGAGGTGTCCCTGCCCAGGGCAGGGGGGTTGGAACTAGATGATCTTCCCTTCCGAGCGAAACCACGCTACGGTCCTGTAGTACCGCACACCCCGCCCACGTTAGCACCTCGCTGCCTCCCCTCCATTCCCCGCCCCCTCCGGCTCCCGCCCCCCGTGCGGCGGGCGCCCAAATCCCGCCGGGCCGCCGCCGCTCGCCCCTTTCCTCCCCGCCCTCCCGCCGCCACCAGCGCGCACCCACGCACGGCGCCATGGCCGCCCGGCAGCAGCTCGGTAACGCGGGGGCAGCGAGGCCCCGGCAGCCCGCCCGCCNGTTTTTTTTCTTTTTTTTCTTTGAGAAAAGAACACAGTAAAAGTTGCGAGAACTTTAAAAATTGGAATTGGAAAATGCATTTCTTCTTTGTTGCATTTTCAAAATCAGCCAGAACATCTCAACTGAAATTTTATACACACAGAAACTAAATAAATCAGCACAAGGTATATGTAAGCGATTGTAAATTTTCCACCCAAACATTTCAAGTTTGGCAAAGTTAGGATAATCTAGTTTGGCTACATTAGTACTTGTGACAACGTTACCATATGCCTATAATTTAAGCATAAATTAGGTTTTCTAGAATGCTGCTTCTGCTAATGGTGGTGGAGGGAAGGGATACTAGTTTCACTCACAAGAATTTGGGACAGGTCTAGTGTATCTGCCATTTTACAGGGTGTGCCACTGCTCACAGCATTGCTGCGGTGAGGAAAACCCCAGTTTTGGAGAGGAAGGAAGTGTGGCTACTTTTGTTCTTTAGATTGCTTTCAATGTTGGTCAAAATCAGCTCTGCCTTGGTGTAGGCATTGTCCTGTTGGGACAGACAGGCAATGAAGCTTTGTGCTGCAGAATTTCCTTATTTCAGTTCTGGGATCTCATGGGAAGCTTTTCCATTCCTGTACTGGAAGTTGATTTGCCTCCAAGTCTGCCTCCCAGTAAGGCAGCAGAACAACACTGTTCACTTGTTTTGGACATGGACAATTGCTAAAATGATCTTTTCCTCCAATCTCCTGAAATGCTTGCAGTCCTGCCATGTCAGTATAAGCAGTCCTTCTTGAAGGACCGGGGCAAAAGGTTTTGAGAGCGGACTTTTGAATGACCCTTACTCTTGGCATGGATGAAAGGACCAGATGAAGCATTTTGCTAAAAGCTTGCCCTAAATTTCATGGCAGTTGACATCAATGAGAGACAACACGTGCTTAAAGTTTGGCTAGTGCTTTGTTGAATCCAAGCCATGGTCATTATATTAAATTAATTTACTAGAATTGTAAAGAAATCTACCTGCTAGGGAGTGGGTGCTTTTTGTGTTCTTGCCTAATGGCACTGCTGTATGTGCCATGGTTAAAATCAAGCTCTGGTAGGCTCCCTCAGAAAGAGACAGCTCTTGTTCCAAATGGCTGTCAATTGAAGAACTGTAAGAACATAAGGGGCAATGTTCTTTTTTTGTTCCTTTTTCACGAGAGGGGACGTGGACAGGGTCAGTGTGTGCCTTGATCCAGGGTCATATCAGTAGCTTCTGCTAGGGAAGAGAATTATATTGCATCTCCTGAGTCTCAAGCCTGTGCATTCCTACCAAGTCACTAAAGCTCTTCAGGGCACTTAACTAGTTGCTGAGGAACCAGGGTCATTTAACAAGAAGTTTGTAGTGATTTCAGTTCTTGGTGAGAGAAATCTCTTCTGCTGTCCAGACTCGGGGGAGCAGACTCTGCCTGCTTTAATGTGTCTGTTTGTGTGCTGTTTGCAGTGGTGAATGGCTCTCCAGGGTTTATCAACCTGTGTGATGCTCTTAATGCCTGGCAGCTGGTGAAGGAACTCAAGCAGGTGTTAGGCATTCCTGCTGCAGCCTCCTTCAAGCACGTCAGTCCTGCAGGTGGGTGGCTCCTTGTTGCCCTGCTTTTGTCTTTGAACAGACTGTGACTTCTGGCAGGCTCTGCCAGTGGTGTGTCTGTGTCCCGTACCCTGGCAGCTTGGGGAGATCCCCGGGGACGGGATCAGGGAGAGGTTCTAGTTTGAGTGCCCTGGCTTGTATATCCCACTAGGTGCTGCTGTTGGAATACCTCTCAGTGAAGAGGAGGCGCAAGTCTGCATGGTGCATGACTTCCACAAGACCTTAACACCCTTGGCGTCTGCCTACGCACGAAGCAGAGGTGAGAAGTCCAGGAATAAACTAGCGTGTCCAAAGAGCTGAGCTTAATTCTGAGCAGCATGCTTAGCGCTTCGCAGCCTCTTCCCTTTGCACTGTACTCCTTGGTGGGGTTTTTTTCTGTAAGTGTCTGACTGACTGACTAAATGAACAGACTGCCTATCAAAAATTGTTCTCCAAGTGAGCAGACCTTGTATATTGTTTCATAGAGGCTGCAGGCATTTTGGATTCTGTTCCGTGATGTCTATAGAAGACCTGTAGAGATGGGTTTAATTTAAATGTGTATATATACACACACTTATGTAAATCTGTGGGGTTTTGGCTAAAGGATCTGGATAAACAGCTGTGCTGGTAGCATACGCAGCCTCCTACTGCAGATGGGATGCTCAGGAATACTTAACTTGATTAGACATTTTTCTGCCTGGTATTTGGTGGGTGGTTTTTTTAATGCTTTTGTACTGCAGAACTCAGAAAAAAGCTAAAAATAAGTAAATAAAAATAGCTTCCTTTGCTTAGCAGAGATACTTTGGTAATTCTTTTATTTTCCATGCCATTCCTAGAAAATCTGCGCAGATTATAGAAAACAAAGCAAACTTACTTGATAAGGGACACATTGGCATGGGTTCATTTTTCACCACTTTAAAGACCACCTTTGAACATTGCCCTCAGAAAACTGTTGCATGATTGGTAGAAAAAATAAACCTTTAGAATGGCAGGGACAGAAGAATTGACCTCGCTAAGTAGTAGAGCACCCTTGATGGGAGCTGAGTTCACCTTAGCTATGCCATTAAATACAGAGATTATTTATTTTAAAAAAAAAAATTGCTTCTAGCTACATTTCTGGGTCTGGTTTCTTGCAGAAAAAGCCAGATGGGAGCATAGGCATCTAAAAGCTTTGCTCTTTTTCCAACTGTCTCCCATCTAAAATCTTTCTGTATGATCCTTGCTTCTCCTTCTCTTGCCGCCATGGCTACAGCAGAGCTGCTTGCAGTAATGGAGGTAGTCATTACAGAGTCAGAGCTTTGACAAATGAAGTGAAGAAGGAAGAATATCTGAGCTATGTGAATATTTAAAGGTGCATGTGTTTGAGGTAGGATTTTTCATCCTTGTTGCTCTTATGGCCTTTTTTTTTAATGTGGGATAAAATTATTAGCTCTCATGGAAATTGACTGGATTGTAGGAGAAAAGACTTCTTTTTATTATGCTATAATTTGATAAGTTACTAAAAAGATGATTTTGCAGGTGCTGATCGGATGTCTTCTTTTGGTGACTTCATTGCCCTGTCTGATATCTGCGATGTGGCTACTGCCAAGATAATTTCCAGGGAGGTTAGTTAAACCACAGCAACTCACTTGAGTATGAAAAGGAGAGTCGCACTAGATGGAGTCATTGGTTTGTAACAGCCATTCTGTTTGAATTTGACCCTTTTTACGGAAGACTATTTATTGGTCCATTGGTGTAATTTGGCATCCGGAGTGCAGAATTTACACCTATCTCTTGATGCGTTTTTCTTCCTACCAGTTAAAACCTGGCTGCGTGGGAGAGCCTGTGAAACAGCAGTGCTTGAAATCCTGCTTTCCAAGAGATGATTGCAAACCTTTGCCTCCAAGTAGGCCTCCGGAAATGAACTCTGATTACGCTGTCACAAGTATCTGGTTGAAGGGCTGTGATGGGAACAATAGAGGACTGGAGAGCTGATGACCAGCCTCTCGCCCGCGGCAGGAATGTGGATGTAGATTGCTACCTGCCAGTTGATACAAGTTATGTGTAGGCTCAGCTACTTTCCAAGCTGCACTTTTAACTTTGCTGGATTCAACGTGAACTCCATCGCTGACTGCATTGCACAAGTCACTAGTTTAAATACACAGTTAAACAACTGGGAGTTAATGCTTTACCAAACACATTCATCCCATTATATGTTGCTTACAATTTTTTTTGAGAGGGGGAAGGCACAATGCAAAGGGCTGTCTTGTTCCTCGGAGACTTTCCAAACAAATGAAAGAGCACTTTTGACTGGTTTGTGAGGATAACATTTGGTATGCTATTACTTAAACAAAACAAAAAACCCCACCAGGATAAGAATGTGAAAGGTGTATATCACTTTGTGGTACTGATGAATGCAAACTCTTACATTCAGTTTCAATGCTGTTAACAGCTCTTTTGCCAATATTTTTGTCTCATCAGGAGTGTCACTGTTGAAATAAGGACTTTTTTTGTTTTTTTAAAGTTGTATTAGGGCTGACAAGTGGCGATGTTGTGTGTGAGCTGTTTCCCCCTGAAGGGGGATATTAGTTTTTAGTTCCATTCTGCTTAAGGTGATGGTGGGATTTTTTTTACTAATTCCTGCCAAGAGCTCACAGCACTCTGCTGTTTCTTGTTTCCAGGACTGAAACCAATATGGTAATAGTGGCTTTGGTATTTTTACAGTACATATAGACCTTGAGAGGTGTTCCTTCAGTGCCTTTCTGGAAATGGCAAGTGGAGCTTTCAGTATTAGCCCCTCTTTCTTTTCACATGGAATCTGAAATCTGTGTGTGTTGCAGGTATCTGATGGAGTGGTAGCTCCTGGCTATGAGGAAGAAGCTCTCAAAATCCTTGCAAAAAAGAAGAATGGTGGCTACTGTGTACTGCAGGTTTGTGCTCCTGTGCCACTATAACCCTCTACTGCTTTTCCTGTACCTGCGTTTCACAGATATTAGTGCCCAAATAGCTGGGGGTGAGGCTGATCCAGGCCCACCTACAGTGCATGGATGTGTTTCCTCTGGGTCTTTGGGGATATCTATATGACCTGGAATTCCACCAGCAGTGTTGTGATCATGTTCAGCCTGTAGTCCTAGAGGGGAGTATTTCTACAGTGCCTTCCTTGACTTTCAAAGTGATGTAGATTTGAAGTAATTAAATCCATGAACCAGCAAGAGTGCTCCAAAGAAACAGAATTTCTGTGCTCTCTTTGCAGTCTTTGCCAGCTTTTCTCTCACTTCTGCTGAGTTTGTTTCCTCCCTGAAATCTTTATGTGTAAGATACAGTGCTTCAGTGATATTGTGAGTCTTGGCAATGAGAAGCATGTAGCGTATTACTGGAGGAAGCGTTGTGTAGGCATGTGGTATTTGTAGAGCAGTCTTCAGTGATGAAGATAGCAGCATGGGCAGTTTGGACCTGGAGTGATGCACCTTTACGTACTGCAACTGGGATGCTTGTCAAGGAATATCGATACAGTGTGGCCAAGTCAGTGTCAGGTTGCCTTCCTAGTTCCCGCAGTGATTGTTGGGACTTCAAAATCATCCAGTTTTGGTGAGGGTGACTAGCAGATTACGTAATGCTGTTAGAGCAGCCAAACAGGTCCTATTTCTGCCTGACTCCGAGAGACAAATGGGCAGAGAACTTTACTATAACGTTACAAAAAGAAAATCCACGGCTTAGTTGAAGTTGCAATTAGTGTTACTACCAGGGAAGCTGCAGAAGATGGCTCAGGAGCTTCAGGCAAGAAGGACTGAAATTGCAGACAGTCTTGGCAGCTGATTACCTCCTGAGTTCAATTAGCTCTGCAAGGACGAGGTCGTATTGGTTAAGCCTGTATCTTCAGGGCCTGTCTGCAGAGGGATGCTAAGGAAAGTTGATCTGAACAAATTTAAATGAATTAGGGAAACCACATAAAGCGTGTACACGCTCTTATTTAGAGCTGGTAGCCTTAATCCGGTTTATTACATGTCTCAGTAACCTGAACTGGGACTACCAAAATTTTATGTAAGTCCATGCAGGGGTACACCTGAATGTGGTTTAACAGCTCCATTTGACTTTACCCCTTAGACTGGCATAAAGTAACTGTGCTGCATGTTTGTTCAGATATGTGCCCCAAGAGAGTGCATCTCTGGAAATAATGGCATTCACTGTTTAATGTCGGAGGTGGCTGGGAGTTTTACCTTGAGGCATGTATGAAGCAACTCA
Source organism: Chionis minor (assembly GCA_013398295.1). Taxonomy (NCBI): domain Eukaryota; kingdom Metazoa; phylum Chordata; class Aves; order Charadriiformes; family Chionidae; genus Chionis; species Chionis minor. Next base: position 269,363 of record VZSF01002838.1, on the reverse strand, counting down.
AAATATTTCTACCTTCCTGTGGCGGACTGAAAGACTCTTTGTGTAGATATTTTTCCCTTTCTGTGAAAGACTGCAAGACTCTCTAGATTTTTGTGGTTCGTGACATGGACATTTGTATATAAGCGTCTATGCTGCATTACCTCTCTTCGCCCTGTAAATGTCACTTTATGCTCTTGAGACCTTGCTGCTCCAGTTAATCCTAATTAATTCTGATGATTTGACATTGCTTTCTATAAACAGTTCACTTCTTTGGATTCTTTAGACAATGTGTTTTAACCTAAGCTATTGCTGGACGTTGGCTTTCAACAGCTCTAAGAGTGTTTTATTGGCCTATCCTTTGGCTTTTAGATGGATCCCCATTATGAGCCGGATGACAATGAAGTTCGAACTCTCTATGGATTGCATCTCATGCAGAAGAGGAACAATGCAGTCATCGACCGGTCGTTGTTCAAGAACATTGTTACAAAGACTAAAAACGTAAGTGTCAGAAGATAAATGAGCTTAAAGAGTGGTGGGTTGAACTGGTGTACTTTCATTAAGGAAGTCATTACTGTTCTATTTTAAGAGCTCTTAAAATATTTTAATGTGATTTAACTGGCTTTCATCAAAACAATGCATCAAACTTTCTGGACCAAATATACTTTGTTAAATCAGGGTAGTTTGCCTTTGATTCCTGTCATAAATAAGAAGAGCTGGATTTTGCCCTTTATCTATGACTAACAAAATATTTGTATTTCTTAGTTATAAGAAGCTACCTTGTGTGTTTTCTTATAATGAGACAGCCATGTGCTAAGGATCCATTGTGATCTCATTCTGACTCACTGTTTACTTCTCTCTTTTGTATACAGTGTGTTGTATAAATTCTGGCCCTGCTGATACTGCTCATCATTTAGAGTTCACATCATCAGAAAGTTACCAGTTATTTCTGTCTCTGATCTTGTTCTTATTAAAAAACAGATGCTAATGAGCACATGGTTAGTCACGGGCTAAGAAGCAAGTTCAGACATTGAGGTAATAAAAATAATTTTAACAAATTAGTAACAGAATGGACTTTCAATAATACTTAATGCAGATATTAGGAGCTATTATTATTGTTGTGGTCCTGTGCATGCTCCCTTAGCTTTTTGCCTGTGAGCATATCTGATGACAGCAAGCAAATACAGAGGAATTTGCAGGCTTAGGGCCACTGATAGAGCCCTCTTGACTAGGTAAGATTGAGTCTTATCCCTACAAGCCATGAGATTAGCTGCCAAACCAATCATTTACAGTTTTTAAGCTAAGCAAGATTTGTTGGTACTTGAACAGAACAGGGTATTTTTAGTTACCTTCTCTTTCCCTCTCTACGATACGGTACTTGTGATGGCTTTGGGGGTTTGCAGACTGCTAGCCAGTTGGCTAGTCATGATTGTTAGGATGGGCTGTTGACTGTGGCGTTTTGTTTCAGCTGCCCGAGTCTGCTGTCCGAGACCTGATTGTTGCCAGCATCGCTGTCAAATACACTCAGTCCAACTCGGTTTGCTACGCCAAGGATGGGCAGGTAACCAAATCGGACAGCTCTGCGGAGCGTGCTTTCACCGCCAAGCTGGTTACAGAGTGCTTTTGTCAGGCATGAGTTTTAAAATCGTGTAGCGTACAGGAAGCTGTTGAACGGGTACAGACTAACTGCCCTGGATGGTGCCATGCAGAGCAGTAGCTAAACATGTGTTTCTCAAGAGGCTGCTTCAAAACCTTGGTGTAATTTTTTTCATGGTAATGACAAGGCTGGCTCTTTCAATGACAGGGTTGGAAAAGCCCTTACGTGCTTCTGCAAGTTTGGCCTTGAGTAATTTCTAACTACTCTGTCCTTTGATACCATTTTTTGAGGGCATGTACATATGTTGTAGTCTATATAGAGCTTTAGGAAATGACAGTAGTTTTCACAGCTGGATTCTGACAGTCCAAATGCTTCTTAGCTTTATTTTCACTTTTTCTATAAGAAAGATGGGCTGTCCTTTCTTTTTTCCCCTTTGGGGCATTAGAAATCTTCTGTTCTCTCTTGATGTTTTTTACAAAAACTTATGATGGATGTTGGGATTCACAGGGGTATTATCAAATGTGTAGTTGAGATACAAATCTTGAATTTAAAAAAAATAAATCCGTTCTTTCCAAGTTATCAGTAGGCATTCAACTTCATTTAGTTATCCGAAAGTGGTAAATGTGTTAAAAATTGTATTTTTTCCCAGCCACTCATTCTCATAATGCCATTGTTTAGCTTGTTCTCTGTTCTCCATGCCAACTTTTCCATAGGCCTAGATTATTTAAAAAAATACAGAAGGAAAAAGACAATGAATGTTTTTGTCTTGAGCTATGGTACATCATAAATCAGCAAAATGGATCAAATGGTGTGCCCTGCAGGTACAGACTGAACGAACTGCAGTGCTGTCCTTTTTGCATTGGTGCTCATCTGCATTTGTCAGATTGTTGTTACAGCCTGAAAACATTGCAGTGCTGTCTCTACCTTCTGGGGTCATGTGCTGTGTGGTTCTTGAAAGTACGTCTCTGGAGGGCTGGCATTTTTCTTTTATTCAGCTTTAGGTTTTTTTGTTGCTTTTAAATGGTTCTCTGTACTCGAGTGTCAGTTCTCACAGCCACAGAACAAAGGTGTCACTATCTTTGCTCCTTTTCCCTTATTACAGCAGCAATTTCCCCAGTGCTTTTGCAAGTCTGGACTTAACGTGGTGCTGCAGATGTTTCTGAAATGTGTGTGGTAATGCATGTACCATATGGAAGGGAGCAGGTATGAGGGAGGAGTGGAAAGCGGTGTGGGCAGGCAGGGATTTAACTAGCTGGACCTCAGTGATATTTTGTGTATTTGCTGGCATGTATTTAATAAAATACAAATGTATGTTGTCTTAGTTTGTTGTATATGTGACAGGGAAGACCAAGCTCAGAGGTCTGTATACTGCACTAAGAAACAAGTCACCTTTTTTACAGTAAAGGTCAGCAGCCATTACAATCACTTCTCAAGGAGGTGGTGAAATCTGTGTTGGGTTCTTCAAATTAAAGCTTAATGTTTTCCTTAGGAGACTCATTATAGCCTAAGTGCAGAAACAGCAGTGTGGTGTGCTTTACGTAGTGGTGAAGGAGCTTGGATAGGAGCTCCCTTCTGGTTTTAAAATACCTAAAAGCTTCCTGAGGCTGTTAAGTATTGAGACCGTTGTTCTTAAGGTACAGATGGGAAAAGAAATAAGGTCCGCTGAAAACCAGTCTTACTAGGGTAGTGATTAGCTCGGTCTCTTCTTGGTGATGCTGTTCAGAACTAACTACAGGTCATAGCACGTAACATAAGGCATAATATCAGATGTGTACGGTGATATTCAGGTGCAAACCAGAAAATAGCACAGACGAAGAACCAGGGGTGGAATTGTTGCTCTTAAAATGCTTCTCCAGGATGTGACGTCCTTTGGGTTACATGAGCCAAGCCTGGAAAGGCCAGCTCTCTTTCAGTTCCATTGCTTTTTGTTTTCCAGGGTTATTTCAGCCTCACGGCATCCCTGTAGCAAAAGTCTTGTGTATCAGATATGTGGAACATTTTTGGCAGCTTGGCTTCATTGTATTCGTGAGTGCACTGGCCGCTCCAGCAAGGGCTGGTGCTTGTGTTAAGTTCTAGGAAAGCGTGGAGTGGGAGGAAGCGTTTATGGACTTGAGTGTCACTTAATTTGCAGGAAGCCAGCTGCCACTAATTGCAATAAACGTTTTCACTTGTTTTATATGACTTTCAGCATAGCAAAGCCAGTGTGTAACATGTTGATTTGCTCTTTCTTAAAAATACCATCATGTTTTAAATTAGCAATTTAAAATGCTTCTGTTTCTTTATCTCTGCAGGTAGGATAAAACAAACCTGTTAATTTACCCTACTGTTTTCCACCAGTGGTGCAGACATTTGTCAGTAACTTCATTGTTTGTTTTTCTTCCCAATTGTGAAGTCTTTTATTTGGCTTTTACAATTCTTAATGTATTTAGGGTTTCTGTTTTTACTCATTCAGGGTGAATCTGAGTCAATCCAGGCCAATCTGGGATCATTTTGCAAGGATCCTTTGGCCATTATCCCTCTCATCAACTCTGTGCCTTTTGCACAGTATTCCAGCTTTGGAGCATGTTTGTCTCTCCTGCAAGCCAAAGTGTTTTGGTCAAATAGTTCTCAATTTTCACCCAAGCTTTTTTTTATGTGATTTTTTTTCTGCTCACCCTGTATTACTGTCTCCTTTCACTCCTCACACTTAATAGGCTCTGCTTAAGCACTTTTTGATGCCCGGGAGACTAAACTCTGAAAGAGACGTAATTAATTTTTGTGTAGAAAGCAGACAGAAAATAGAGGGGGAAGGATTACTTGGTGGGGGATTTTGAGGTTTCAGCTGTGTTTTCATGTAGGAGAAAGCCAACATCTGAGGAAGGGAGAGATCAGGTATAGGAAGAAGGAACAGAGGGAGAAACACAAAGTGGAAAAGGGGGAGAATAGGTACATTCAGACAGGTAGTGTGATGAGAGATTCAGGTACAAGTCTATACTTCGCATTAAGCAGAAGCTCAACCTTCTGGTTTCTCCTCTGTAGACTAGAAATTCCAGGCTAGACTGAAGAAATCTTCCCCACCAGTGTTGCATCAAAACATATTTTTCTACAAAAAAAGGATTTTGCTTTCACTGGATCAGCCTTTTCCAGTGAAGTGCGTCTTACCAGCATGTCCTTCCCAGGCTGTAACTGTGATCTTCCTTCTATAACAATGTGGGCTCATCAGGAGGCACAGAGAAGCAGCTTTTATATCCTCTTGCCCATTAAGCCATTGTAAAATGTTCCATGTACGGCATATAATACCTCTGTAGATTTGGGGATGCCTGTGAAGGGTTTACAGGATACATCACTTGGTTTAACTGAAGTACAAAGTTCCTGCCATTTCAGAGTTGCTGAATATGAGCCACAGTTCAGTTACGCATCCTCTAACAAAAATTAGGTCACAAAAAATGTAAAATATTTCGAGTAGCTCATAGGGAAAAGGAAAACACTTTTTGAGAAGGGTGATTGGGTGCTGACAGGCAGAGCTTGATTTGTAAGGTGTGTTCACAAAGGAGCTGTGTGTGTTTGGGGCTGCATTGGCCTGGAAATCCTTTCTCCAGTAGGGTTGCCCTTGCTGGCTGAAGGCCAAGGCTTGCAGCAGACCAGCCAGTTCCATCACAGGAGTGCAAGGCCACAGCTCACAAGCACATTATGAAGATGAAGGGCAGAGAGGACACTGCACTCCTGGCCCATGACTTCGCTTTTTTTTTAGAGACTTGGGAGTGTTTTGGGGGTATTTTGGCCCCTTCTACCAGCAGCCTGTCTAGTACTCCACCCTCTGCATCCCCAGCTAAGAATTTCTGCTTTAGCCTATCTTGGCTTGCTAGGCCCACTCTTAAGGGCTGGGTGACGATTAATGGTGTGCAGTGTATGACTATTTTAAGCCCTCTCCTTTGCTCAGGGAGAGAGGATAAACTTCCTTGGAAGGGACAATATACCTGTGTGCAGCTGGTGTTGAGCTCCCTTGAAATGCAGAGTCCCCTGTGAGCTTGAAGGTTAAACAGGGTGGATGTGAGAGCAGAGGTTGGACATCAGGAGTGTTTGTGAGGAGTGAAGGTGTCACTAAGCCATGACAAACTTTGCATCTATTTAGTATTTATGATAATACTGATATTCTTGTGGGTTTATTAAGCACTGATGACTTCAGTTATAGCTGAGCAAATCGTATTAGATAGCAGACCAAGCCTTTCATTTGCTCCTTGGGGGAATAGTATCCAGCAACATGTTTTACGGTTCTGGTAAGAGGTGAAGTCACTGTGTGTTGATAAATGAGAAGACAAATGATTCATTCCTTTGAGGGCAGCCTTTGGTTTATAGCTTTACCATCTGTTTCAATCCGTGCTGGAAACTCTGAGGCATTGGCCAGAACCACTAGCCTCAACAGAGTGTCCCTGGAGCGGTCCCCTATGTGAACAGTCTGGTGAACAGTTCAGCTGTGGCTTCATAGGAGGAGGAAATTACAGGAGACTTGTTTTCCACCAGATCTCTGGTTTGAAATGGCACGAGCTGTCTTTGGAAAGCAGGACCCACAGCTCTGAAAATCATGGAGAAAAGCTACCAGCCTGAGTTTGATGGCCATGGTGACTAGGTCTGGCCTTTGTGTGCCTGTCATGGCAGAGCTGAGGGACAACAGATAGTCTGGAGTCCAAGAGACCTCAGCTCAGTCCCTTGCACTTGCCAGTTGTGACTGCAGGCAGACAATATCGGTAGGGAATGATGTAGCAAGGCTTGTTCTGCCAGCATCCAGTAACCAAGATGTCACCAGCCACATTTAATTTTTGGTGGTGTCAGCACCTGAGAGTTGCCTTTGTCTCCAGTGCGAGTTTGCACCAGCCCAGATGGGATGCAAGAACTTGTTTGCGTTGTGCACTGAACTGTGACAAATGGCTTGCAGAGTGATTTGACCACCGGACTCCAAAGAGTCTCCACGTATTTTAATCTATAGTGTACCTGAAAAAATTGTCAGAGGTTGGATGTATTGGCTGAGAACTCCAAAGAAAGCGGTCTGATAAAACCAAATGGAAACTGAGCAAATACCGTATTTTCATAGCAGCTTCCTTGAGGGGGGGAAAAAAATCACCTTTTGGATTTTGCTTCCAGAAGCACTTGGACTGTTTGATACCAAGCACAACTGCTACCAAGGTTAGCAGTGGCTATTTTAAAAATCTTGGACTCTGGCTGATGGCAGAGTACAAAATGTGTTGGTAGCTCCAGGGGCTTGACAGTTGATGCAATGTAATGGTCCTACTGACCAACCTTCCTGATTGAGCGATGGATTTACTTTTTTACCAGCCTTGACAGACAAACTGCCCTGTTATCCACCACATGTCACAGGTTGATCTGTTTAAACTGCGTATGCCTGGCCCACCAGGAAAGATGATGGTGTTTGGGTGACATGGGCTCAGACTTTAATACTCTAACCGTACCGCCCTTTCCAAGAACAGGTAGGCAGCCTACCATCTCTTAACAGCCACCTTTGTGTCTACAGCCAACAGGATTTTGTTTTGCCTTCAACAAAAGCCATAATTGTATCCCTCTCCTAGGGTTAACAGTTTGACTCTGATGGCTGGGACTATGATATTTATAAGGATGACAGAATGTAGTGTCCTCCAAGTGACTGCAGCTCAGCAGAGCCATGGATGTTACGAGTACAGAGAGCTGTCCCTGTAACCAATTTACAGGATGGGGGATGCAGGAATTTTCAAAGTTTTCCTTCCTGATTACCTACCGTCTTTCTCTGCTTCAGTGAGGAGCAGCTAATTGTGGGAGGTCTTTCCTAATTGCTTGGCTAGAATGCAGCTCTGATTGCAATCTCTGAGCAGCAAGGCATGATCGTGCTCTGTACCTATATGCTTCAGGTCATCGGTATTGGAGCTGGCCAGCAGTCCCGGATCCACTGCACGCGTCTGGCTGGTGACAAGGCAAACAACTGGTGGCTCCGGCACCACCCACGTGTGCTCTCCATGAAGTTCAAAGCAGGTGTGAAGAGAGCAGAGATCTCCAACGCCATTGATCAGTATGTCACTGGGACCATTGGTGAGGTAAGGGCTGGCTGAGGTGTTTCCGTGGAGAGTCCAGCTTCTGCAAAACAAAGCTGGAACTACTGTTTGAACTATCAGCTGTGCATGCTAGGACCTGGTAAGGCTTCCTGATGCCTGGGTCTTTTCTCCTCTGCCTCAGTTTTTCTTCCAGCCCTGTAAAAGCCAAGTCCTTCCATATCTTCCTTCAGATTTGGTCAGAGTTTTCTCTGGCATAAAATGAGGCCCTCACCATTTCCACTTTCTGCCTATACTGAGCTGCCTCTGTGCTGGCTCCATGCTAAGGAGACCTTCTCAAATTTGTACAGGCTTCAGGCAAGGGAGGGCTTGTGGTTGATTACCACTTTGGAACTGGTCAGTCTTTACAAAGGTAGTGATCCCTGTTAGGGCAATGGGTGTCCGCCTCCTTTAACTCCACCTGAGGCACTGATTTCCCTCAGTGCCCCTGTAGGTCTGTAGCCAGCCAACAGGAAGCTATAGATACCAGGATTTGGGTGTTTTGACTATGGCTTCAAATGCCCATAGATACTCTCCATAAGAAGACCCCATGCTGGCTGTCAAACTGTCAGAGTCAGAGGTGATGGGTGGATTTGCAGGATTTGGTCTTTAGGTAGTACTTAGAAGCCTGGCTTGAGCTTTGTGCCTGGGCGTCAGTAGTAGATGATCCCAAAAAACTGGGGGATCAAGTGGCTGGGGTCCAGGATGGTCCCCAAGGTCATACCGTGGCCAGTGGCAAAGTGTCCTGATTCTCCTCTCTGATATCACACCCACCACCCCGGGTGCTGGAACCTGCCCTGTGCTTTGGTGTGCAGCTTGGTTTCACCCGAGCTTGGTAGTTCCCCGAGCAGAAAGGAAGGGTTAAAGCCACAGTTAATGTTTCAGCTCTCACTGCCCTGTCGGCGCAGCTGTCCTTCCCTTCTTGGACAGTGCTGTTTGCTCGTGTGGCATTTTGGCTTCTCAGAATCCCTCTGACCTCCCTTTCACAAGCAATAGTGAGACAAGAAAATATGTCCTTTTTAAGTATTGAAAGCCAAGAGCTGGACTGGGGACCTCGTGAATCATCTCTGTGAGCGGTTGCTTGTTTAAGGGGGTAAGAACTGGAGCAGTTGCTGTTTCAGAAGGTGAATCATAAACCAAACTGCTGTTTGTCATGTGTTAAGTCATCTACCAGATCCTGTTTGTGTGTGCTGGCATTTACACAGAGCAGCGTGCTGCAGGCAGGCCAAGCAGAACATCTTGGCATTAAAGGGGAGAAGGAATCCCTTAAGCCCTGGGGGGAGGAGGGGGAAGGAAAGGAGTTAAAAGGATGCAAAAAGAGCTGATGGTGCTAATGTGTTCCCACCACCACTTGGGAATTTAAAATCCCTAGTATGAAGCTCCCAGCAGCAGAGCTGTGGGAGCAGAAAGCATAGCTGAGCCGGGCGTCAGATGGATGTCATCATCACTCATCCTTACGCGCTTCTGGCAGGGGATTGCCAGGAGCCCCATGCTTTGGGGCTGAGCTGGCTCTTCTTGTTCTCGCAGGGTGAAGACCTGCTGAAATGGCAGGCGATGTTTGAAGAGGTGCCTGCACAATTAACGGAAGCGGAGAAGAAGCAGTGGATTGCCAAGCTGACTGCTGTCTCCCTCAGCTCCGATGCGTTCTTCCCTTTTAGGGATAATGTTGACAGAGCTAAACGGGTAAGGTCATGGTGGGGCCAGGATGTCAGGGTGACTCCAAGGAAACGTTTGTGCAGCCTGGGCTTTTCGTTTGAATTTTGTATGGACTGCTGAGAAATGTCTCTGCTCGGCACTGCTGCCTAGGATAGCGTATTCTGGGAAGGATGTTTCTTATGGTTATTGGTCTCACATGGATAGTAATTATTCAGCTATTGCTCCGTTTGTTGATTTGGGATGAATAGAAGATTAAAGTTTATTAAACTGTCTTAAGAACATCAAATCAAAGTCTATTGCTTCGAGAGGAACCATTTTCCTCTTATTTCTGAGCTGTGGCGAGAACTGACTGCTCACAGGAGGAACTCCCTTGTGAATGGCTTTGGGCGATGGAAGCCCGTGTTTGTTCAACGCTTAGTGTTGTGGGATGTGGATGAAGGACTGGGGCTGCCAGCTCCTTTTCAGGGGGATTTTGGTTTTCCACCCTCTAATCCTTCCACTTATCTCTGTCTTTGTTCAGAGTGGAGTACAGTTCATCGCTGCCCCATCTGGCTCGGCTGCCGACGATGTTGTGATCGAAGCTTGCAATGAGCTGGGGATAACTCTGATTCACACCAATCTTCGGCTGTTTCATCACTGAGTTTGCCGTAGGCTGTTGTGGTCCCCCTTTGGCCGCAGTCTCACCAGCAGCAGTGACTGGAATATTGCCAGCTTAATTAGGAGGTGCCTGCAGTCTGTGCTTAGCAAGTGTTTGTAGGAGCTGTAACTGAGATCTTTCCCTGTGCTAACAGAGAGTGAAGATGCAAGAAGTTGGTCTCTAATGTAGTAAATAAGTCTCTTTTGCAAATAAACATACGGTTCTTAGCTATGTGGAGTCTGCAGTCTTTGTGTTGTCCAAATACTGTGTCCTCAGGAAAAAGGCTTATTTTTGAGGTAAATTTTATGGTTCAATCTTTACTGATTCATTAGAAGGCCTGACTTATCCCCAGCTTCTTAATGAACAGATAAAAATCTGTGTTGTAAACTGAACTAAGTTCCCTTTTTTGGGTGGTTTTTTTTTTTTTGGAGTCAGCAGGTAGTTTTCTCCAGGTGCTTCTAATCCCATTATCCTCTTTCCCTGTGAGGAGAGGGGAGTGGGTTCTTTGTGCAAGGCAATCTTGGGCTCAGTGCTCCGAATCCTGCCCTAGACATGTGCTTTGGGCTGAGAGGCAGTGTCAGATTGCTTTCTCCAAGGTAAAAGACTCATTCCTGCAAGTTTGACATGCTTGTTCTCATACCAGGGAGTTCAATTCTGAGTTCATCGGCAGGCATCTGGGAAGCATCTTGCCTGAAGCCACTTCCTTCTCCATTGTGTGCAATTTGCATTAAGCAGATTTGAACTCTGATTAGAAAAACAAAGTGAAAATCTGGAGCACAGCAAGATGAATAAAGTAACAGCCCAGACATGTTTTGGCTGGCAATCACTGACCATTTCAAAGGGATTTTTTTGTGTTCCATTTTTATAAAATCTGTTCAGTTTTGGCAAGGAATGGTCCACAGTTTTGCAATAAACACTTCTGTCGTGGCTCTGATCTCAGCTGGTAGAGAGCAGAAAGTCTGCATGTGTTCCCTTTGCTCAAGCAACAGCAGGGGCGCATAGGTAGGAGATGGACCTAGAAGAGGTGAAATTCAGGTTGTGTTCCTGGCCCTTCTGCTGACTTGACGTGACTGTGGGCGTGTATTTTCTTTTACCTGACTGCCTGTTTGATCCAGACTGATTGGAGCTGGGCAAGGCAGACATTTCTGGGGGATGTGACCTGTGCAAGAGACTAACCCACACGCTGGTTTTACCTTGATGCGTACATCCCATCTGCTGCTCTGTGTTCCTGTTGCTCCCTTGCCTCTTCGGCCCTGGGCACTGCCCAGGAGGTCTGTGCACCCAGTGCTGCCCTTGCTCTCGCCTGAACGGGAGCAGTTTCCTGCCTTTCCTGATCACTACAGTGCATTGTTTTTTTTCTTTTCCCATCTCTACCGTGGATTATGTCCAAGTGTCTGGCTTAGGCAGGATAGGGTAGAAAGGATTGTACTTTTTGGGCCCAGTAGTCCAAAATAAAAATAGTGCATTGCTTAATGGCTTGCCTGCTGGCTGTGCTAACTCCAGCCCTGCTCTTTGTGCCGTTGCTTCCCATGGATTGTCAATGTTTGGAGTGTTCTGTGTTTTTATTAGTTTATACTTTGAAAGTTGGGGTTCGGACTTTCTTTCTTCAAGTGTTGTTCTGTTCCTTACGTGTCTTTTCTGTCATGCTGGTTTGACCGTAGCTGGTACATAGCATGCTGTGAGGTTCTCCTGGGAATCTGTTAGCCTGTTCTTTACCCACATCTTCTACAGCGTTGGCTGAAACAGAGACTGGTAATAAGCACCTGGCAGCTCCTGTTCTCATGCATTCCTGCTTATCATTTACCCTTTGTTTGCTATCCTTGGGGTGCTGTTTAATCTACTGATGGAAGTTAATAGGTGCTAATCTTCCAGGTGAGATCTCTGCATGAGGTGCTAGTAAACGTCTAACTAAGGTAATATCTATCTTGGGCCTCTCTGCTGAGCAACTTGCGACCTCCTACGTACACACGACATCTCACAGCATCTGTAGGGGGATGCTTTTGCCTCCTGCTGTGCCTGTGATAAGGTTAAAGGATGTTCAGGAGTCATACGGAATTGCGGAAAGGCACCTAAGTGTCCAGTGTCCCAAGCAAGTGTCCTTGACCACTCTGCCTCACTTGTCTGACTAATGGCTGAAAAAACCTCTGGTCTAGTTCCAGGTGTGAGGTGACCTCATAGGAATGCCCTTCAGGGTGGCTTCTTGTGTGGGCTGTGGTGACAATTTCAGCTAGCCTGAAGCATTTCCCTTGAAGGAAACTGGCCGTTCGTGAAGCCTGGCACTTGACTGGCTCCTCTTTTGGGCACGGAGCCACAGGTGTCCTTCTGGAAGGAGCATGCATGTCTGGAAGCAACGGCTCCAACTGCTGCTCTGTGAGGTCAGATCTGGAGCTGCTGTTTTTAAAACTGCTGAGAGGTGCCCCAAAGGGCAGATCCAGTCCTTGCTGGTAGCAAGTCCCCGCAGACAATCGGGTTTAAGAGCTGTGAGCCTTCCCCTGATGCAGCGGGCCAGATGGTTGGTTCTTTGTAAGAAAAGGCTCTGTTGGTCCATAATGGTTCCTTTTAAGGTATGCAGATCTCCTGCTAGTTGAATGAATTACTTCTCCCTTTGATTTTTACAGTGATTAAAAGTGAACCGCATAGCTCTGCTTAGTATCTGTTTCCCATAGGAAAGGGTATGTCTCTTCTAAGGAGGCGGGTGGGGGTAGGTCTGCTCCCCTCAGCTGGTGCCTTTTGAAGAGTGGGCTGCTGACAGGCTGTTTTGCACCCTCACCATATGGCACCTTGCCCCTGGCAGGTCCCATGCTGGCAGAACGAGAACAGCTCCCCAAAGCGTGGAAGTAAACAGAGGGCAGGGAGAAATCATTTTCAGCCTTTAGCTGTCAGTAGCAGTGGATATTTTTTTTAGATTTTTTTTTTTTCCCCCCCCTTCAGCCACTCTATTCCTTGCTGGAATAGAGTCCTGACTCTGCTTGTTCCTGTGCTCTAACCAAAGCTCTGTGTTAGCTGAGAAGACAAACCATGCAGAGATGCGCCTCCTCTCCTGGAGAAGAACAGCCAAGGGCTTAAATGCCCCTGGGCTTGGTGTAGCTGTGAGAGCTACGTTTGGGAGCCTGAAAGCTCTTCGCTAACAGGGGCAGACACTCCCTTCGTCCCTGCCTGGGCAGTTGCCTCTGCCTTGAAGGTAACTTGAGTTAGACAACATTAGTTGATCTTAGTGCTCAAGTGGACCATGGATATAAACCGATGCGGTGTTTTAAGGTCCGGCTGCTGTTCTGTTGCCACTTTATCCACCAAGGACTAGGTGAAGCATGGGAACCTCCGAAAACCTTGGCTCGTTGTTTCTAAAAGGAAAGGTGCATGGTTGATACTTTGGATCTCACAAGTTTCTGCTGCCTCCATGCTGCGCTCTGGTAGTGAGTTTCAAATGTAAATGAGAATAAAAGATTTAGCTGAATGACAAAATACCCAGCGTTACAGTAGTAAATGTTAAACAGAAACTGTCAGCAATGTAAGCCCTCATGGTTTAAGGCACAGACAAACATCTACAGAGAGCTTAAGGAAATGCATTGTTTAAATAATTTTATCCTGTAATGCTAACTGCAGGGAGGGGGTGGTGTTGCTGTTACAAGTGATGTGACATTGGAGTGAGGAGATTAGATGGACTGTGACTCCTGGTTAGCTGGGCAATTCCTGGGTGACTGTGAAGTGAATTACTTAGTGACAAAGTGACTAAGTGGGGATCTTTGCAATCGGTGGAAACCAATATATAACCCTCACTTGAGAAGGGCAAATGAATAGAACTCCAGTTTATCAGGAAAGTATTATTCTGTATCTCTGTCTATGCCATTTTTAGTTCTGTATTTTAAATACTCGTTTTGCTCTTGAACATGGGTGGGATAGAACTGATTTCTGCTGCAATCATTTTACTATTTGCAAATGTTTTGGTTGCTCTATAGATAGCCATCTGTGAAAACAACTGCCATGTGTGTTTCTCATGTCAAGAAGCCAAATTCTATTTTCCTGCTATGCTTTATTCAATCCAGAGAAATCCATTGACTTGAGTAATACAGTGCTTTTGTAGCCAAGAGAGGAATGTGGCCTGAGGAATCATGACAGAACTTTTCATGTTCTGTATTTGCAAGTGCCTTACAGGTTTTTGCCGCGTTGGCAGTGCAAGCTCAAGGGACTTGTTGCTAACTTTGTTTGCTGTAAGCAAGACTGGCTTTGTTTTAAAAAAAGGTTTTGAGGAAAACTTCATTTACCTCCCTCCCCACCCCACAAGGCAGTAGACTTGAAAGCGGTCTTTGCCTGTAACACGCAGGCATAGACCCAGCTGCTGTCTGTCCCCCACTTTTTTTGAGGCTTTCTGCAGAGGTTATAAAAGGATTTCTGTGACGCTGTTGCAGCAGTGCCCAAGGGCACACTCACTAGCACCTAAAGAACCTCAGTTCTGGATTTGGTTATTTGAATTTACCACATTGCAAACGGAGACGGAATAGCTGAGAGTTGAAAGAAGGGTGTGATAGCCCCTCTCTAAACCCTTGAGATGGTCACAGGTAAGTTATTCTTCACTGCAGAGAGGGGTGAACTGTAGTCTGCCCCTGGGGCAAGGCATGGAGCAGGATCTCAGAGACCCAGCATCCATTTGGACTTGCGGGGGAGTCGCTGCATCCAAGTACAGTTACTCTTTGAACACGTACAACTTCAAGGGTGTGGATGGCTTCACTAATTTTGGCAACCCAGCATAACTGATTCTAGGCATTTAAGTGTCTAGCTGGATTGAGGACCATCTCTTTACCTCAGTTAATGTCTAAAGCAGGGAGTATTTTCCTTTCCCTCCCCCTTTTTCTTCCCTTCCACCTATTCCCTCGAAGCAAGCCTCTGCCTCCTGAAGCATGGCATGGCATACCTACTCAGAGTGTCTCTGCGCTCTACTGGGGCTGGGGGTGCAGCTGGAAGTCTTTAATTAACAAACTGCTCTACAAATATTCTCTTGAGGTTTACTTCATGCTTCAGTGAGATGTTTGTTCCATCTTGTTTCAAGGCAATGTTACTCCAGCTCAGAATAATCATCTTCATCCTAGATTCCATGGTAGCAAAGAGAATCACTTAAACTACGTATGTGGTTTGTAAATCTTTTTATTAAAAGAGTTGGTTTTTTTTCTTTTCCACAGTAGTAAAGCTTTGGCACTTACAGTATAAAAATAATCACTGATCATAATTACACCAAATTCCTCTTTGTCAACTGCATACTAAGTGTCTTCAATACATTTTATTCCCATATAAAAACACTTGAAGGTCAGGGGAACAAAACTGATAAATAACAGTATGAGATACAAAGATACAGCTAGAAAAATACTAGGATCATCAAGAAAGAATTAGGACTGTGCATATTTTAAATATCACAGTGATTGGATTTGCTGTTCCTATCTTATTGCTGGCTGCATGCTTATGTGAAAGCAGAAGTGTTCGGTGGACTTTCCTATTGCTAAACTTCAGTAATGTTGTACTCAAACGTTCTTTGCATAGCATGGGAACCTTGAATTTCTACACCCTCCCTCACCCTTAGTATTTTGATCCCCCACCAATTTGTGATTTAGCATCTGCCCCCCTTTTACTTTAAATTTGAAAATACTGACTGGTATTCAACACTTTGAGTAAAAACAAGGCAATCGCTACCAATCATGAGAAAAGTCTGAAACACTCCAAGAGTGGCATTTGGAGAAGCTGTGAGTTGAGCTTAAGCTGGGAAAATGGCTCCAGAGCAGAGGGCCATTCTCAAAAGATGCAGTTTGGCTAGCATCACTCCAGTTTGGATGGTAATCGTGGCAGATAGATAGGCATTTATACTTTGGTTTGTCTGTTGCCATTGCTGCAAGAAGTCTTGCTGGATGTTACTTTCCCCGTGGATGTTGTGTGTCTGCCTGTACATCTAGGGGCATGAAACACTCAATGGGGCAGTTGACGTTCTGTCAGGAGGGAAGGAAATCAGTTAGCGCTCTGTCCTGTAAGGACGGACACTTCTGTGGTGTGGTTTGGGCTGAGAATTGTTGCCAGTCTGTGCAGCTGTTCGGCTTTCTCAGCACAAAGCACACAGCTGGTTTACAGCCGCACGTGAAGACTAGGAATCACTACATGCACTACCGCCCCAGCCAGAGCATGCAGGGGCATCCCAGCACTAGTACAGGAGAAATCCCGCTGACGTGAGTGTGGAAGTGTGAGCTCGAGCGTACGTTCCGTGCTGTGCAGAGTGATGGTTTGCTGGACGGGTGGCTACCGAGCGCTTCTGACCAAGCAGAAAGCTACATGCTGCTCTTAATACCTTGAGCCCTGTACAGACCCCACCTATCTGTGCCATAGACCAGACACGCTGTAAGGGAGGGCAGAGAAGGAGAGTGTACTCACGGTGTTTGTGGCCTGGTGGTATCTCTGTGTGTACTGTGTGTAGGTATGGCCAGCAGAGCCTTCAGGGGCCACCTCCACGCTGGGTCTGCGGCAGTTGTCACAACGCCAGCCCTAGAGAAACAGAACGCGCACGCGCCGGTCAGACCACGCTGATGCAGAGGGCCAAGGGTGTAGGGCTGTATTCCTACATGCGGGTACAGCTCCACCAACACCAGGGAGGTTGCTCCCATTTTATACCATGCAGGCCCCACCTCTCAAGTCCCTGCAAGTACTGAAGCTCTCCTACTAATTATTTTTCTTCTTGTGTGGGCCTGTTTTGGCCAGGCATTATGACACCATCTGACCTGAAACCCAGCAGCCTCAGGACTGCACTCCAGCACAGCCTCCTGTGTTCAGCGTGCCAGGTCCCTCCTGCTTACCTGCTGTCCTCCGTAGCAAGTGCAGGAGCAGATGGCCCCAAAGTACTCCTTCTGCCACTGCTCTCCGACCTGGTACATCTTCCCATCATCGTAGCACGTGGTCTCATCTGTGGAGAGACAGGCAGAGCTCAGTTGCGTGGCCTGTGCTGGGCTTTAAGTGTTCTCAGAGCAGCTCAGTGATCAGAACAGGAGCCTCTGGCCACTATGCTCTCCTGGTTTGACCAGAGGCTCGGTGGCATCAGTCATTTTTATAGCTCTCCAGACACTTTAAACTAGAACATGAAGGTAGTTGCCTGACAAAAGCAGTGCAGTTTAATTCACAGCGTGAAGTCTAGAGGATCTTCAGGGGACAGGCCCTGCAGAAAAGTCCTGTGTTACTGATTAGGGTAATCTACACCACTTAGTGCAGTGACATGTCCCTCTTGCGTGGCTCCAGTGCCAAAGGCAGAGAGATGCTGAGCATGCTGCGACCTTAGCTAACAAAAGAGGGTTTTCTTCTTTTTAAGCTCGGGAATGTGAGTTTTATGCCTTCAGCTCTGGTGAGAAGAGATTCAATCTGTCACTGAATCAGACATACTGATACTCTGTCTGCGCCCATAGCAGGACCTTAATGAGAACAGCCCCGAGATGCTGAAACTTCCTGAATGGGAGCTCAATTAAATGAACATCAGAAGGAGACTTACGAGGTTCACACTTGAATTCTCCTTTTCCATTTCCAAGGCAGGTGCAGCTCATCATCTGGCCATTCTCCCCCTGCCGGTCCCACTTCTCCCCAATCTTGTAGTTTACACCATTATCATGGCACCACTCTGGAGAAGACAGAGGAACAAGAGAAGCAGGAGTTATCCCCCATACTGCAGTGACATAGGAGGAGGAGAACAGCTTGGTGTTGTCTCAGGAACCAGCAGAGGGGCAGGAGAACAAATCTTTTCAGCTCATGTAAGTCCCAAGGAGGAAATGGGTTCAGGTCCTGCAGCTTTTAACTGCTGAGGACTGTTACAGCTCTAAGAAATGGCTAGAGGCTCTGAGGAAAAGAGTAAGTAGGATGTGACAAAGAGTGGGGAGCGGGAGAGGAAGAGAAATGAAACAGAATTAAATAGACATGGGGCAAGAAGGGAAAGAAAAATAGTTTAAATGCTCTTTTTTGAGCAAATACCTAGTAAAACCATATCACAGGCTGCAAAACACAATGGGTAACCCACGTTTATCAAATGATGAAATATAAATATTAATCCTGTAAAACAACTGTCTTCCCTGCACTCACTCCTCTGAGTCTATGCAAATGGCAGGAATACTCAGCTTACTCCACAATTTAAACGCACAATTTACATTAGCTGGATATGTGTTGTGTTAACGCCTCAATCACAGACTTTTGTTCCATTCCCTTACATGAGGTTTGATATTCTTCCATGTAAACCAGAGTCCTGCAAAAAATAAAACTTAGTGCCCCAGCAGAGGTGTTGCCTGCTTGGCAGAGCTTTGAAAAGCAGCTGACAGAATTAGAAAACTCGTTCCGCAAGATGCTTTGCAAACATCTGCAATGCAAAACAGACTCTGTACTTGCTGCAATACCCACTGAAATCCACAGTTCTGCCTGACCCAATGTAACGATGTATACAATTAGGAGATGAAAATTCAACCATAATTTAATACTCAAAAAGCCGTCTTCTTAAATGGCTACTCAGATACTGTCATTTAGGCATCTTGCCTATCTCACTTTTACACCTGGCAAAGGTAGGGAAAATAAAACAAACATTTAACTTGTGAAAAAGTCATTACATATCAATACAATATTGATTGCTGCTGCTGCAGGGAATGGCAATGCTAGATAAGCTCAGAAGTAATCAAAGTTTTCCATCACTTCTCATGATGCAAAACACTGATTTCGTTTAAAAACTTAAGAGCCTGCATTCATTTGCATCATGTTTGGAACAGGTTGGTTCTGTCAAACATGCTATTAGTGCTCAGGGAGTTTAGAGACAGGGATGGTCAAAAGCAAGCTACTCACTAGAAGAGTCACATCTGAAATGACCACTGCCAAAGCCTAAACACTGGCACCAGAGTTTAAAGCCAGTTTCAGATAACCGCTCCCATTCCTCGCCAATGGAATAGAAGGAGCCAGTGTAAGTATCAAAGCAGGTATCGTCAGCTGGCTGGTTTAGTCCTTCAGACACTGTAATGAAAAAAAAAAAAAAGAAACAGGCATCACACACAGCAAAAGGAACTACTGAAAGACAGAATGATTTTCACTGAATATGTGCTTTTTTTTCTTCTTACAATATCTTGGCAGTAATAGAGCTACCCCATGGACATATCCTTGATGGTTCTGTCAGCAGTCCAGACTCCCTGTGATTTATTTTCCATTTGCATGTGTCAGAGCAGTTGAATGATAAAAAAAACCTGCCATGAAGGCTATTTTCATTTTGACTTGCCACGTTTCAGGCAAGTGCGAGTTTTTGCATTTGCTGCTGGAGAGCAACAACCTGACTGAGCCTGTTTTTAAGAGAAACATGCTGTGCAATGCTGGGGAAGAGCAGGAGGTTGGTAGCTGCATGTGCACGTATTTTGGGCACTTCAGGCTCTAACTCATGGCAGGGGGATGGAAGACCTTATAGCCATGCTGTTGTATACTGCTCTCTACCTTAAGTGTCTGCCTTGATTGAAAAGTGGGTGTTTTACAACCACCAGTTCAGTGTGTGATGATCAGGGTCAAGAGTTAATGCTCCCTGTTCAGTCTGTGACAGACATAAGGCAATTGGGATGCTGGAAGGGAAGAAACAGCCTTATTTTCCCAGGGGGCCTGCATGGAGGTGACTACTGGGTGGACAATGTAAATCCTTAACTCTTCAATTCCTCCTCTTCCATCCTGCCCTCCCCTTCTTTTTGGCTCCAAAATACACATAGGAGGAGATGGAGCGAGAGAAAAAGAATTGTTGACCAGACCCTTGAGCTGGTAAAAGCAAAGCCTAAGTCCCACAGGGTGTGTGTGGGCTCTGGGCTTTCCAGCTGTGGCAAGTTGTGCCTCTGACCACAAGTACTTGTGGTTGGTCACATGGCTTCTAAAAGCTGCCTGTTTGTGCTTCATCAGCATCTCTGCAGGCAGCCTGCCATGCTGCCGGACCTTCAGTGGTCTAGCGGTTGTCCTGGTTTGAGGTAAAACAGAACCAAAGATAGCCAACACAGAAGCAGTGGCAAATGACTCACAGAGCAGTTAAGTTGGCCACTGGCTCCTTCCCATAAGCATGATGTGTTATTGTGACAGCAGATATTCACTGCTGGGCAGGAACCTGCACCACCAGTGTGATCCCTGACTGCCTTTGAGAGCAGTGAACACCAGACCTCTAAGTCTCTCTCAGGCACTGACCCTCCAGGAGTGTATGGAGCCTGAAAGCACGTTCTTCACGAACAGACGAGATCAGAACAGCTCCAGTGACACCATCAGTGTGACGGTTAGTTATCAAAGATCAGTGGACTTCACAAATCACGAGTCCTGCGATGAGCTCTCCTTGTCAGAACTTTCCTTTCTGAACTATTCTCAAGACTGGGCACTAGGTAGATTGTCTTGTGTACAGGAAAGGCGGCAGGGACAGCAAAGGTTCCCCCAGACTCCGTAAAGCTTTTGCTTACCAGTATTGCCAACTGTGACCACCTCCTCCAGCACCTTTTGTCTCCGGTGATCTTTCAGGGCTTCCACTATGATGTTGTAGGTGGCCCCTCTTGTAAGACCAGTGAGTGTAGCACTGGAGGAAGTGCCAGGAACCCTGAACTACAAGAAGAGGCAATGCCAAGTCATTGGAAAGGGAAGAGTGATTACTCCTTAGGTGTCACCGCACTCGTAGGAAAGACAAGGTGTTTAGGTTGACTTCTATACTCTATACTAGCACCCCATTCCCCTTAGACATTCTGAGAACTTCAAACAGTGCCAAGTTAAAATTGACTACCCTGGACTATGGTTCATGAGGGATATGTTATTACCACCGTTTCAGGGAAACAGAAACCAGGGGAGACAAAGGAGAGGGGCTAAGAGAGTCTTTAGCTCAAAGAAGCAGCATATCAGCCTTTGAAACTCCTAATCATCTCCCTGACTGCCCCCTTCCCCTGGTGAAATGTTGACACTGACAGAATTTCAAAGGCTTTTTGTTTTAGCAGTTTTATCCTGTAGCCTTCTTCATGAAGGAGAGGAGGGAGGCATTTATCCTGCTCCAAGCTACATGTTAAAAAGACTCTTTAAGCCAACTCTGACTGCTCCCTTAAGACCCCCATGAGACCCAGCAAAGTGACTGGACACAAGCAAAGGGACTGGACTCCCAAGAGGTATCTGCTGCCACAGATGAGGCTAACACTGTTCCTGTGCTAAGACAGTTCAGTTACCTGCAGAGTATCTTCATCCTGGCTGACTGGCTGACATGAGATGATGTATTCGGAGCTTTCCAGCAACGGCCTCCAAGAGATGGTTGTCTGAGAAAGAGCTTCTTGACCTACGGTGTCGTTGCGCCGGGGGCCACGGGAGTGAGGGTATGAAGGTTCGACGATGATGGGCACTTGGTACCCAGGGATTTCAATCGCTTCATCTACATTTGGTGGTTGCCGTCTTGACCCCGGCCTAAGGGGAGTTGCTGTAGTGGGTACAGGCCGCCTGTAGCCATGCTCCTCAAAGAAGACTTGTTGACCCTGGTGTCCTATTGTCTGTGGGTGCCCAGAGGTGCCTGGAAGTTGGATACCGTTTCCGTTGTCATACCTATTGTTTGTGAGGTAAGGGGTCCCCTCGTCAATGGAAGGTACGTCGAGAATGTCGGGCTGGTTGGGGTGTGGTCTGGTAATCAACGTGGGAAGCTCATCTAGCCAAAAAAAGGTTAGAAGCCATAAAGCAAAGCATGCCAAATTAGCAATGGTAAATTAAACAGCTAGAGTGGATGCTGTATACCACTCCGAGCATCAAAGATTAGCTATCATCCAAAGATGCAACACACTTTTTATGACCTCATTGTGATTGTGAAGCTATCCTCTCTATATATTTATATACTATATAAATATATGTGTGTATCTTTCATACATAGGCATAAGAAGTGTGTTGGTATGACATTTTCATACAGCTGAGCAACAGTTTTGAACACTGCAACCCAAAGAAGCCACTGCTCAGATGGAGAAGAAGTGGTTACAAGAGATATTTCACAGGTTATCAGTTTAAAAAAAAAATCACTGGTGTGCAGTAAGAAACTAGCTCCTTGGTTACATTTGGATATACAGCTAGTATTTTCCTTGCTACAATCTCTTCTTGTACCTCAGTCTCCCACTGTGGAGGGTGTAAACGAAGAGAAATGCAATGGGCAACAAATGAATGGATTCTGCCTTTGATGTCATCGTGTGCTATACGAAAATATGAGTGTTAACCCTAATTTAATTATCAATTAAGTACCAGGCAAGAATCAAGCACCAAGCATATTATTCTGTTCTTAGTGTTCAAACACAGCTAAATGTGATTCATGTAACTTCATAATCTTACCGCCTGCACCCTAGAAAGGAAGACTTCCTTACAAAGCCTATTTGGCTCATGTAAAAAAGATGTGGCTGAAGAGTGTGAACAGGGTGTTTTAAATAACATTATTATTTCAGTCCTGAGACTGTATTCCCCAAGTGGAAGACATCACCTCTCGGCACACAACAATCCAAAGCTTTGTTTTACCTGTCCTTTTTCTGCCAACCAGTGGTTCACTCTTTTGATTGTTCTTCACAGCAATGATGTAGATGATGTATTCAGTTCCTGGTTCCAAACCTAGGCAGGGACAAAGAACATAAAACAATGTAAGAGTTGCTTTTCTTTTATGATTTTGTGTGGAATCTAAGGCAGAATGAGAGGTGGGTATGGCTGTAGTGGGGGTATATTGGCATTTTGGATCTGAAGACAGCACAAAGAGCCCAGCCTCCTACTGCTCAGAGCGAGTTTGAAATCTGACCATGTCAGCTGGGATCACGGACACTGCAGACACAACACATAATGAGTCTTCAGAATGTGTGACTGATGGGGTGCCAGAGTCACGGGCTTTTTTCCTTGAATGAACGGTAGTTGTGGTGGCAGTGGAAACAAACTTCTGTGGATTGTTCAAATCTCATGGTTGATCTGATCAGAGATGTGTATTGTGTTTGTAGGACAGGTGAGCTTATAAAACCACTGTCTGTCAGTAGAAACCACAATAAAGGAACAAAACTTTGTCTTTGTCTTAGCTGACCATCAACACATTTCATAATTAGGCCTTCCCCCTCTCTCTTCAAATTTAAGTGTTTCAGGTGAAGAGCTCCCAAACAACACAGAGACAGGTACCAGTAATTGTAGCCTCAGTGGTGCTGGGCCGAGGGCGAGGCAGAACCTCCTTGGCTGGTGAGCCAGGTTTCTCGTATCTGATGACGTAGCCTGTGATCTTGGCTCGCGGAGGCTGCCAGGTAATCAGGAGGGAGTTGCTTGTGGTTGTAAGGAAACGCAGGTTGGAAGGAGCATCGATAGCTAGGTGAAAACAAAAGGAAACTAGTCAAATGCAGTAAAGGCAAGCATATTCTTCACCTGAAATACATCTTCTGAAACCCTTCTCAAACTCAGGAGTAAAACCTATTGCTGTAAATCATGATAAATATTATATGTAATCAGATAAAGACAAGTTCTGCCTGACCATATGTAATTGCGATGTGTTAGCACAAGCAGAAAAGTCAGACGATCATTACCAGTGGAGGCATCAATCACTACTGGGGAACTACGTGCATTCTCGTTCAGCGTGTAAAGGTAGATCTTGTAGTCAGTGCCAGGTTGCAAGCCTAAAATGAAGTTGAAACATAAACGTTAGCTAATCTGAGGAAGCCATCTAAAAGGGACATCAGAATGTCTTTCAACAACTTCTTCTTGGAGACTAGTCTTTACAACTCAGATATTTTTTTCTTACCCTTTGTTCCTATATTATTTCTCATCAAGGAAATTCAACTACTAAAGGAGAACTCAAGTGTAAGCTCTGATATGACCCTGGAAGGTCCGACACCTGCAGAAGCCCCTCACTTACCAGTGATAGTGTAACTCCTAACATCAGGGCTGATGGTCCTTTGAATGGGGTTCTGGCCACTTGCTGGGATAGCATCAACTTGAAAGCCAGTGATGGTCTCAGTCTTGGTTCTCCAGGTAATGGTGATGGTTGTCTCAGTGGCATCTGTCACACGGGCCCTGCGAGGGGGACTAACGTCTGGACCAGAAGGAAAAGATCTCCTGTCAGTACTGCATGGATTCTGAATCTTACCAGCTAAGTGCTTGTGAAGGCCTTTGCTGGAGCTTTGTATAGAGCCCTACTTTTGACACAGAGCAAGATCTTGGCCTCTGCACCCAGCACAGTACTAATTGGTCATTTATGGAGGATCACTACTTACTTTCAAGAGTGGTGACCACCCCCTGGGCTGGTCGGCTGGTCAGAGAGTCCTTCAGGGCATACACGCTCACTTCATACTTGGTTGCTACCTAGAATGGACCAAGTTATACCATGTTATACAAAGCACCTGGCCCAGTGGGAAATACTCTTGCCCTCATTCAGTGTTTGATGGAGCCACATTTCTTGGTTCAGTTACTGAAGTATGAAAGCTTAAAATAACTCTAATCAGTGAAGGATTGGCAAGATAATTCTAATTATTTCCAGCTGTAATTAAAGAGTAGACACGGACCCTGATAAACAGTGCTATTGATAATACTAGTTGTGCTCATGTGCACACCCAGGAGCAGAGGAAATCCTGGAAGAAGCTTATTTGTCATCCGCCATTTTGGAATCTGTGCTTCAGAGCTGATTCTTCAGAAAAACCTAATTTACATCCTGTTTTTCCTGGGGTTAATGGATGCCATTTGCTAGGATAAGATGCTCTTGCTGTGAAGAAAAGAGAACAGTTCAAGTTACAGCATGGTCTTTTGTCCTTGACTGCATCAGACCAGGAGTCCTCTTAGATTAGAATGTTTTTTAAGGATCATTTTTGAAAATGATTCATAAAACTCTTTAAAAACAGATAAGTAGCTTTTTAAGATAGCAGGAACCATAAAAGCAGTGATTTTCAGCCTTTTCCAGTTCAGGAACTCCTGAAGTGTTTCCAGTGGAGAAGATGACTATATAGCAAATTTAAGCCTACTCACAAAAGACTTGCATTTTTTACTTACATTTTGCACATCTTAAAAATAGGCAGTAGGACTGCCAGAGCTCCCATATCACAGCTTGAAAACCTCCACATTAGGTCACTTTATCTGACCTCTTTTGTGAAAGATGAGTAAAAGCATTTTACTGGGTTACTGTTGATTGTGAACCTGATAATTTGCATTTCATTGAGGCATCCAGTCTCCCTGTGCTAAATGAGGGAGGGGAAAGAATGCAGATTCAGCAGGCCAATTCCTTTCCTTTTAAAAACTATGATAAATGAGTAGTTACAGCTGATGGCTAGTCAGACTTCAAACAGAGTCAGACCCTTAGGAGCTGTAATCATCTACTCCAGCTGAGGTTCCTGACCCAGGAATTTGAAATGGCTTCAAGTTCTCCTAACATCTCCTTCCCACAACGCAGTGTGCATTACACAAAGAACAATTACCATTAATCCAGACACAACAGCAGATGTACTGTCCGGAGAAAGGTTGATTTCTTTCATAGGACCAGTCTTTTCTTTGGGGTTCACTCTGACTCTGTAGCCAGTGAGGCGAACATTTGGTGCATTCCAGTTGACGGTAAGACTGGTGGGAGTTACCTGAGTAAACTTAAGGTTTGTTGGAGGTGGAATTGCTGCAAAAATCCAGATTGGCACATGGTTAGTTTAAAGAAAACAGTCTTGCATAAAACAATACTCTGTCCTGAACATGAGACAGGCTTAGGCCTGAAATACACGGGCAGGAAAGTGGTGTACCTTCTTCAAATGCAGGCATAAAGCACTGTGGAAGGGGACAAGGTATTCAGGAGGAGATTCTCAAATCTACAGTAACACTGTTCAGCAGAAATAAGGAAATCTTGATGCTTCAAGCCTGAAGTTAGGGGAGTAATGACATTTGCTGTGATCGAAGGTGAGGGCTTTGGGAGGCACTTAAATCTGTAGTAGGCCAGTCTCTTTTAATTCTTCTGCCTGTCTCTGCTTTTCATCACAGCTAATAGTTTAGTCCTGCTTCACTTGCCCATCTCTGTTAATTTCTAAAATACGATGGATGATTTACAAAAGTAAGTCGGAAACAGGCTCGGGAATTGCAAAGAGGATATAAAAATGCTGCAAATGCAGAGGGGAAGCATTTTACAGCCATTTAAACAAGTGTAAATTACTACACCGAGAGCAAGGCAATGGAAAAGCAGAGCTGTGGTGGCCATAAGGCTCATCACACGAGAGTCTGTTCATGAGCTAACACACCCAATATCTTTAAAAAACCAAATGTTTGCATAAAAAAGGAGCATCCATTGAAACATTTTATTGCCTTACTGTTGGTAATCCTTGGGCTGTAAACTGGGGAAAAAATATACCTTACCATAGCGCCCACTATTATTACCATTTATTTTATTATTACCATTAGTGCCCACAGCATGTTGCTGTGAAGTTTTCTAATTTTATAGAGTGGAAATGCAAGATAATTCTCCCCTGTTGCTTTGCTTGGAGCTCAATTTAAAGCCCATGAGAGTGAATGGACAGTCTTAAACTTGACTTCAAATATGCTTTTGAACAGCACACAAAGTGTTAACCCACAAAGAACAGATTTTAAAAATTACTATATTTGCATTTCTGGCAGGTAGTCAGCCAGCTGTTTCAATCATTACAGCACTTTGCTACAGCTTAGTACAGCAATCTGTACACTAGGAACCACTATCTTCATTACACACCTGGAATTATAGTGCCAATTTTTCATCCACAAATGAACAGGAGCCCTTCATTACAAAGGCGCTACCTTTGTAATAAAGACACAGCTGGTAATGCTGGAAGCTTTGCAATGCATTCCATATTGCTGGAAGTAATTTTGTCTCAAGCAATTAGCTTCCTTTTCCTTTTTCACAAAGGAATTTTAAGTGTATTCTACATGGAGTTGGATCAGACTGGCGCGTCAAGGGTCTCTCCTGAATGGGGCATGTCCTCTTCTGTCGGAGGTGATGTGAGCACAGGGTGTGGGCATGCACATGGGCTGTAGTCCTTACAGCAGTGCCAGAGGAGGATCTAGAGGCTCTGTGAGACCTGAGGGTTAAGCAATCTCCTAGCCCTTCACGCTGATCTTTTTGCTCCATCCAGCAGCGAGGGCCCTGGGAGATGAAAGCTGCCCTAACCTCTCTGTCCTTGGTAACTGCCTCTGCTTGCAGGTACCCCATATCCTAAAGAGAAGTGTTGCAAGAGCGCTTGCAAGAGGGTGATTCACCATGAATTAGGCTCCATGACTAGGGACCGGCCATTACTGATCCACTTGAG
This sequence comes from Chionis minor, assembly GCA_013398295.1. Classification (NCBI taxonomy): domain Eukaryota; kingdom Metazoa; phylum Chordata; class Aves; order Charadriiformes; family Chionidae; genus Chionis; species Chionis minor. The sequence continues at coordinate 242,192 of VZSF01002838.1, read as the reverse complement.
AACTGAGAGGCAGCTATAAGGTAACATCCCTCCTTTCAGTAGAATCTGCTCCTTCCATCCTGCTGACCTTCCCTCCATTCCCTGCCTTCCCTAAGGTGTATGCAGGCTGACTCCACCGGCAGCCAGCTCTCCAGCACCAACTAAGCCATCGCTCAAGAGCAATCACGTCCCCTTAGCTGCCCCTGGGGCTTCCCCGGCACGGAGCAGCAGTTGCGCATGGAAGCACACTTTACCCAACAGGGCAGAAGCCACAGCTGCCATGGCCTGCTGGGTGGTGTAGTTAAAGGTGTACCTGTGGACTGGGTCCCAGTGAGGGGCAGGCTCTCCATGTCATCGTATATGGCAACGATATTGATAGTGTACTCAGAACCTGGCCTGAGGCCATGCAGCTCAGCAGTGTCTTCTTCGCCACCTGGGGCCGGCAATAGCTCATGGATTCCATCCTCAGGGCTTGAGTAGGTCACCCTGTACCTGGTGACTTGCCCCTGCGGGCTTTCCCAAGCAATTTTGATGGAATCAACATCCACCTCAGTGAATGTTAGTCCTTTAGGGCGGTCAATGTCTGTTAGGCAAATTAACGGTAAGAGGTTATGTGATAAAAAGCAGGTTGTGGGTGAGGAAAATAAAAAGCATTTCTATTACATGCAAAGCAGTTTTCAGTTTTGCGCAGGAGAGGGGGTACTTGATTCTCCTCTGTGCTGCACCTTGCACACATGCTTACATACGTGCAGAGTAAGGCTGAGAGTTTGCAGGTGCCAGACAGCAGGAAGGCAACCTTGGCCTTGTTGAAACCAAAAGAACTTACATTACCACCTTCAAAGCAGCCAGGACACCAATCCTTACCTGTATTTGAGTCCCCTTGGCACTGAAACCCCTTTTACACAACTCTAGCAGCATTAAGCTACATTAAAGTGGTCAAGACAAAATAATAAACGTGAATTTTAAGGCCCATTTCTACCATCAGAGCCAGTAACTGGTTCCTAGTGCTAAAACCAGTCAGACAGCCCACCTGACTCAGTAAGTTTAGATTCATGCTGCATTTGTTCTTCGCTATTGTAAGCTGCTGTGCAAAGTGCCAGTCCAAGGAGAATCAGTCCCATTATTTTCTTTCATAAATTAACATCCAATTAACACACACTTATCAAGAAAGCAAATTACTCAGTATAATATATTTTAAAATCAGTTAGAAACAAACTTTTCAGCTTTGTATTGAGTGCACAGGGAACGACCACAGGTGCAGCTGGGCAATACGGACACTTCTTAATTAGACCCATTCATTGGATTTTCCTGGCAAGGTGGGAGCTCAGTGCTAGACAGCAAGGTAAGTGAGCCTTGCTGCACCAAAGACTAGCGTGGCTACCACAGAGTGGCTATACCCATTTGTTACACAAAATGGGAGGATCTGGCATATCATTTTTATCCTGGAGCCAAATTATGCTTTTCTGTAAGATTTCAACATTTTATTTGCCATGTTATATTAGTCCTGAATTTTCTACATTTTCTAGTTGGCAAAGGTGATTTTTATCCAGGAATTTGTTGGCTTGAAATTGATGTGGATGGACTCTTTTCCCATCCTTACAGAGTTTCAGAGAAGCTCTCCTGTTGTCTTTAGGACAATTCCGGAAGTACCTGGGACTGAGCTGTACTTTTGAATACAAGCCTGAGCAAAGGAGTAACATACATGCATATCCCTACCCCAGAGGCGTGCCTGAAAAAGCACTTTACATCAGGGATACCTCTCCAAGTTACACGTTACCCCTTGCGTCCCTCTGTGTCCAGAGGAGTGCTGCTATTTCGTACAGGCAGATGTAGCAAGTTCCAACCCCCCATGGCAGGGGGGTTGGAACTTGATGATCTTTAAGGTCCCTTCCAACTCCAACCATTCTATGATTCTATGAAGGCTGAGCTGTCCTTTCTTCTACGGTGCTTCATCCCAAGTTCCTGGTAACTCGTATGGTTTCCTTTACTCCCTTACACAGGGCAAAGTGCTCCCAAGCCCAGTCTGGTCCCTTAACAGTAATCACCTTTGCCACCTAGCTCCAGAAAGGAGATCTTTGCACATTTTTTCCACTGATTGGCTGAAGGCAAACAAAACTCAAAAAGATTTTGCGGCGTTAGTGAAAGAAAATCAGAAGCACAGCATTTTGATGGGGTGGGGAACTGCATTTTGCCAGTGTTTGAGGGAGAAGGACTGCATTTTTGCCAGCATCTGCAATTTAGGTGCACAATACTTATCACAGGGCAGACCACCTTGCATTTTCCTGGAGACTAGGCACCTGCCGCTTGCTTTCACTGGGGATGTGATACTGCATGGTAGATTCAGACATCAATAGATAATGTTTGTTTTGTTACCATGAAGTGAAATACGTACTGGTGACAGCTGTTTCAACCAAGGGCAGGCTCTCTCCATTCTGATTCTGAGCGTAGACACTGACCATATACTCAACTGTGGGCTGCAGACCTTCAATAGTGACTTGCGTTTGATCTGCCAGGAAAGAACAACATTAGTCCGTCTGCAGCTGCACAAAGCTGCAGAGCATTGGACTCTAAGCAACCTTGAATGAGGGGCCTGTATTAGCCACATGTCATTAAAATGAGATCGGATTGACACATCAGGTTTACCTTTTGCTTGCACTATGTCTCCCTGGTAGTGCAGCACAAGGCACCTGCTATTTGTACCTGCTCAAAGGCTCCAGAGCTAAAAGAGCAGGTTAGCACAGTAGAAAAAATAAAGCAAGAGCAGACCAGCTTTCACCCTTTTCTGGGATGGGATTGACCATTAACCCATCAGCATCACAAGCATCCCTGAGTGCTCATCTCTGCAGGTCCCAGATCCCACAAAACCCAGCGTGTTCCCAAGAGCTAACTTGGCAGACTCTAAGGTAACAAGCCAAGCCTGTAGCATATGTGACTGAGTCCATGCTATGACCAAGGGTCATACTATGTGACCTTTAGAAGGATTTCAGAGTTCTTCTGGATGCTAGAAAATCCAATGACATTTCTTTGAAATTCAGATGCCTTTCAGAGACAGAGGTTGCCAAGAACAAACTTTGCAGCACAGTGGTGTCAAAGAAATGTGAAGCTTTCAGGGCAAAAATTTGCCCTACCTTCTCCTGGATGAGACCAAATTTAAGTCAGCAGGATGGCAAAAAAGGTACAAGCAGGAGAAAGGTTGGCTTTGAACACATGCCTAGTGCCTGATAGTGTTGATTCTAGTGGTCACGTCTTGCATTCTTTACAGATCTCGCGAAGGATGTCGTGTCCTCTTACCTGCAGGGACATTTTTAGTTTTTGTAGGCCCATGTCCTTTCTTGGGGACAGCTGTCACTCGATACCCTGTGACTGGGGATGTTGAAGGGAGCCATCTGATGCTGATACTGTTGTCCTGGACATCGGTAACTTGCATCTGGGATGGCGTGTCTATTTCTGGGCAACAAAACGAGTTTTTTCTGAGTACGTTGCTACAGGAAACCCTCCCTCCACTATTACCCTCCTAGGTGAATTTTATTCTGCTCTTCTTTTTCCAGGCTGTGCTTCTTCAAACCAAAACCACATGTTGTTATTTGTCCCTCATGCTAGCCCCAAGCAAAAAAGCCTTAACCATGATGTGTGGGTGACTGACCTCATATCAATGTTAGTTAAGAATTTTTGTTGTTTTAAAGGCTACTAAATGCCTTTATCTGCAGCTACAGTAGGATTAAGTTATATCCAAATCAGCAGTGTGACAACAGTCCTGGAGTTAGAAAATCAGGTCTCATCAGGATCACATAATATCACAGTGCACCAGAAGCACGAGAGTTAAGCCAACAGCGACCCCATGATATGAGAGTCCAGCAACATTTCCACTGCACAATAAGCAGTCAAATATTGCTTGTATTCCCATCTGGACTCCACAGGGTCTCCCTCCTCCAAAAGTCCTAAGTCCACATTCCCCTTCTGTGTCATGTCATTATCATGCTGGGCCACCACAATATGTAGCCTCACTGAAAGCGATAGGCTTACAACATAGCCCATGACTTCTAAAAGAAACCAGGGATCAGCAATACAAATTTATGGGGATAAGCCAACACAAAGCTATACGGTTTTTTGGTAGGTTTCTTTCTTTTTTTTTTTTCTTGGGAGGGAGGAGGTGTTTGTGGGTTTTTTTTGTTTAAACAGGTCTCACCTGTTTTGTAGGTGACAGTGACTGGCTTGCTACTGGCAGGGCTGTCTCCACGGCCAGTTACAGCATACACGGTGATGGTATAGTCTACGCCAGGTTTGAGGCCAGTGATGGTAGCTGTGGACATGGTACCAGGCACTGTAAACTCCTGCACAGGGCTGCTTCCACCTAAGGAGCGTGGAGTGGAAAAAGAAATGTAATGGACCTCTAAATTATACATTTTAAATCATTAAAAAAACAGAACAATCCTATATGCATAAAGTTGAAGACAGGACCCTGTTGATTTTAGTGGATCTTGAGTCAAAAGTTTTCTTCAGACCAACCCGAGGAAATGAACGAAAAACGTGCACAGAACCACCTCTAAAATGTCTGAAGTGCTCCAGATGTCCTTTCAAAAAAATGATTTGCTCTTTAAAAAAAAAGGCACCTATATTTGTCAATCTTCTCTAAACACATTGCAAGAATCTCGGAGATACAAGTTTGTCTGCTGCAGTTGAATTTGCCTTTACTATTTTCTGTGGTTTTCTAATGGTCTCAGAAATAGAGCTTCTAGTCTGTGACTGGCCATAGCAGCCTGCTCTCACCTGTTTCACCATAAGTGATCCGGTAGTATCTGACTGTCACTGCAGGAGCATCCCAGGAAATCACAAGGCTGGTCGGGCTGGTAGGGGTGACTTCCAGGTCCCTTGGAACATCAGACACTAGGAAAATAGCAAATGGAGTGGGAGTTGAGGCACACTTAACAGACATCAGCTACATATTCCAGCTCTCATACTATGCTCCTCTGCTACTTATCTCCTTGAGTCCTAGCCTAGTGCACACACCTCTACAAGTGATGTATCTGGTTAAAAAACACCAGTCATTGGACTAGATTCAATGAAAAAAAGTCTGCTGGCCCAAAATACATCTGACTTGATCTGAAAGTAGCATGTGTCCTCACACGTTTTTCTAAATCAGGCACTATCTCAGTATAACAGGCACTTTCCTCATGAGCAGTTTCACTAGCTGGCAGAAAATACCTGGTTTAACAGCAACTGCTTTGCTAGAGGACACCCAGAATTGTCAAGGTAACTTTTAGCCAGCCTTCTCTCAAGGCTTACCCGTTGTTTGTTGGCCAACCAAGGGCACGCTCTCCTCCCTGCCATTGATGGCAATGATGCTGACCACGTACTCGGTCCCTGGAAGCAGGTTAGTAAGCGTGATGGAGTTCCGTGAGGGGGGCACACGGTCCTCCTTGGGCCTGCCAGCACCATGCTCTGGGTAATGCCGGATTTTGTAGCCTGTAATGGTGGCACGAGGAGCAATCCAGTGGACGGTGAAAGAATTAGCAGTTATATCGGAGAAGTCAAGGCCAGTGGGGGAATCAAGACCTGGGAATTTCAAAGAGACAAAAGAATGAGCTCAACTGAAGTACCAGTCATGTTCCATTAAGCTCAGTACCATGACACTGCCAGATCCTACGCCAAATGTTATTCAGCCATGGAACTAAACACATATATGTTCAGGATCAAAGCAAGATGTTTCCCTGCAACACGACTGCAGGGAAAAAGGCTATGGCACACACAGACAACACAGCATAAAACAGCACACATGATCAGCAAACATTACACAGTTACAAAACAAGAAAGACTCAGTGATACACGTGATAGGCTCTGCCTAGGCTTGTTCTCAGGCAGTCACAGTTGGTAGACCACACCTGGGGTCTACAATGCTCTACTTAAAACCAACAGAAATTCTGGCTCTCTGACATAATGAGATGTGAGATTGCCTAGCCTTTCCCAAGATGTGCATCTGCATTGCTCTTTGATATCTAGTTGTTGACCTGTCAACAAGGTGACAATACACAAGAAAGAGCAATGAAGTCCTATTAATAAATACTTAACAGATGGCATTAATCACACACGTCTCAGGCTGCATCTAAGTACCTGTTTTCTGGATCCCATACAGAGGTGCACTCTCGTGTTGGTCAGAAACACTGTAGACTCTCACCAGATATTCAGTACCGGGGAGCAGATCTGTGGAGTTTAAATACAGGAATTTAGATATACTTCTTTACTAATACCTAAAAGTCACAAAATCTACACAATTTTAACTGTGTTTACCCTTTTAAGGGACATAATTAGGTTTTGCTTGATGGAAGATCTGAGCCTCCAGGACAGTCAAAAATTTCAATCAGTTCTTTTAGTGGCATTATGGTTGCTGCAATGTTTTAGCCTGAAGGAGCATGGCATCCTGTATCATTGCTTCATTAGTTTTTGGAGACTGGCTAGAAACAATTAGTTTTCTACAACATCCCTTCTAGTTATCCAGTAGTTTAGTCATTCACCAGGCCAAAGCTTCAGCTGATATAAAGTGGAATAGGGCCAAGGATTTCCAACACAGCTATTCTAACTCAGATGAGCTCCAGATCTGGTCTCTTATTCTGCAAATGGGTATTGTCTCTCACTCAACCAACCCGATTCTAGGATGGAGAAAAAAAACCCTTCAAATATAACAGAGCTTTTGCACCAGCAAAAATTAACGTCAGCTCTTTGAAAACGCCTATGTTTCGTGGCCGTGTCCTGTAAGGTTCCAAACAGTATTTATTTTCTGGTCCCAAGCATACAAAGCTAAAGGAGCAATGACTCTTTCCACATTCTGATCCTTTCCCTGAACCTCTGCACTGCAAGTCCTTGACATTTCTGGCAAACCAGGTGAGTAGTATGTATTTACTCTTAATACCTAACCAGGCTGCAAATCAATGCAATTGCCCCACAGTGTGATTCATCACTGTCCTTGGATTGATGGGAAAAACTTTCCTGTGGTTTGGCTTTAACTTGGGTAAAGCAAGTAACCAAAGCCCATTTAGTGTGAGTTTGCACAAGGCTACTTTGACATCAGCTTAGATCAGCTGAAAATTTGGCTTTAAGTTACAATACGCAATTTTGCTTTTACCTCACCTTATGTCATATATATATAAAAATATATATATATATATATAAGGGGCCTGTTACATCTGTTAGACTTACACAGGTAACGCACTTACTTGTTAGGATCACCATGTTGTCTGAGGGTGAAATTGTCAGCTCTGCAACATCTTCCTCGTTCTTCACAGGTGAGTAGCGCACCAAGAAACTGCTCAGCACGATGGAAGTTGGTGCGGTCCAGGTCACTCTCATAGTATCAGGCCCCACATTAGTGAAGCGGAGATCAGTGGGAGGAGGCACAGCTACATGGCAAAGAACAAATACACCTTAGTTCTCCGATACATAAAAGTTGACCAAGAGGTATGTTCAGGGAATCACCAGAGACAACATCTCATGCATAACAGACTACTGTGTCAGACCCATGCAAACAGACTTCTGAACTACATTCGGTTCTACTACAGTTAAGAGAGAAATATGCCTGTACTACTACTGTCAGGCTCCTTTAACCTCTTGGCAATTCCTGATACTTTAAATATACCCTGTGGGGCTAATTTGAAAACAAGGTAGCAAGTTTCAGTAATGTGCTTCTTACAGCTGGATTTTGTATTACAGATGCAGAGCCAAGAGAGGTTGAAAGTTGCCACACAGCAGCTTACAGATGGAAGAGTCATCTCATCTAGAATTCATACATGCGCATACAGGAGAGAAGAGTGCATATCACTAATTTCCTATGACTCTACTTCTAATCGTGTCGAAGGATTTACAGCCTCAGGATTTTCAGACACAATAGGATTTCATGCAAGAACCAGTTTTCAGCTCGCCTTCTGCTCATGCACTAGAGACCCTTGACGGTGTGGCATGGCTGTCAACAGCATGTACTCAGGGAGTGGTGTTTCATCCACACCCTTTGGGGCATTGTGGAAAGAGTGGGGCCACCACTGAAACAGACTGCTGGAAGCTCAAACAGTTATCAAGCCTGGAGGATGTCTGCTGAACCGCTCTTCCCTTTGGCACCGTTACTTTGGGGAATAACAGTTTAAAAGCCTGGTGAATACACAGCTCGTGTTTCAGGCTCTTGATTCCAACTGGATCCCAGAAACGTGTATAGCAGAAGGTGCGTGAGCCTGGCAAGTCTGCAGCCATACAGTCTTAAAATGCCTCAAATTAGAAAACTAAGCAGCACTTATCCATCCTCACCAGCCATTTAGAAAAGGAATGAGTTGGGTCTGTCTGGCTTCCCCCCAGTGAGCGGCTCTATTTCTCTCTGGACAAAGCCCCATCATCCCGACAGCCAGTGACAGCATGAAACACCGTCCATGTCACAAAACACAGAAGTTTTCAAAATTCACCCGTTTGCTGTGTCAGAGTGGTAGGGGCGCTCTCTCCGCCATTAATGAGTGTGATTACACTGATGTCGTAATCAATGCCCGGCTCCAAGCCTGTGACTGTGTAGTATCCTACTGAGGAGTCCACAAAATCTTCAAAAATAGGGACACTTTCTCCTGCCGCAACTACTGTGATGCGGTAACCAATAATGGTGGAGGCATTTAACGGGGTCCACCTCAGGCCGATGCTTGAGTCAGTTATGTCAACAAAGCTTAGATCAGTGAGTTGGGGCACCTCTAATGAGTTAAAGAGCAAACAGGAAAGGAAAAAATGTACAGAGGCAAAAGAAAGACAAGGGAGAAAAAAAAGCAGTGTTCATCACTATTAACATTGACAGAATTTTAGAAGCAATTGAGGTGATATGCAGAATTTCTTTGGAGGTTTGGGGAAAAGGAGGGGGTTTGGTGGTTTGGTTTCTTTGGCTTTTTTTGTTGATTTTGGTTTTGAGGTGGTTTTTTTTGTTTTTATTTCTATATTGTACTGTTCAATGCAGTCTCCAACTGCGTTCCTAGGCAGACAGAAGCTCAAACCCCGATGCCCTGAGACAATGCACTTCCACTTTAGACATACGATTTTCAGAAAGACCTACAAGAGATCTTGCAACAAATTTACTTTAAGCAATGATGAGCCATAAAGACCCATCATTTTCTGATGAAAATAGGAACAAAAAACCCCATACCTGATTTTTTTTTTTGCAGGTGGAGAACTAAATCAAAGCCTATTCATGTACAAATAAAACAACTCCTCTGAAATAATAGTTGATTGACCCTCTAGAATTTTGGTCGTGTTCAAATGGTAAGTCTAATTTTTATTACTAGGATCATAAAAACATCAACTTGTTTGAAGGTGCTAAATTAGCCTAAACCCTCAGCTGGTGAGAATCATCACAAAGCTTCAGGATGGGTCATCCACTATTGAAACTATTTACACTGGACTTGGAAAAAAGGTCTCAAATCCCTGTAACGGCTTGAAGATCTGGCCCAGAATTCCTCAAGTTCTACTTACCACTAACTGCTGCAACATATGTGCTAAAAAACAGATTATACGGAACAATAAGCAGTAAAACACTTTCTTGGAAAGAAGGCAAGTGGTTAAAAATGACCTTTAGTTTATAAGAATTCTGTAAGAGTGACAATATCCCCAGATTCAGAGGTTATGCCCAGCACATTATGTGGCTAAGAAGCTGACTTGATTTGTTGCCAAAATTGTTCAAAATCTCAAAACTGAGGGACTGAATATGGACCCTCTTTAATGATCTTCCACATATTGCCTAAGTTTCTGTATGGCAAAGAAGCATAGCTGTGACTGTTCTCCCTATGGATATTATTCCTATTAGCAAAGCTGTTCTTTTCCTGCATGTTAGGACCAACAGAACTGGGCAGGGGATGAGGAATGTTAGATGTATCTTTAATCGATAACGGCCAAACCCTCAGCTGCTCAAGTCAATAGTTTCATATTGATTTAAGCCACAAGATTTGGCTGTGTAACTTTAGCACGGTGATCCTGAAATCAGTGGGAGCTAACGGATGCTCTTCCTCACTCAGGATCTGACTCACCAGCAGGTGAGTCAAAGATGCAGGGCTCAGTAGCCGTTCTGTTGGATTACAAGTTAGCTTGACAAGGAATTATGGGACAGTAATATTGCAAAAGACTGGCTTAGTAATTGTGGTTATGTTCTATTTTAATGTTGTTCTATGAAAAGACTTATTTTACAGAACAGATGCAAAAAATTGCCAGCTCTGTAAAATCATTGTTTATCCACATGGACTGCACGTACCATATCACCTTTAAAGAGTGCTAAAAGCCAGAGACATACATTCTTAGCTTTCTCCAACCAGAAGATGGTAAAGGGCTAAAGCTATTACTGCTTTAATTATGCAGTATCACAGTATTAGTTCACCCCCAGGGAGCATACAGCACTTCAGTGAAGCATGGAAATTGTAAAGCAGTGTTATAAGAGCAAGCAAACACAGTAGCTGGCATCATTTCAGGGCTGAGCAGAAACAAAAACAAACAAACAAAGCCCTGACAAAGGAAAATGAAATGAGACCATTTGGGGAGATGCATTTTAATTTTGCTACTGTGACTACAAAGGTAGTTTCTGCAGTGATCGCAGCATGTGATGTGCGGTGGCATACATCACCATGTCCCAGAAGTGCTACAGTGATGGACCTTTCAGTCTTGGCTTTCTTCTCCATCGTGCTGATCTCCTGGCACTACTGCTGCCAAAATTTCTCCTGTGCTTGCTTCCCACTCATACCTCTCTTCACGTACTTCCTATTCCCACCAGCTGTGCTCCAGATGCTGGGGCACTGCAGGGCCAAGTTAAATCTCTGCTACTCTCCAGCTCAGTGTACTGATACAACAGATCCATCCCTTCACTACCAGCCTGTTGACAGACAATGAAGGCTGCCCATGCAGAGAAGCACACAGGTATAAAAACTCCTCTGTCACATGCTAGCACGTGGCTATTCTGCTTCTTGGGACTAAATACAAAGTCTAAGCCCTCTGCCATCAGACTAATAGGTGTTTTGCAACGTAGAGCTCTCAGGCTCAGCAATTTGACTTTGAGTATCTAAAATTGCTGCCCGTCCTTTCATTACCTGGTGTGACGGTTTCAGAGATGGGGATGCTCTCCTGGTCGTCCTTGACTGAGTAAACGCTGACGTTGTACTCCACACCAGGGTTTAGGTTTTCAAAAGTGCAGGTGGTCTGATCTGCACCTACTACTTCCTCCAAGGTAGAGCCCTGCTGCCCACTGGTAGGAACAGTGGTCACTCGGTACCCACTGATGCCTGAAACACAGATACACCATTATGCAGTAATCTCATGCTGTATTTATATACATCAGGTCTCAGTATAAATAACCAAAGCAAACACATTACATTTTACAAGTGATTTTGCCACCCTGAACCCAGCAGGTTGCTTTGTCTAGCACCCCAAAAGGAGCTTCCCAGGAGGTAGCCATGCCACTCGCACAGCAAAATTTCGGTTCCTTTTGAAACCTTACCAAACTGAAAAATCTCATGACAAGTTAAGAAAAGATACATATACTGACTGAGAGAGGGGTTTTCAAAAGCTTTCAATCCTTGCTTTAAGGAAGTCAATCGTACAGCTCCCATCAGCTATTGTGGAAAAAGAGTTCATCTTGAACACTTTCAGAAATCCCATGCTTATTCTCAATAACATGAACTCATTCTTCACTGCCAGAAATCTTTTTGGTCCCTTTTGATTTCTTTCTCTTGGGCATTTTTTAAACCACTGTGGGTATTTGAAGAAATCCTTCAAATCCCTAAAACAGCTGAAGTATTTAAACATTTATATTCCAAAATAGCATTTTGCATGGAATGTAAATCATGAGGAGTCCTATGGCTACCTGTACTTAACTGTGAATTATATCATTTAATATATCTAGAAATATGTACATTTTTCCTTAAATTACTCAACAGCAAGCTTCCCATCAAAGTCTCCTTAATGAATTGCAAGGCACTGCGGACAAACATTACCATTCTGGTACAACAGGGTGTTTGAGCATAGTGTTGAGTTCACATAGTTACCTGGAGTTGTGCTTCTATCCCAAGAGACTATCAGGATCCCAGTATCAGGATTGGGCTCCAGGCGCAAGTTGGTTGGTGGAGACAATGCTGCAAGTGTTCAGACAAACGGGTCATTTATGGCACTGAGAATCATGCTAGGTCCCTCAGCATCCCTCCTCCCCAGATTATATCCTTACCCTTCAGAATTAGCTAAAACATATTCTCCTTAAGCTGTCACCTGGCACTGCATGAGCTAGTGCTACTGTTGCCTACGCATCAAAGTAAAATACCTTCCAGACCATGACAGGAGGACAAGACTGGCTCCCAGAAGACAGCCATTCATCTGGGGAGCACGGGGGAAGCAAGTGGAAGAAGGAATAATTGTGGAAAATGTGTCATACGTGTAGTCACTCTCCTGATGATTGGAGTCTCTCTCTCCTGGCCGTCCATCAGGACTGTGAGGCTGTAGGTGTACTCCACACCAGGGGTCAGGCCAGATATCACGATGCTGCCAGAATCAGAGATGACCTCCCGCGGAGCCTCTCCACCTTGGCTTGGACGCACACCCAGCTGCAGACAAGCAGCAAAGTTTGCTTTTCAGTCTCAAATACACCTACTCCAGCTGAAGCATCCCGGCAAATCGTCCAATATGAGTATCATGGGCCCTTATGCTGAACACCAACTGCTAGTCCTGGAACTTGTGTTTCAGATACCTCACTGATGAACTTGACCTGAAGCCCAGAGGACATGCTTGCACTGACCTCTGTGACCTAGATCTGCACCCTGTAAGCAGCATGTCTCTTGCACCTCTTTCCTTTGTGCTATTGTCTTCGCTGTCGTCCACAGTAAACAGCTTTAATGTGTCCTCCCTATCACACTGAAGCAAGAGGAAAAAGAAATATGGGACTTCAATTTCTCCTACCTTGAAACCAATCCTTGGGGCAGGTGTCCAGGTGATGACAATAGAAGTCTCAGTCACTTCTGTGTTAAAAGGAGGAACAGAGCCAACAGGCTGATCTGTGAAGTGAATTGACAGAAGTTGAAGTCTAGCTGCTGTGATGGCAATGAACAGTTAGAAAACCTGACCTGCAGCAGTCCAAATAGCAGGAGGTATGTAATAAGCACTGAACTATATTATTTCTGAAAATTCAGTGATTTGGGAGGGATCTGACAGATGACTTCTGTCTGGTGCTGAGCTTGATAAACACAGTATACAAGCGATCTAATCATAGCCAGTGCTTCTGTTGTTCCTCAGAAAAATGAAAATATTGAAGTGGGACTTGTAAGTCCTCCATGCATCCAACTCCAAGAATCTGGGCAATATTGTTTTTGGCATGATATCTAAAGTACTCCTCAAAAACCAGCTTTTTTTTCCCTTCATCCACCATGTGCCATCCACTCAGAACATTACACCCTTGTCTGCCATCCAGCTGTCCCAGCTAGGACCATCTCATCCCTCACCACCATCTTCACCTCTTTTGAAGTCAGCAGAGTGAAAGGGAGCTCAAAGTCAATCTGAGGAATCTGTGGTGTCATTGATATCTGTCAGGAGCACTACACAGAAGCCAAAGCCTTTGTGTACCCCAGAATCAGTTTAAATAACTCCACTGAGTTTAATCTGAATTGACCTTGTTATTAATGAAGAGACTTGGTTTATTAATCTATAGCCTTCAACCGGACTGGTTTCATTCAGATAAGCCAGAATACGAAGTCAATTAGGATATCCAATCATATCTTAATTGAGAAGTATTTATAGATAAGGCTGTCTGTCAGCAAACAGCACCTTGCCGATGTCAGCAGTGTTACTCTGATTAAAAGTCTGAGCCCTTATTTTAATTTCATATTGTTCTAAAAGAAACCACATTCTCATTTGAAAAGAGGATGTGGTTCTGTGCTTGGATGGCTTTGAATTTTTGCTAGTTTCTATGACTGCTTCATCATTATTTAAACAGTGAATCTATTTGTGCTTTCTAGAAGTATGTGTGGGTTCTTACAGAACTCCCTTTCCTCCCAAAATTTGCTTAATATTTCTTCCAAGCCAGCAGCACAAGTACAGATGACTGAAATTGAAAAAAAAAAAAAAAGGACAGAATGCAATGTTCATGTCAGTTTCTGTAACTGCAGTTGAGCTGCCTTAGATAGCATGGTTAGGCCTGAAAAATGACTGCCTTCAGCTTTATACAAACGACATACTAATTATTCATTGCTCATTTTAAGGAAGCTGTTCGCTTTCCTTGATTCGCCATGACAAAACCAAACAACTGGAAATACCAACTAAAAAGGATTATTTTTCATTCATTTAAACAAGAAATGAGGTACCAGTAGTAAGTTTTTACTTTTGTTTTTAATAACCAAAAAGCCAAAATATATTTTACTAAAAGCTTTTTGATGCAAATAACTCTCTTTTTCCTGCCAAACAGTTCAGAAAGAAGAACAAGGAATATTTCCCAAGCAGTTCTGCTGGAATGCTACTTCAAAAGGCTTCTTCTGCAAACCAATTCACAATAGCCACTTTCAGCACACGTTTTGAAGAAAGGCCAGGGCGTTAGCAAAGAGAAATATGTGCGTATTATACTTACAAGTTGTGAAGACTCCAGTCTCTCTAGCACTTTGCAAGTCATCTTTAACTGCCACAAGGTACACAGTATACTCAGTGCCAGGCTGCAAGTTCCGGAGAAGGTACTTGGTGGCAGAAGGTCCCACATTGTAGGTCCTTGGTTGACCTCCTCGTGTGGGACCTGCCGTCAGCCGGTATCCTGTGATCACAGCACGGGGCCGTGTCCACAACACTAACACCGAATGCTCCGTGGTATTGAGAAATCTCAGGTTGGTGGGGGCATCGAGCTCTAGAGAACAAAAAGCATAACATGCACCGATTTTCCAGCTGAACGTCTACTTCACCCCTACTTCCAAAGCATGTCCATTACCACGCAAAAACCGCTGGTGTACAATGAGGTTGTTGGGCCTGTATTTCTCACGGCATGAGTACAACAGGAGGGAAGGGAGAAGGTGGGGACCATGAGACAGCTGGAAATAGAAGTGAAGTAACTATATCTGGCATCAGTGACATCCGGCAACATGCCGTGCCAGGCAGACCCGTGCGTTCTGGGCTGCACCGATGTGGGTCGCTGCCATGTGTGCCCATCCCATGGGGAGGTCAGGCTAACAGCTGAGGCGAGACAGATGAACCCAACTGCACTCAGGAATTTCAATAGTTTCTCATGAATGCTGAGCATTTTTTAAAAATCAGCTCAGTTTAGACTTGTCAGCATAAGCATAGAAACCTAACTTTAGCCCTTTTTTAATGAAAAGATTTATTCTTTTAAATCTTTGCCAGTCCTACTCCCTGCCCTCTCAAAATCCCTTCCCAAAACAAAATACCCCCGCTTTGTCACTTTAATGTAAAAAATAAGTAACAGTCTGCGACTTTCTGCAGAAAACCAGTTCCTAGATCTACTTAAAAATAATCACACCGTGGAACTGACTATACAACAATTCTAAGCATGCTCATCTCTCCCACGGGACTCATGCAACAGCTCTTATCAGGCCACCTCCCCTTTTTATCACTGCCCCTGGGAAGCTGCTGAAACTGATAACCCAGAAAACTACATAAACAAGAGGCTGAAGCAACACAGCTTCTTCAGCACTACACCGGAGTCCAGTGAATGGTGGAGACCTTTGGCTGAGACAAGATGAGGGGTAAAGACCTTTGAACAATTTGCCCCTGCAGCCGGCAGGGTAGCACTAGCTGCAGTAAAGACTTTATAGCGTCTATATGGCAATTTGCCCCACCTTTTCTACATCCCAATCATATGTTGAAATTAAGCGCAGTGAGGAGAGATTCCATCAGTGCTCTTTTTTGATGGCAAATGCTTTTTTCTCCCTCTGAGTAAATAACATTTTTGTCATAAAAATTAATGATTTCATCACTCTCCCAGTGATTCAGCGGGAAGCAGTTTTTGTTCTTTTTGTTTTCTCTCCAATTGCTTTCTCCCTTTTTGAGGAGGGGGGGCCCAAGGAAGTGAGGACTTCCTTCTTCCACCACTTGTGAAGATGGGGGAGATCTAGAAGACAAAGCGTTAGTGTGACCCTCCTTAAGCCCACCTCCAACCCATGGGCTGACAATCAGCTTTATCTCTTCTTCGTACTTAGATCTGTGCTAAGTCTCATCTGACAAGGATTGTATCTCCCTTTGATTTGTAGCCTACAGTCAGTTCCTTTCTGCACAATTTAATTTGCCAGCTCTATTAGGCTTTTATCACTTCCTCTCCCCATACTAAAGGAAAAAGGGAAAGATTAAAAAGCCACACACACTCAGAGTTTATTTGTAGACTGCTTTTTTAACGGAAGGCCAAAAAGAGAATCACATTTACACCGTGGGAAGAGACTTTTGCTGCAGGGTTTTCCTTGGGAACTCTGAATGATTTCTGTTTCCCAGGACTTTCGATTACAGGATGCAATTTATGTGAATACTTTCTAAAATGTGGTTTAGGCAAAGCAGTTAAGCGGATGATCGTAGCCTATGGAAAATGATTCCAAACATTTGTAACTAGCCTGTGCTGTCTGAATCAAACGTCTATGCTCTGAGGTACACCTCTGCGTGTGGACTTTCAGACGGGCTCTACACCTAGCCAAGGCTCCTGAAAACAACCACAAAAACTTACAGATCTAACTGAGAACTGAGCTCTTCTTATTCTAAATGCTTCCAAGAGAGTTCAGACTCCTAAATTGCATCCTTGCTTTTAAAAGCCTCACTTGAAAGGGAGGGTGTTCACACCATCTATGTTACAATCAAATCAGATACCTATGTCAAAGGGCAAACATAAGGATCCCATTCTCCCTGCATTGTCAAGGGAGATGGTAAGAGGGAGAGGCACTGTTCATGGCTCCTAACTTTATGTATGTAAGTAAATAGTATTTCTCAAACAGCATGGCTATATTTACAAATTATCCCATTTCCTTTCCTTCCCTCTCATCTTTATAAGAGTTGGGCTGGATTCTCCAAAGTTGCTCTCATTGCATGAAAAGTATCAGAACAGCAGCAGCTGTGCATAGCTGAATTTTGGTCCTTTGAATAACGTGACCCAGTCAAAGAACAGCACAAATGTTAAGTCACCCTTCTATCGCCCAATAAGCAGGATCTGTTCAAATGAACCACATCCCAGGTTCTGTCTGATCTGCTTCTCTCAGATCAAAAATGGAGATAACCACTCAAACCCATGCTAAACTCCTCTTCCATCTGAAAGCCTACACCTTGCCCAGTCACCGCTCCTCTCTCCTCTGCACTTCTGCAAAGTAAAAAGCAATCCCTGACACACTGCGTACTTTGCTTGTCATCTTGCCCTACGTACCGCCACTAGCCCATTGGCAACCAGGTTCTGAGAGATCCTGCAGGACCCTTCCTGAAAAATATATGCTCCCTGTGGCTCTTGTCAACAGTCCATTGATGTTGCTGCAAACCAGTTCCCCAGGTTTCAATGGGATGACAATGAAATTTCTGGGGTGGCGAGACAGCCTTTGGAACGCCAGGCCTGACCTGGCAAAGCTGAAATGCAGTCCTTTTAATGACAAGGCCTGTCCTTACATGTGCACGCAGAACTCCTACTGCTTACAGTGGAGCCAAAGAGGTATGTGGCTGTCAGAAAGGAGATATGGATTTTCAGAGCAATCTCAGCAAGAATCCTAAGTCATGCTGAAATCTGCCCTAAGGTATCCTCCAAAAAGAAAAAAAATTTAAAAAAAAAGTCACAGGCTGCAATCTGTACTGTAAAAGAACTGCAGGGCCCATCAATTCTCAGTCAGTAATAAAAATCTTGAATTCCAGCCATATGAAATTGTTTTAAAGTGCCATGAGAGTTAAACTCCCATTGGAAAGCCCTGGAGGAGGATAAATCTGCTGAAGAGATCATTGTTTGAGTGAATGAATTCCCAGCCCTGTCATCCTAGTTATGGGATATCTCCTGGGCTATAACTGTTGCACTTTAAGTGCTCTGTTTACATTTCTCTAAGCGACAGAGAAATATGCACTTCAAAAGGCTGAAAAAAGCACGAAGGAAAGACACTTACTCGTAGTTTGCTCTCCAGTCAAAGGTTTGCTCTCCCTGCCACGGCTCACGGCAAAGATCTTAAAGAGATAGGTTGTTCCTGGGAGCAGATCGATAACTTCAGCAAAAGAGCTCCTGGTGATAGGCAGTCTCTGGCCATGTTGGCCAGGGCGATTGACAGGGATCACTTCGACTCTATAGCCAGACACTTGGCTCTGCGGTGGGGTCCACATGATGGTGATCTTGATATCAGAAACCTCCACAAACTGTAGATCTCTGGGTGAAGGAACTTCATCTGAAAGCAGAGCCACAGTGTTAGAGGGAGTCCTTAGCAATCAGCAGGAGAAGCGAGAGGCTTACATGGAAGAAAAAAATGAATTTTGATTGAACAGTGGATAGCGCAAGAATATTAACCAAATTAAAAATGTCAAGGTAACCTTACCTTATACAGGCGTTCCCAGACAATATTCAAGCAGACTACAATTCAAAATGTAACTACATAGTTTTAAGTCTCTTATGTCTTCAGTCATGGAAAGTATCTTGCTTGCACAGCAAGAGAACTGAAAGACCGGATGTAATATGCTACAGAATTTCAAATACATGCAGAACCAAAAGCTTGGGGGGGGGGAGGGAAAGTACTCCATGGGTTGGAAACAAGAACCTCCTTTTAAAATTAAGAGAGAAGGTTTTCAAAACCCCTGGCACGTTCTGAGTGTCTATAATTAACTTAAAATCCATCTTTTATAATTAAACAAGTACAGGGGCTGATTTGGCCTTACTGTAGTCAAAGACAAAATCCAGTTCCCTCTGTGTTGGTCCACTGTACTGCACCCTTGAATTCCTACATTCAAATTAAGTTTCTTCAGATTAGGACTGATACTGCCCTAAGGTTAACCAGTGCACATTTTTAGAAGACAGAGATGCCAAACCATAAAATCATTGAGCTGAGTTCTTTCCTGGTAAATTCCCATTTGCAAACATGTGCTTGCAACTTGCAGGACCATCAAATTCCGCTGCCACCACATCAGATCCCAATTCCTTAACTATCCTTTCTTTTGGTTTGGCTATTCAGCCCAATTGCATACTTAAAGAACCCTGAAACCAGTAGTTTTGTAAATTGTGGATGCCTCAAGTTTAGATCGTATGGTGTTATTTGGGCATATCAGTCAATGCTGAGCAATCTCCCATCCCCACCAACGGCAATGGAAAATAATGGTTAGGACTGGAAGGGAGAGGGAGAAGTCAGGTGAACTATTTGGATTTGTGTTGTGGTGTCTGCGTAAATAACCTTATACATCTGCAGGCCAGGTACTGATGCAAAATGATTTACCAGGCTCTTAAGAAGATCTCTGAGCAGAATCCCCTTAAGACAACTTAGGGACCTCTGATCTCTCTTTTCCATAGACGCAAAATGCAAGACCAACTGTTTGACCTGCCTGCAGTCTGATCTTCAGGAATTACAATACCGTTAATGCAGAGCGGTGGCTTGACTGTGTCAATTCATAAGTGAGCATGGCTTTACTACAGAACTTCAATACCAGTGACATTTACAATTAAAAAACACAACAACAATCACAAAACCCAGAATTGAGTCCATTTAAAGATTAATTTAGCTACAGCAATGTAAGCCTGCATTGTTATTTGGCTCCATGTACTAACAGAAAACTCAGTGACTGATACCAGAGCGTGCTGACCATTACCTGTGCGTGGGACGCCTGTGGTTTCCTGTTGGATAAAGACAGGAGTACTCTCCTGATTTTCTTCCACTGCATAGATGCTGATGTTGTATTGAACACCCGGCATCAAGTCACTGAGTGTTACAGAGGTAGCAGTGTCAGGCAGGTTGAGTTCTGTGCTGCTGCCTTCCACAGAAGGTGTGTAGATAATTCTGTAGCCTAAAGTAAGAGAGAGATACATAGTCATTCGCCACAATCAGTACGAAAGCACAAGGAATGATAGAAATGAGAACTGAACAATCTCTCCATTAAAGTTTCATAAAAATAGTCCTGAACTTCAGTGGGACCTGTAGCTTGCCTGTGTTCACAACCCCTCTACAGAACACACACTCATCATGCCTCACAAAGCATAATCTGACCTGGATTACAATATTTCTGAGTTTTGACGTGTGGATTTAGGGTCTACACAGTTCTCATGCTTGTTGTGGGATGGTCTGGATGACAGATACAAAGAGAAGGTCACAGGGCTTGTTTTCATTCAACATAAATACAGAAGGAATTGTTTTGCAGCCAGCCTTCTGAATTGCTTGGTTCAGACAGCGAAACCAAGCAAATGCTAAACTGCCCGTGTGCTTTCCAGCTGGTTTCTCAGTCTGGTCAGAATTTTGTACTAGCCCTCTGTCCCAGAGGTTTTTTTACCTGTATTTCAGATTCTACCAATAGCGCAAAATAGATGCACTCCAATTAGACAAACCTGTGATGGGAGCCTGTGGTCTGCTCCAGCTAATGACAATTGATGTGTCATCTACACTTTCCACGGTGTGATCGGGAGGTGCATCAGGAGCTGTTTAAAGGAATGAACAGAGGAAGACAGCAGGTGTGAGGATAAGAGGTAACAACAATTTACTGAAAAAAAAATAAAAACAGCCTTCAAAGTGCAGCAACACCCACCCTCACATACCTGTAGTCTGTGAAGTAGACAGGATCAGATTCTGCTCTCCTTCTTCAGAGATCTGATAGACATTAACAATATACTTGCGACCAGGAAGCAAGTCAGGGATGTTGACAGAAGTGGCTGTGCTTGGAAGATCTAAGGAAGGCAGGAAAGAAAAAATTGCCTTAGCAATTCTACCTTCTTTCTTTCTCTCCAAACGAAATAATTAAGACCTCCATTCCAATCTGGTCAGAATCAGTCTTTCTGCTGTAAACCAGCAATTGTTCTGCACTGTGTCTTTAGTCCACATCAGAAAAGTTGTGTGGAGAGTTGGGACAGGTCTCTACGGTCAGCAAACAGATAACACCTAGGATAGCAAGGCTTGATGTGTGATATGGCAGGGCAACTTGAGCAGCAGCCCCTGCACACTGCTGGCATTTAGCCATCTCAGCTAACTGAGTATTCATTTCGTACTGTTGTATTTGCAATACAGAAATATATGGAAAATTTTTCACATGAATAGGCTATGTGGAAAGACTGACTCATGAGTGGAGAAAAATGACATTATGAGGGCTGATGAACTTCTCTCCCCCCTCCCTTCCCCCAGATGTCCACCTACATGCCAGATGTAGGAAATTCCCCATGAAGCAGCTCCTTACTGGCCAGACTGAAGCCAAGCATGTTAAGGGAAACTGGGAATGGCCTTTCAATTTGCCTGTAAACCTCTGTCTGTAGACAAACGAGCTCAGGAGCTCCTTTGCAACACAGCTCAGCTGTCTGGGCAGCCAGTGTGCAGACCAGAAAGGTGGTGACAGTGCTGGCAGTCCCAATGTAAGCTACTTCTGCCCACGAGTCCAAGCTTGTGACTTCAAGGGAACAACAGTCCAGGGAGAATTAACAGGTCAAGGGATTACTGTTCTCTTTCTCATGTTGTTCTTCTATTGCACTCATGTCCTAATAGCTATTATAACCTCAAATCCTTGTGAGATATCGCTACTACCATTGTTAAGACAGGAAGTTACGAAAAAGAAGCTGACAAAATTATGTGTGGTGACACAGGTTCTACAGTAGATTTTTGAAAAGCGGATTCAATTGCTAGGTCTGAGTCCAGTGCCTTTGACCAGCTTCCTGGCTTAGCTAAGCTGCCACATTATCAAAGATGAGTAAGATCCAATCCAAACAAATCAACTGACAGAACAGACTAGAACAGACATTCATGAGATGACAAGTAGCCAGAGGGCATTTGGGAAAGATTTCTCTCTGTCCATTCTAATGGGAGGACAAAGGTATAGCAAAGAAAGTTACCCGGATAGCAGATTCAAAAAATAGATTTGGTTCCCTTCTCATTTGCACTGATGCTCACTTCAGGATGCTGTGGAAGCTAGTAAATTTACACAATTTTAAAAGGAAAAAAAAGACTGGACAAATTCATGGAACTGAAAAAAAAAAGTACGTCTACTTGCAGTTATTGCAAATCCACCACCCCTGGCTCAAGGTGTCTTCCTCTGCAGGATCCTGGGAGAGGACTCTGAGGGGGTATTGCTATATACCTGCCTTGTTCTCATACTCTTCCTTGGATGGGAACTTATGTCCATTGATGGAGAAAGGACAATGAACTAAATGATCTTTTAAACTGAGCTAGTCCTGTCACTCTCATATCCTAATTGAATCATACTGAAAGATAGCGAGATCCTCACTATTTACACTAGCTATACTGATTGTTACAGGAAACAGCGATGTACTGTTAGCAATGCTGTGGTCTAGTAGAATTAAATAGTGTCTCACCAAGATACTGTGGCTCATCACCCTCCTCGCTCAGCTCATACTCAACACGGAATCCAGAAACTGTGTCAGAAGCAGAAACCCAGGAGACAACAAAGCTGTTGGATGTGATCTCAGTGACTGACTCTGAAGTAGCAACCATGGGAGGAAGAAGAGTTGTCTCCCCTGAAACAGTGTTGCCTACAAGACAAAAGAGAGAGAGAGGTTTAATTAACCATCGCTACTTTTGCATTAACTGGAATGCACGAGACAAAGACTTAGGTGGAGGAGATGATGGTTTTTTGGATCCTTCGCTGTTCAACTTACTTGTCACTGCTGTGGTGCTGGTTGTGGTAAAATCAAAGCGGGTGACTTCTTTGTGGCCATACCGCTGAACACTGATGAGCTGTCCTTCATATATCACACCAGGCTTCAGGCCTGAGATGGTGTAGGAGTTCTGGTAGCCAGGGATGGTGGCTTCCTTCCACTGCCTTCCAGAGTTTTTCTGCAAGAACAAGGACACCCAAATAGCGAGAGACTCCCTAGCCTGCAAACAGAGGCATCTAGTGACCTAACCTGCTACATGGCTGCCAAGCACTGTGATATTCAAACACAGGTGTGGCTCAAATGGCCAATGCACAGAGTCAAGTCAAAGGAGATGAGAAAGTATACCAGGAAGCAGGGCTAATGACATTTTGGGCGATTAATTTTTACTGAGATTAATTGAAAAACAATTTAGCTTTGGACTTTTTCCTTTAAAAGGAGCATTATTTGTCATATACACACACTAAACTCATTCCGTTATAAAAAAAAATGCATTAAGGCATGAAGGAATGGCTGGAAAATGCATATTTGAAGGCTGTTCACAATAACACTCCAAGCCATCATCTGAAAACAATATATAGAAAAGTGCTTCCCTTCTACCCTGTGTTTGAACTCTATGGGAAGCTCTAAAATAATGCTCCATCCTCTGAGGTTTGTATTCCAGTGCTTTAAAGTCCATTTCGCTCAGGCCTCGATCCAAGATACACTGAAGTCAGTAGAAAGACTTGAGTGCCTTTAATGGCTTTGGATCAGGGCCTTTATTGTTCTCTTAATAACAGGCAGCATCGAGGTACTAATGTTCTTAATCATTAAGTGGGCTTTTGTGAAGCTGTACTCAGGGGAACTGTAACACAACTCATCTACATTGGTTAAAATGAATCATTCCTCAAATATGAAGGAGCCAACAACAAGCAGTGGTTAACCAGCTTTGGTTTAGACTTTACAGAAGATGGGAGATGACTGTTAATTTAATCCTATGCTAGCTATTTATATCTTCATACCCTAGTCATTTTTACCTCCTCATTAACAGGACAAAATCTATCCCAGTTGTCTCTGGATACACACATGGTACTAAAGCAATGTTTCTCAGGATGAGGAAGCTTCTGCAAGGATTTACATTACTTACAGCAAAGAAGGTTATAGACTTGTCTGTTTACTGTGCTAGCGCTTTGGTTAATAAGATACTTCATGAACACAGTGACCAGTAAAGTTTGGGCAGGAAAACATCAAGTGTTTATACAGTACTGGTTGTCTTTGATCCTCAGAGTAATTGTTGACCTCCACAGGACAAGGACACTGAATTAGCAACTGAAGTTTGCTGAAATTGTGTCAGCCACTTCTTTCAGACACAGAAAAAGCCAAATAAAGTACTTCTGATGAACAAATGATGAATGCGGCCCTCACCGGTCTCCAGCGCAAAATGTACTTGGTGATGTGAGATCGTTCAGGAGCGTTCCACTGGATGGGGTGAGAGTTCGGCTGATTTGTACTCTCTGTGATGATCACCTGAACAGGCCCAGTTGACCCTGGAAGAAAAAAGAATTGCCACTTTTTACATACTGGGGTGCTTTTCTTCTGGCTTTGTTGTGGAGTCATGAAAAAGCAAGCAAGCTGTGTGGCTCAAATACTATTTCTATACATAGGAAATAAGTCACATTGTCTTTCTATCTGTAATGCGTCCTTGCTCCTTAGAAAACTGATGAATGTATTCTGGGGGGGCAGTAACATGTGTTGTTTGGGTTAGTACCCTGCGAGTGATCAATGAAACAGAAAACCAGAGTGGTCTAGTACAGAAAAAGACTGCAAAACAAAGTTATATTGTTCAAAGACAGGGAGCTTCTCAGCAACAAACTGGTTTCATCAATTAATATTCTGCATGGGAGCAGGGAAACAGATGAGAAATGTCTGCGCAATCCAGGCCTGACCTTGTGGCATGGTGAGGGCAAATGCCTGATCTGACATTGAATACACCCTGCAAAGAGACACTAGTCTTTCACAATTTTACTAAATTTCTTCATCAGTTGATCTGAAACACCAAATTTTCATGACTCTGTGGAGCACCCCACAGGCAGTGAAGTACATCTTCTGCACACAAACCACACCAGAAGGGCTGGTGGAAGTCTTCAGGCAGATCAGGCCATGAACTCACGAAAATACAATTTCATCAGTGCTCTAATGCTTAAGACTGCCAATTGCATTTAGCTAGATCAGGCTCAGGTGTATTTTCTCCACAAAGCCCTCTAATAGAGAAGGGAAGGTTTTATGATCCCATGGTTTTCCTTTCTGTCCCTCCCAGCCCTGCTGGGGAGGTTTCACTGAATGCTCAGCAACCCTGCACTCGTGTTAGTTCTCAGAAAACCCCAGCAAAGAGCAGCTTGGAATCTGCAGTAAAGTGTCCTGGTTTAGCCATTAAATACTTTTCACCCTCCCTCCACTCCCGATATTTCTGATTATAATTTACTTGCACAACTGTGTAATATATATACCTGCTCCATATTTAATGGGACTTGCAGGCAAACAAACCTGTGCCCACAGCGCAGGCAGAAAATTTCAAAGCTCACCTAACCCCAAACCTACATTCAGAAACATTAGATTTGGTTTATTTACACATTTTCAGTCACTCTTGTGTCTAAAGAAGCTCAAAGCTCTGGTCTCCAGTCTGGAGGCACGCATATTTCACATAGCTCAGGGAGATGTTTGTTTAAGCGGTCTGACCAGAGTCAGTGAAGCTCAGCAAGCCCCAGTCAAAAACTCAGGGGGGAAAAAAAGTCCACAGAAGGCCTGCTTCCTAGTCTTGCCCTCCTTAGTTTGCTGCCTCCAAGAAAGGTAGTCCTTAGTTCTGTCTGCCAAGTGTCCTATTCCTTTGTCTCTGGCTCAGTAGCTGTACGGACGTGGATAGAAATGCAGTCAGCTCACTGCAAACACAGCTGGGTATAAGACAAGTTCCAAAGGGCGCTGTTGCAAAAGCCTTCTATACCGTGTGCGTGAAGCAAGTCACAGAGGAGTTTTATGTGATACATTTAATTGCATTGGACTTCAAAGAGGCTAGTCCCCTTCCACGGCAGGGTCACCTATATTAAAACCCTCTTTCTGAATGAGCCTCGCATTCCCTTTCTTACCTTGCAGGGCACTTAGGGGATAAATACATTGCAGCTACTGAGTAAACAGATGCTTCTTAATCCATTTTAAAATAAAAATGGAATCAACTCAACATTGAAGCTGCTACATCCAATTTTTACGCATTTTGTCCACATTCACGCTCAGAGGTGGGTTGGGGAACCAATGACTTGAGCAGTCTTCTCCTCCCAACAGGGAGCCTTAACAACACAGCCTTAATATTTCACCTTATTCAGATTAAGAGAGTGGTAGTTGCAACATTACACAGGAAAGTACAGTTGTTCTCCTTATCATGTTCTGTTCAGGGAACTGAAACAGAACAAGCCAACAGACAGGCATTGCCTGTCCCTATAAAGATTTCCTGGAACTCACTGAGCAAAACAAAGTTCAAATATTTAATTTCTTCGGGGCAGTGATCAGGAAAAATGCTTCATTCCATGGTGGATTTTGCTTCTGTAGTGAGTGGAAAAGGAAAAACTACACATGTAAGAGTTTTAAGCAATAGAAACTGAAGATTGCAGGTGTGATATCACTAAATACCAAGAGGCAATGTAAACCCAAGTTGTTGTGTGAACTGATAGTCATTCCCTAAACTAACCCTGGCCTAAGAAACCGCTGTTAATAGCCTGGCCCCCTCTTTATTATCATGACACCTGATAATGTCTGCCAAGGGCAGGGTCGGGGGTGGGAAATGGTTCTGTTTAAGAAGGAAATGTACAAAAGGAGTAACGTACATAAATCTGAACAGGCCAGGGATGGAAAGACTGCTTTCCTTATATCTTACTAGTTAGTTATTTGTTGTGCTTCTTACCAGGATAGGTCTGCAGAGGCTGGCAATGCCACTCTCCAATACCACGACCATAGCAATAGCATTGGTATCTGACACCATGGACGTACTTCTCCCATGAATCTCCAATTTGGTAAAAGGTACGAGTTTCTGAATCCTGGCACTGATCTGAAGGCACAAAAGAGACGGTTAGCCACGGCACATTGCTGAAACTATAGTGAAAAATCTATGCTGAACACAGAAGAATAAGTCACAGACTTTTACATAAAGAAATGTAACACCAGGGTTTATTTGCAAATATAGTTACACTAAGACAAATTGGCAACAGAAATTGAATCACAAGTCAAGGTTCTTGATATATCACTGCATGTGTTAAGTTAGATACTAGGGAGCTAATTCAGCTGCGATGCATTTTTTTTAAGATACTGTTAAGTACAGGCTGTCCACCTGGCAAGCTTCCCACTGAAGTTAATGGACTGTTACTTTAAGAAAGGATTTATTTTGAACTATCTATTGTGGAGCCCAATTCCACTCCAGTCAACTAAATTCACGTCTCATCCACAGCTAAACCATGCTACCCTCAAGGAAATCAATGGTAAAATTCCTACTGGTTTCAGCAGAATTCAGTTATACTTTTTAAGTCCAAAGTAACTCATTAATATTCAGCAGACTCTTTCCAGATTTACCATTGTATAAACCAAAGGAGGACAGATTGAATCCTGAAGTCAGGTTAGCTAGCGTAAATACAGCACAGTTCCAGTGCTTCAGCACACTTTCTAGTCTGACCTATGCCTGTGTTTCTGGCTCAATGGAAATTTACAGTGAGAACTACTAGCATTATGCTTGCTTGGATAAACAGGAGCCTTCTTTAGAGAGAGCCAAAATTAAACCGATCTCACCTCTACAGATAGCTGAAATCATTCCCCCCCCCTTCCCTTCCTTCAGAGCAGTAATTTTCAGGAGCTTTACAATCCAAGTTCCTCCAATAAATCTGTACAGATATTACTGTAAATAAAGCAGAACTTAACCACTAGTACTTTCTAATAGATTTTCTTGGCAATAGCTTGAAGTTGTCTTGGATTTAGTAATTGCAAACCAAACAGCCAGGTCTTATCTTCGAATCAGGGTTCACTAGGGAAGGGCGGGAGGCAGAAGAGATGAAATCTCCTCATTCCTGCAGAGAACCATGATGGTTTTAGCTAACCTCCAGAGTGCTATTAACACGTGTTCTCATCCTGATCCTTCTCTCTTTGCCAGAACAAAGGGCAGCCAAAAAAATCTATTTAGTCCAAGGTAAGCTAATATACACTGGTGCTCCTTTCTCAGTTCAATGAGGAGACCTAAAGATTTTAGGACAGACAAAGGAAAGAAAACTGATCCTACCATGAGTACCTAGCTGCATATTATCAGTGTTCAGTCCAAGAGCCTTGCCTGCTAGGCTGGAAGCTCAGGTACCAGAATTCAGCCAAATCACCCCAGCCTGGGGCTAATATGCCCTGTTACCACAATTTGCTACATTTTAAGTGGTGGGTTGCCACAATCCATTACTACTGCATCATCATCAACTTCTGTGGTATGTCTGATAACCCAAGCTTATCTCCTTAGAAGTAGGAATCCCCTTCCACTTACCCTCCAGTAAACCCAGTGTTACTTCTGCTTCTGCAGTTGTGCAGTTCAGGAGAGAAAGTGGGAAAAGACCAGGTCCAAATTCACACACTGGTTTCACCATACCGTAACCAGTTCCTACACAGCCACAGTCTGTGTTTAGCAAGCGAGAACAGCCGGTGACTTACCAACAGGATCGCATTTCCATCTCCCCCGGCCCTGGCCAAAGCATGTGCAGTTCAGCATGTGCCCTTCATCGTGACGCTTGTGGAAGGTCTGGTTCACATCATAGGTGATACCGTCCACAATGCACTGGTCTGTTTGAGAAAGAGCAGAGACACTTTTGACAGCAATAGCTCTAAGCGTTAAGACAAAATCCTTCTGCTTGGCACATCGTTCCCTCCTCTAGATCAGCTTACAGAGACAGACCATGACAAGCTCCATTCATACAAAAGGGAGCACTCCTGATATCTGCGATCATCACAGATTAGCGCTGCATACATACCACTGCTCCCGAGTTCACTTACCAGCAGTGTGTAAATAAGCAGCATTTGCAGAAAAGAGGTCTGTAGAATGCAGTCCAAAGTACCATGCATTACTCAAACTACAGAACTGCCTGGTTCTCCCTTGTGACATATTCCACATGTGAGAGAAAAGCTAAAATAGCACAGTAACTCTCTCACTACCTCCTCTTAGGAAGATCTAGACTGGAATATCTCAGTGTCCAAAATCATTAGAACAACACAAGGAGAAAAGGGCTAATCCAAATTCATAAAGATACCATAAAGAGGTACAAACACCCTCATGATGGTATTCTGTCGGGTATCTCTGATACATTTTGAAGTAATCTGAAGACAGGAGCAAATCTATTATACATCCAAGCTGCTACTGGTACCTACTGATCTACTTCTCCCTCAAAACACAGTAACCAGATCCCATGCATAAGTACAATGGTATCAGTCTATTAGGTTCAATGGCGATGTGTCAATGCGATCTAGCCCAGAATTCCTAACGCCAGCCTAATCACAGCAAGGAGCAGAAAGACAAAACAAACAAGAAAACCACCCCAGAAGCATGTTGTTTTGTTAACTGGGGCCCAAGAGACCCAAGTTCAGTTCCGGAGTCAATCACACACAATCTGTCCTTGGGGAAGTGACTCAGTTAATCCCAGACCTTCATTCCCCATCATACTTTCCCACACCACGGGCATGGCGTCAGGACAAACCAAGCAGTGCTCAGACCCTCCTACAGGCGCTAAGGACCTTCCTCTGGCTGCTAGGTTTAAACAGCTCTACTTAGATAACCTTTGCCTTTTGAAAAAGCAAAGTATCTCTACCCCCCCCCCCATCAAGAAAGACCACTTTAGCTCCAGAATGAAACTGCAGAGAACTAGCTGCGTACGTGGAAAAAGGAGTTTCACAGACCAGAGCTTTTAGCAGTGCATTTCTCACTGTTCTGAAGTAAAGACATAAAAAAACAAAACATCCCAAAGCCCTTGAGCGAGCCTTTCCCTATAAATTATGTCCCATTTCAGCACCGGTGTTAAGAGTCCTTTCTTGGCTGCTTGACAGCAACCCCCCTGCCTTTTCCAGACATGAAGCCAACACTGTGAGCTAGCTGTAGAATGATCAAATGTCTGTGCTTTTAAAGTCTTCTTTTTTTGGTATTGCTTAAGCACTTCTCCAGTTGGACAACTCATATAAATAAGTAAATAAATAAGAGTAATCTCTGTGCTGTCCTGCCAACTTTTCATATAGATTAACCAGCAAAGGACTAATCCAGCTCAGAGAAATTGAAAATTTCACCGCAGGACAATAAAACAAGGCTGCTCTGCATTCAGACTTCAGACTAGTCTGGAGTTTTGTCTGTTCTTGAGTGGGGGAGGTGCCTCTACTGAGCTCGCTGTAGAGTCACAGTGGCACTGATCCTAAAGGCAGACAAAAAGGAGGTAGGAGTACGAAGTAAACAGACTAAAGTGGTGACATCAACATGAAAATCAGTACCTCTGAGCTGGGAATATGCAATGCAAGTCCATTCTCCGCGGCCATTTCCTACACAAGTGCATCTCATCATATGGCCCATGTCATGTTGTTTATCCCACTGGTCCCCAACGCGATACATGACACCATCGTTGGTTGTGCAGATTTCTTCATGGGCTGGTTGAGAAGAAAGCAAGAGTATATTTTATGTGGCCAGAATTAACAAGATCTTGAGGGCTTAGAGTATTTGCAATGCCTCTTCATACTGTGTAGTGCTTTCTGAATCTGCAGCTTTAGGCACCCACTCAATTTCAAGGAGCATTTTTGCTAGGTGATGATATTCTCTAAGTGCAGATCCCTTGTAGGAGTTCATTCATTTTAATTTTCATTTGAAAGCTATTGGAAATAGCTTCTGTAGAACATCCAAGGGATGCTGCATAAGAGTCAGTTCTTGTCACATACATGCCTTTATATGAACATAGCCATTTGAAGATCTCGATGTTCCACAAGCTGTTTAAGGACTCAAGATGCTGCATTGCCATGAGCTACAAAAGACCTTTCATTTAAGAATGGGTAGTCACATTCCCCCCCACATGTCCCGTCTTGACATCACGGAGATGTGCACAAGTTGTAGGAATGGATCACAATATTGATTTTGACATTACTGTCATTTCCAGGGTAACACACTGATATTCTAAGTACAGACTTATTCCTAACTTGAGATCAGGGAAGAGGAAATGATGAGCCATAAGGGAGAAGCTTTGGCAGATGCAAGATAAAAACCTCATTTGCTACAAAGCACTACAGTCCAATGCTCTCTAATGGATCTACACAGTTTGCACCACCTGAGAAGCGTGCCTACCACCGGCTTGTAGCAAAGGAGTAATGAAAATTGCCTTCTCTTGGCAATGCCTAAATCTCTGCTAGAGGTGATCAGTGACGAAAAAGGACAAAACAAAACTTCAGCCTTAAAGGATTTTGGGCTGGGATGCAACTCACTGGAAGTCATCAATAACTGACCAACAACTGACAGCTCTTTATTTTCCAGCTCAAAGAACAACTTACAGGTATTCTGTAATACCGTTACGGTTCTCAGCCTTACCAGCCATAGGGCAGAAACCAAATTTCTGATCAGCATCATAGTTCTCAGTGGTTCCACACCACTTCATGTTGTCTCTCCGTCCCTCAGAAGTACAGTCAGTGTAGTTGCGGTTGTTATACAGGAAGGGGAAGTGGCAGAGAGCACCATTGGAATTGCCACCACGTGTCTGGACCAAAACTGTACAAAAGTGAAAAGAAAACAGATGCAAATGAAGCCTGCATTCTCCCTCAGCATGCATGGAAGAGCTTGAAAAACAAAACACTAGCACTATTTTTTCCCACATGTAGCCTGTATATTATCCATGGGCCTCTTTTTTTGGCTTTAATTAATTCAGATCTGGAAACATAAGCCTTGCACAAGGTCAATTCAGTTCAAGCATTGCTTTGGAAGGAGTTCCAGAGCCAGCCATGGGAATTCCTGGGGAATAGGGAAAACCAAAGCTTAACTGTGTTTGGGAAGTGGCTTTGCAGACCCTTTGTGCCAAATCAAATAAACCCACTCTTCTCAGCACACCTGTTATTATCTCACTAAGGCTATTATTCAATTGTGCCCTTTGGCTTAAAGTAAAGCCTTAGTCCTCGGGAAAGGGTTACAATTCACTTGCGTACAACAGGACAAGTTAAAATCTCCCTGCAGGTTGGAAGCTTCCTGTTTTGCAAGCAACAATGAAAAGAAGGCTGTAATCTACCTGAACTACTCGCCTCTTGAGCAACTCTGCTTTACGAATAATGGAGAACACAGAGGCATTTGTTGAGGTTTTTCTATATTAATATTTCTCATTCCTCACAGTATATCACAAGAAGCCTCACTAAAAAAAACCAAGTGTGTGGACAGGGACAGTGGGGTTTTTTGTTTTGGGTTGTTTGGGCTGTTTTGTTTTTTTTTTTTTTAAAGAAAGAATACTGTATGCACTGCAGAGAAAATCAGAAAAAATAACTGAAGTAGGACAGAGGGGAAAAAGTAAGAAGTAGTAAGGAGTAAGAAGTATTTTGCGTGAGAATGTGAAAAATTCTCTGCAAGGTCAGGTCCCAGACAAGCTGCCTGGATGCTGTTCCATGGACATCTGATGGGCTTTCCGGAAAATGCAACCACACAGGTAGATTTGTGCTGTGAAGAGAACACTGACCATCCGCAGACAAGAAGGAATGCTGCCACATTAGTCATGCACCAGCTCTTGATCAGTGATCACAAACCACATTAAGATTACTGCTATATATGGCAACCCAGCTAGATAGTCTGGACTGAGGGAGCAACGGAGGACTGCACAAACTGTACTCCATACATATCCTTCTCTTTGCAGCCTAATATGGGCATTGCTCTAGCAATCAGCCAGGCAAACACAAAGTCCAAGTATCCCTTTGGGCCAAAGCTCTATCCTGCCGAGGTACTCCTGTTCAAAGGTCAGCTCATAGGAGAGAGAACAGGACTCAAAGGCTACACCTGTATCACCTTGAGCACCCTCCAAAAATGTGAAGACCACAAAAGTGCTCTGACTCCAGACAGCCCTCCATTCACAGGACTACCTTGCTGTCGAGGCAAGCCTAGAGTTCCAGACTACTGGAATTGTTCAGGCAGCCTGTCCCTATGTTTTCTGCTCCTTCCTCCATCTGTGCATGAGGGTCATGAGCATGCAAAGATCCTGAGAACTTCTTACCATTCTGCTCAGTGCAAAAGGAGTATCTCCTGTCCTGCTCAAAGTTGGAAGTGGTGCTGCACCAGAGGTGCCCGTCTGTGCGGCCTTCAGTGGTGCAGGAATAGAAAGTCCTCCCATCATAGGTGAAAGGCAGAACACAAGCTTCTCCAT
This sequence comes from Chionis minor, assembly GCA_013398295.1. NCBI lineage: Eukaryota > Metazoa > Chordata > Aves > Charadriiformes > Chionidae > Chionis > Chionis minor. Next base: position 209,069 of record VZSF01002838.1, on the reverse strand, counting down.
CAGAATTGCCACCATACGTTTGGGTCACAGCTTTAAAACAAACAAATCACAGCATTAAACTCTGGCTTAAAGCAGTCTCCAAATCTTAGGGCTCTAAAACTGCAATATAGCCTCTGGGCCAAGTCACTAGCTGATGTGAACCCACACTGACTTCCATGGACCTGGGCCAATACACACCAACAGATGACTCAGCCCCGCAGCTGTGTCATTCTTTTACATTCTTTTCCAAACATACATTATTGCAGCTTGGTTTGAATAAAGTTATTAATGCTGCTCCCCAAGGGCTATGTTTTCCCTCAGCAGGTTATATATAACTCACTGTGAAACGTTCCTACCCTACAGAACTAGGCTTCAAATAACCAAAAGAACTACTTCTCCGCCCCTTCCACCTTTCTCCAATACGTCTTCTTCAGAAGATATTTCTGGCACAGGCACATAGGATTCTATTTTGAAATTAAACCATAGGGCAGTCTCAAAGATCTCACCGGACTGAACAGGCGCTAAACACAAACTCATACCTATTTCCTGGCAGCTGACTCCATTGCCCAGGCAGGTACAAAGCATTTGCTGGCTGCCCTGTGTCTTGAGCCACTGCATGCCCACAGAGTACACCACTCCGTTATCAGTTATGCACTGGCCATACGGCTGAGGCTGGGGCTGTTGAGGCTGGGGCTGGTACAACGCAGTCTGCACATTTGTGAAGCTGGGAGAGCCAGATCCTGCAGCAGAACATGGGAGAGAAGTGAGATGTTACATGCAAAGCTAAAGAGGAGTATGCTTCAATGAAACACTGAGATACTAAAACCTTAGGCACCCCATCAGATTGAAGGCACAACTCTCTTAACCTTCCCTAGACATATTTTAATTATTTCACTTAGCAAACTTCAAAGTTAAAAGAACAACTCCCAGTTCTGCTAACGGTAGCCACTGGTTTCTACCGCTGTAGAGTGGCTTTAGAAAGGATTAAGAGCATCAACTGCTTTTCACAGAAATTGTTTAATAACCAATTCTTTGGGAAAAAAAATTCTAGTTGAAGAAAACACAAGATAGAAAAATCAAGATCAGTGACAAGACAATAAAAAAATACCAAGGAAGCAGGGAGATGAGGCAGAAAGGATTTATTTTTATTTTCTCATTGAAAAATAAAAATAAAACACAAATGGATTCATTTACCCAGAATTTTTAAACTTTGAGTCAAAAGGTTTTGGTCCGCTATCATTTGGAATAATACTGAAAGACAAAGAGGCTTGTTGTGTACATTATGGAAATTTTTGCTAATGATTCCCATAGGAATCTCCACAAGTTCAGCTCTGCTGAAATAGTGGAAATATTAATGGAAAGAAAATATTGGCACCCTTGAAGCTTTGTGCATTTTGAAGTTTAGACCCCCTGAGAGTTTGAAGTTAACCTGCTGGTACTGAACAGTTAAAGGTCATTTACCAAGAAAAATTTAGTGTACATACTGCAGGGAAACAGAGAAGTTTTATATTGCATTCACCAGAAGGAAACCTAGATCCTTGAAATGGCAAACAAGAATTTAGAAGCTGAAGACTGACAAACCTTGGGCAAAAAAAAATATGCTACCTATAAACTAGGCAATATTTCATACCAAAATTACAAACTATCTAATGTACATGTATTAAATAGCATTGTATACATTCCTTGACATTTCTGTTTTTTAAAGCTCAACCATTAGGTGTATTTATCTTCTCAAAGAAACCAGATGGTTTCAGTGGAGTTTAAAATAAGGACATTTCAACAAAGTTACCCTGAGGCGAATACATAAAGTTCAAATACTAACTTGAAGTGCCATGCTTCCAAGACAAAGCTACTACACAGTTTCTGTGGATGCATAGCTCTAGATGTGATTTACTGCACTGTAATTGTGCAAGCAATCACATCTGTATGTGCAAGCCTCATTTCTGCATGGAAACAAGATACACATTAATCTTACCTACAAATGCACGAACAAGGAGCGTCTCCTGAACTCAGACCCTCTTTGCTGACAATCCTTCCCCTGACAAAACTCCTAGATGCCTAAATTAGGATGGCACAATCCAGCACCAAGTCCTAACCATTCAAAATGTGCCATTCCTTGTCCCTTCCCCTACCTGACACACTACCATGTCCCACTTACCAGTGCTAGTCGTATGCAGGGATGTGTGTCTTTCGCATTTCCATTCACCTCTGCCATTACCGGTACAGATGCACTGAAGCAAGTTTCCACGGTTATCCTTCTTGCTCCAGGTGTCTCCAATTCTGTAGGAAGTCTTGGTGTCATGGTCATTGCACCTGTCTAAGGAATAAGACTGTTGGCTATTTCTGCATCGGATGGCTTCACTATGCAATTTATAGTACTGAACTACCAACACTATTAAACAAACTGATAGTTTAAAAGCTTTATTGAGAGCCCACCTCGTTTTCTGCAGCCCACTATTACAAGTCCTGTATGCACTAAAGCCTTGCGTAGGCTGAGAGCATCTGAAAATCCCCATGCTTTATTCCAAGGAAAAATTCCCTTTTATTTCCAGAACTGTGATTTCACTCTGTAGCCATTGTCAAAACTAGCATCATAACATTCCCAGTGTGAACGTGGTAAGCTGTGGTCAAAATCAATGTGAAAAAGCACATTCTGTATTGCAAACATTCCTGATAGTTACTTTTAAAGCTATTTTAAGACCACTCTGTCTAGCATACACCTTTAAAGCTTAAACTTGTTTTAATGTGCCTTTTTTGTTTTTTTTAAAAAAAGCAGAAGTCTTTGTAGCTGGGTCATTTCATACTATACACAGGGCACAGTTCAAGTTCGGGGCTCTGCTTCAGTTAGAAGAAATTAAAACCTGTTTGAGGGCAATATGTTAAATTCCATTTCTTCCAAAAAGAAGTGTGCATGAAGCTCCATTAAAGTTAATATAAGCTGCTCATGTCATACCAGGAATATTAGACTTTCTAAATCTCCCTGTTGTCTTTAATAGCCCACAGCCCCTGACAAATTGAGTAAATGGGTTCAAAGGACAGCATAACAAACTACTTTTGTCTGGATGCCAGACCCACATGGATTAACTAGTTCTTCTTCCATTACAACATTTTACCTTCTCATTCAAGGGCAACATGAGGGCTCAAATATAATCATGGATCAATGAACATGGATTTACGAAGAACCACGGAAGGACATACGCATCATGCCAGATTGCCACTGAAAGAGCACGCTGCGTAGAATATAAATGTGGAAAACACATTGCTAATTCACAGTAGTTAAAATGACCAAAAACTGAGTATTTGCCAGAAGAGTGGTAAATGGATGAAGTATTCATAATGTAATTTGGCAAATGTGAAAAAAACCTGTCTTATGAACACTCAGATTCTCAGATTCAGTTAAACCACGAAAGACTGAAACGTCCCCCAAGAAATCAGCTCTGATTCTGGAAAACGCTGTCCATAAAAGATACAAAAGAGCAGCACGTACTGAAGCATAATGCCACTTTGTGGGCTACAGCGATCATTTTACATAAATAAATTTGAATTTCTCTGTTTGATTACATTTGAAAAACAAAATGAAAATTGAACAGGTCATTTTATTGCAATTTTCTCTACGATACAACAACAAAGACCTGAGTTATGGGAGGAAAGATACTGCCAAATCATTTTTATTAGTAATAATAACTCCTCCAAAATTCACAAACAACACATTCTGTTTTATTCATTCCTATTTGACAGTTAATGATTTTTCCCCATGTGCTTTCAACAGACTTGATATTGTCAAGGCTGGTTTCATTTTTACAGCTTATTTCTTGACCAAGTCTCTCCAGATCTTCACTTTTAATCGCAACCCTCTTTAGTGTTTTAGTTCTTTATAGGTCTGCTGTTTATATCAGCAGAAAGCCATTACCTGTGCACCCTGAGGCAACTGAATATGAGGCAATTTAAAGGCTACAGAAGAGTTCCTCAAATCATGCATAACAAAGGTGTTAAGGTACAAAGTTAAAATTTCTTGAGGCAACTGGTGTAAACTGTGATAGCTCCACAACAGAGCTTGCTCCTAACAAAACTGGAACAGAAGGTAAACAAGCGAGATTTCTGATTTTTAAAAGCCCTGTTTGCTTTGTAAATACAAATGAAATGGAATATTTACGGTAACGTCCTTCAATGATGTAAAAACTAAAATAGTCACCTGCGCTGGTGAAGCATGTTTACGCTGAATACAAAATGGTGGGAAAAACTAACAAGGGAGATGGAAGAGCAGACAAGATAAAGCCTGGTTTAGCTAACATATATATCAAACAGCAATAAAGAGAAAAAATACGAAGACATTTTAATCTGGCAGAGCCTGCTGTTGGAGAAGGTAACTACTTCTCTTTAGAGGCACCTAATTCTCCCTCAGGAGGCTACTTAAAAAAGAAAAAACAAACCAAAAACCAGAAATAGAGCTATTAGGCCAAACTCTCCATTTTGCAGACCAGGCAATTCCCTCAGCTTCCTGGGAGACACCTGACTGTGACTCCGCTGCCCTGCGGATTTCTTACACCTCTCTCTCTGAATCAAGTTAAAACATCAAATAATCCAGCTACCCTGCCACCAGCATAGATCAACAACTCTCCGCCGTGTCCCCTGACTGCAAATGGCAACCGTGAGGCACAAACGCTCCCCTCTCACCTCAGAGGGGTCTGTGTCCCACCCCTTCTCAGGAGGTGGCCGTCCCTCTAAAACTACTGTTGCTTGCAGCAGGGCAATAAAAAGGAATACCTTTTCTTTTTGACATGGGGCAGATTTGAAAAATAAATTAGGTAAATAAAAAGGAGCAGCTGACGGGTGCCAGGCCAGCACTTACTTCTGGAGGTGCAGGTGATGCGGCCGCTGCCCTCCCCCAGGCAGGTGCAGTCCACCATCATCCAGCCCTGGTAGGGCTTCTCCCAGGTCTCGCCGACCACGTAGGACGTCCCGGCCGCGTTGTCGTAGCATCGCTCCGCTGTGAGAGGGAAGGGGGCAAGAGTCCACCCAGGGCTATCCCACACGGGGACGCCTCAGGGAAGACAAGGAGGAAGAGGCCATACACCCCGAGCAAGCTGCGGGGAGAGAAGGAGGGAGCTGCTACCTACCCACGGGCTTGCAGGTCCACTCGCCCTTCCCATTGCCAAGGCATACGCACTCCAGCATGTAGCCGCCAGTCTCGTGCGGCCGGCGCCAGGTATCGCCGATCTTGTAGGACTGGCCACCCTCATGGCAGCGATCTGCAGTGGGAGAGAGGGGAGCTGAGGTGAGGCACCACACCGGGGAGAGCATTGTGGGGACAAGGTAAGGGCCACCTGGCCAGGGGTGAATGGGGTCAGCATGGAGGGGCAGGGCAGGCCATGGCTGCCTCCTCCTCTGGCCTGCAAAATGGCACCTGACGTTTTCCACTGGCACCCACCATGTTCTGAGGCTCCAAGGCCCTGTCCTCTTTTTTATTCAGCTAACCCCCCGCAGGCTTCAAATCACAGGTGAGACCCAGGCAGTGAAAGGTGAACACCAAGATCCAGGGACATGCTGTTTCTCCCTCCGGTCCCGCTCACAGCCTGAGGGCTGGTGAGGGAGGGTGTGCGTCCATCTTGTTCTGAGGTGGTGCAACTGGGGCCTCTCTCTGGCTGTCTCTATACACTGTGAGGGACATGACAGCCCGGCCAGCATGTGGAGAATAAGGAGGTGCTTGGTGTGATGCCCTGGCGGGAACATCGCTCCTCTTGGGTTTGGAAACCCTGCCCTGGAAAGGCAGATTCCCAGCCCACCAATGTCCCATAGCCCTGAGGCAGCCCACAGCCACCACTCGGCCCAGGCTCAGGGAAGGAAACATGGTGAAGGGCAGTTTGCAACCACAAGGTCTTCTTCCAAGAAGGAAAGGAGAAACACACATCCGGTCATTTATTAGGAACCACTAAAAAGCTCTGTTGGCTCATTTATGAGAGCAGGGAATCTAAGAGTTATGAAGATTGATTCAAAGCCAGTTACAGTCAGTGAGACTCTCCAGTGAGCTCTAAACCAGGCTGATGAGGAAACGAGACTGCTCTTATGTTTGCAATTTCCTTACTGACTCTTTCTTTTCTTACAACACTTACCATCCCTGCCCAATAAAATGCCATTAAATTCAGAAGGGCTTCAGGTCTACTTGTTAGATTCAAATCTCCCCCTTACCTCCCCCCCCATGCTCTAACGATGGCTGGCTTCAGAGTCCTCTGTGGCAATGCATCAGCATGTGGGTCTTAAACAAGAAACTGGATACTTTTACGAACAAGACTTCTCTCAAAAGGTGCCTCAGGGACTTTGAAATCTCAGTCTAGAAGTCCTGACACAGTGATCTTCATCTGTGCTCAGAGTCATAATTATGAACTGAAGGGAAATTGTGAACAATTCAGTGACTCCATAAGGAAAGGATTTCCAGACAGAGACATGAAAAGGAGAGCTGGGGAGAAAGGACCAAGGGAACAGAGGGAGGAACAAGAGGAACATACGGGTCAGGCTGGTGAAAAAGGAGTTGCAGAAATGCAATGAGCTGGTGTCTGGATACCAAATCCCAGCTCCCTCAGGGACAAGTGCTGGCATGACATTTCTGAAGGACAGCGGGACTGGCTCTCAAGAGGTATTTTTTTATTATTTTTTCAGAGTAGTCCTACTAATGCTCATGGTGTAACAGGGTCTTGGTTACATACTGGCAATGGTGCAGCTGATTCTCCCACGTCCAGCTCCAATGCAAGTACAGTCCCAGATCATGGAGTCCTTGGGGCGCTCATATGTCTCCCCTACTCGATAAGTGGATCCAGTGTATTTGTCAAAGCAAGTTTCTTCAGCTATGAGGGGAGAAAAATCAACTTCATGTAACCACGCCAGTACCATGTACAGTCAACAGAAAAACACATTCCTGGCCTCCTCACAGAGATGCTTTTTTTTTTTTCCTGGGGAAAAATGCTATCAGTCTCCCCTCCCCCCTGTTCCTGGGATGGAACAGCAGAGATGAAGTTGGGTGAAATTTGCCCCCTTCAAGGTCCCCATGCTGAATAACGCCCAGTAAGCCAGAAGCTGAGCATGGCACATGAACAACCATGCCCGGAAACAATCAATCCCAGCTGTTCAAAGTGCAACAGTATAGAAGAGAGGAGGGAGCAAACATCCCCTAGAAGATGCATGCTTTGTCATGCTAATCCTCCTTGTTCTGCCCCAGGAAAAAAAGAAAAATGAGTATATCAATCCCAAATTCTACCATAGTCCCATTGAAGTCAACAGCCCTACTTGCTAATTGTTCACACTCACACAGAAGTAAGTGATTACAGAATGGTTATGTCACTGCTGCCACCAGACTTGAGATCTGCAACCAAATAACCTCCTCTACTACTGGACTGTGCCATAAGGGAAACTTGCTATTGGGCTTTGAAACTGTAAGACTTGGGAATCCCTGCAGGGGAAGGAAAGCTGGATTAAACTCCCTTTTATGGGGGAGTAAGGGGACTGAGTACTCCTTTAAAATACTCTAGCTGTGAGGCAGGCAGCACACAAGCCTTGCAAAACAGATTGCTGGGACGCTCCCATCTGTCTTACGTGAACACTGTCAGCCAGGAACCAGTTTTTCTCTTATATCTCCAGAGCAACATAAAGGAGTTATGGCAAACCAGTGGCTTCAGACCAACAGATACAGATAGATCATAGATCACATCTGATTATCCAAACTACATTGTAACCCAAAGAGACACATCTTCCAGCAGACCTCACATTTAAAGTTCTTTCTGTTACCTAAACTTCTTCTGCAGAAGACTAAACAATATCATTTTACACTCAATTATAGAAAGCTCACAGCATGGCTGGGGGGCTGTGGAAAGTTGTAAGTTGAAATATTTTTAAACAAGCTGACGACACTGCACAGCTATGAAAAGTTGGGGTGAAGCAATCAAACAGCACAGAGCCAGAGCTGCAAAGTGACTCCAGATTTGAACTTCCCTGTGCAAGTCCAGGAGTCAGTTCAGTTCATTATAAAGAAGAGGTTGGCTCCAAAATTAATGTTTAGATCCAATCCTCCAGAGAGATGAGTGATGTTTGGCTCAGGGTTCTGGTGGCAGGCCCATCGCTAATGAAAAGCATTTCTTAAAATCCCAAGCCAGATCTTCAATGTAATTGAGTGTAGATCCGTTACTGACCCCAAGTACCAAACCCCACCTGGAAACCCAGTCTGGCAGTTACAAGTCGGTACAAAGCTTAGCTTCCTCGGCATCAAAAACCATTCGGGGGTCCTGATGCAGAGAAAAAAGACCACCAACTTACGTTCAGGCTTGCTTTCGCAGTTAAACCCTCTGCTTCCACCATAGCAGGTACAGACCAGCGTGTTTCCCAGGTAAATGCGCTCCCACTGCTGGTTTATCTCATAGTATTTTCCATTATCAAAACAGGTCTCTGGGGGGTGGGGGAAGAGAAGGGGAAGGGAGGAAGCAGNGCGCCCATTGGCCTCGGTACCGCCGGGGGCCGGGCGGAGGCCGCCGCCGCCCCGCCGAGAGCAGCCGGTCCGGCCCGGCCCGGGCGCCACAAAGGGCCGAGGCGNAGAAGGGGAAGGGAGGAAGCAGAGGGAGAAGAAAAAGAAAAGTTTGGAGTTACTACGGAGGGCAGAGGCGGCGAGGGGATGGGCCACGGTGCAGGCAAACCGCTCTGCCCCGGCCTCACACGTGTGCGGGTCCCGCCGAGCCCGAGGGGCGGCACAGGGCCGAGCCGGGGCGGGGGGAGGGAGGAAAAGCCCCCCCGGGGGTCACTCAGCGGGGCGGGAGCTGCGGCTCCCCCCACGCTCCGGGACGGGGCGACGCTAGCGCGTCCCGTCCGCGCTGCGGAGGGGCCGGGCCGAGCCCCCCCGCCATGCCCTGCCCCGCGGCACCCCAAACCGGCGCGGTACTCACGCTTGCCCTGCGCCGGGGTGCCCTGAGGTATCGAGGTGGTCTGCGCCTGCCGCCGGCTCTTGCCGCCGCCGCGGCGCTGCCCGTCGCCGCCCCCCCCCGCCGCTGCAGCCCCCAGGCAGAGGGCGAGCAGCGCCAGCCGCCACACGGTGCGGCCCGGCATNGGGCGGGGCGGGGGCTGCCGGCGGTGGGAGCCCGGTGGGATTGAGGGGCCCGTCCCCGCAAGGAGAGCGGGCGGCTAGGCGGTCGTGCCATTTTGTGGAACGTTTGGCTTAACAAAATGGCTTTGTTGAGGAGAGACAAACTTTTCTTTTTCCTTTGGGCAACGCTGCCTGTAAGCTGATGCCGCGCCGTTCAGGAGAAATAATGCTCTGCACAGGGGAGAAGGTGAGGTGTAACATACGTGTACAGGTTGGAAATAGGAAACCCTAAGTGATGTTTTATCTACTGCTGGTGACTCAAGGTTAAAATCTTTCACACCTCATTTGAAAAAAACGGTGTGGTTACATTCCGTTCAAAATAAATTTAATAGCCTCTTTCTCTGATTTTATTCCTTGCTGTCGGAGATCCATTCTGAGAACAAAAGACAAGTGAAAAAAGAACTGTTGGACTTTGAACTCCTCTTAAGTTTCAGGATCTTCAGCATGATGATCTAACGTAGCGTTGTCGTATACGAATTTTGGCATCCTCTTTCCCCTGTCTTCTTCCCATAGCCATCTCTGCTGCTTTGGGGATGTCTCTTTTCCCTAGTTTGAAGGAATATTGCAAAGCAGAGATCGTGCACTGTAACTGTGGCTCTCAAGCAGGAAGCTGCTAGTGAGCAAAGCGCAGTACTCCATTCTGGTGCAGCGCCTGGACCAGCACTCAAGTTCAGATTGAATAGAAAGATCGTGTTGCTAACCGGTTTTGTGCCTCGCACACATACTCTGTCTTGGCAAAGGGATTATTAATATAAAAGTCTGCTGTGGTTCCTGATCTATTAAAGCAAGTCCTCAGACAAACATGAGTGCGAAGTAGTCTACAGTGTTTCTAGACATCTTAAGCTGAACATCAACAGGTCTCCATAAGAGTTCTTCAGCAAGCTGGGCACCAAGCTCTTGTTCCACTTAATGCAAACCAATTGTATTATCTTTACTGAAACGCAAGCAGTAATATCTCACTTGGGATGAAGACTCTTTCAGTAGGCAGTGTACAGATCCACCACGTACTTTGTTCCAGGAAAGCACGTAGTTGTGATGTCAGGTATCCGTTTTCAAAGAAATGTCTGTATGAGGAATGCCCACAGATACGTTAATACAAGCTTCCCTGCTAAAAACTTACTGGAAATTGAAACCTGACCTGGCAATTGAGGTGAGCTGTGGTGAGCTAATTCCGATCTTTCCTAATTTTTATGTTTAGATCTACTGTGCTGGGTTTTTTTGTTTGTTTTTAGTTACCAGACACACATTATCGCTCAAAATAATCTCAGAACTAAGGTGGCCATAGCGAGGTAGAGCATTAGCTTTTGACGTGGGACATATCATCATAAACTAGCAAATACCCCATTTCTTAAAGTGAGAACCTGCTTTCTGAAAGTGTTCCTGCTTTTCTGAGACCTAAGGTACAGAATGTCATCCTCAAATTCCAGCTTACAACATATCTGGAATTCTCTGATAAAAGCAAGGTGAGAAGCACGTGGTCAGAAGATGATGTTGTATGACCATTTATAACTGGGATGTACTTTACCTAGCCTGCTCCAAAGGAAGCATTACAGAGTGAAAAACAGTGGAAAAGAAGGATTTTTTTTTCTAGGAAACACATATGTGCGATGACGAGGCAACTTCAGGTCATTTTTCAATTACTGTGTATAGGTCTCGGTCAAGTTTTCAGCATAGCGCTGGTTCTGCACAGTGCTTGTTTCTGCATACCCTTCCAGTGAATGTGTGAACAGGTCCTGCTGCTGCTATCAGCCGCTCATTAGCTCAATTGATGTGCAAAAGGAAAGAGTAATATGGAGTCTTCAAGTACAGGAGGATTAGAGACTCATAGAATGGTTTAGGTTGGAAGGGACCTTGCAGATCATCGAGTTCCAACCCCCCTGCCATAGGCAGGGACACCTCGCACTAGACCAGGTTGCCCAAGGCCACATCCAGCCTGGCCTTAAACACCTCCAGGGATGGGGCCTCAACAACCTCTCTGGGCAACCTGTTCCAGTGCCTTACCACCCTCAAAGTAAAAGATTTCCTCCTAATGTTTAAACTAAACCTGCCCTCTTCCAGTTTAAAGCCATTCCCCCTCGTCCTATCACTACATGCCCTGGTAAAAAGTCCTTCCCCTGCTCTCCTGTAGGCCCCCTTTAGGTACTGGAAGGCCGCAATAGAGGAAACCTACTTAAAATGTAAGAGGTAGTGGTAGAGGTGATCCATAATGAGCAGGCTATGGTGGAATAAGCAAGCATGAGGAAGCAGCCAGCAGCTTTCACTGTGGAGCAAGAGCCCATGGGTGCTGGATGCTGTGCAAACAGAGCCCAAGAGTGCTCTAGGGAGTTTGTAACCTCTGTAGGTCTAGGTACATAGTACCGATCAGCTCTCTGCTGCCATTAGAGGAGGAGAGTCCCTGCTCCTAAGGAATAAGATGTTTAAATGCATTTCCAGGAATCTGCTTTTAGTGACCCCCTTTTCGAGCATGCTGCTTTTAGTGACTGGTTTTAAATGTCATTTAAAAGGGTCACACACAAGATACACTCCCTGTGAAGGCTGTATGATTGACATTGACCTCATTTATGTCTGCTTTAAGTCCAGCTCATGTAATTTTGCATTGCACTTAGGTTTTCAAGGACAGTATAAGTATGCAAAACTGAAAATGGAATTCAGTCTGAAAATTGAACGAGAAATACAGTGTTAGCAAGCGTGTGACTGTGTCTAATGCTTTCCACGGCATTAGTTACACAAATACAGGGACAAATGTAACGTTCTTGTTTAAGAAAACATTACTGGAAGCACACAAAACAAAATTATAATTTTCAAGGATGTTCAAATTAGTTTCTTGCATAGCCATCATTTATTAGCAGCCAAAAGTAATCTTACAAGTCGTATTTCAACACAATTTGGAACAGCCTGGTTTCAATTCTAAAGGAGTCTCTGACAGTAATTATGACACAAACATGTAGTAATTATTATATTGCATGCTGTTAGACTTTCTGAGATGTCTCTTTACTTGTTTTGGGGGATGGATGTAGCGCCTTTGTCTGTCCTGCTGAAAGTTTATCCCTGAAGCTAAGAGGAAATGAAAGGAAGATTCACCTGAAGTCTTTCTTAGGATGAAATCAGTTTGAATTTATAACCACCCTTCTGTGGTTTTTGTATCTGAATAAGGATGAGGAATGTCCTAAACCTTTGCTTTAGCCACGGGTATTCTGATTCATGTCCTCGGTCTTTTCAAAATTTTGTTTTACTGTATTCCTAACTTTTTGACTCTTGGTTAGAAAAGACACGTGCCCTTACAAGGTTCTCCTCACTTTTGTTGCTCCATTGTATTGCTTTGGAGATAAACCTCTCTACTGGGTCGACTTGATTTCTTTTACTGCACACACTCATCGCATATGTGACTGGGAGCACAGTCTGTCCCTGTAACCATTCTGCAAATTCCAACAGCAAATAGAGAAGATGAATCAGTACAGAAAGGACCAAAAGACTTGTTATTCTTTTAGCAACCTTAGAAGAAAGGCCACATGGGCTGAATCATCTCCTTCTAAAATTATCACTCATAGGAACAAGAACCATAAAGACAAGAGGTCAGGATTCCTCTCCTTGACATAGGGAGACCGTTAAACACTTCCTGCAGTTCCCAAATATTTTGCAAGAACTCCTGTTGCGAGCTGAAAATTTCTGAATCATCAGAATTTCAAGTCTGTGGTTTTTGTTAGGTCACAGCAAAATTCATTTCAAGGCTGCTGAGGCTCTACTGCACAGTGCTTCATTCACTCCTGAGAGTCTCGTCCAGGAATCTGGAACATTGCTCTTTAAATGAAATTCATTCCTTCTGCCGGTTAACTGCAACTTCAGTGGTACGTAACTTTATGCCGGCTCTCAGTGTAGGAATGAATTTCATCAAGTATAAATGGTCCATAACAGGGCATTAATTAGATCTTTGGCACTCTCAATGGAAATTCCTTTCTCTTCTCCCTTCTCCCCAGTCTTTCCTAATGAAATGTTCAGTGTCATTAACACAGAAAAATGCATTTCCTTTCTCTAGCTGTCTGTGGATTATGTTGTTTAATTTGGTCTACTCAAATTGTTGTAGTTTGCCAGTGGTGGGAAGTTCATAGTCACAGCTTTTGTTTTGCAGCAGGGACCGCAATATGGTCAGCCCCAGGCGTTTAACACCGGTGAGTCACACCCTGAAAAATCAGGGGAACAGATTTGTAGGGGGGGAGAGATTTTAATTCTTTTCCAGGTAGAGGAGTTCTTTTGGGGGTTTCTGGTTGTTTGTTTGTTTTCCTGATTCTTTAAGGAGGTGTTTACATCACGTACAAAGTGATTTAAGATTGGAAACTGAGATAATGACATGCTTTCTGATGCCAGAACTTCAAGAAAAAGAAGAACTCTCATGAGACCCATGACAATGTGAATTGACAGGCAAATATCATGGGACAGACCCTTATTCACAGGAGAAGCTTTTGGAAAGGCAATACCAGCTTGAAAGAGCTGAAAGTATGTTCTTCATCACATTTTGAGCTGTTTGGCGGAGTTTTTCACAGATGCCCAAATCCTGTTCATGTTGCCTAAAGTCCTTTGGAAATCCCTGCCTGATGCCCTGCCGAGAAAGTCCTGCAGCACTTTTGGGAGCTTGTCAGGGCAGCTCTGGAAGTCTGAGTCTGTGTTTCAGGATGTATCATGAGAACCGTTGAACGGGACTGTGGGACTTGGCTTGGGACACCAAGCATGGTATTGTCAGCTCTTGAAAGATGTTATTTTAGGCCAAGTTGGAACTATTTTGTCTTAATGAGGGATGTTCCATCTCCCCAGTTGATGTCTGCCCTGCGTAAAGGAAATAACCCTCTAACTGGCTGCTTGTGCCAATTATTTTCCTCCTTTCAGAGGTTAAGCAGCCCCCAAGGACCACTGCAGGGAACAGGCAAACCTTCTCTTCCTCCAGCTCACAGCCTTGCGTGGAAGGAGATGGGATTCTGCAGCTTGTCCCCAAAGCAAAGATGAGAGAGGTCCAGAGGGCCCTGAAATGGGGCTACTGGGACAAAACGCGCTCGAGAGGATTGCTGCAAGGAGCCTGGTCAGCTTGGGTGTTTGCATTGCTGAGCATGGGTGGGACAGAACAACCATCAGGAGCCAGAAACCCCCTCCACAATTAACAGGGGAGAATTAGCAATGCCTGCGATCACGTGCAAACCTGTACACATTAAGCACAGACAAAGGAAGGAAAAAAGTTATGACAGCTGGAAAAGCACAGTTTCTTATGACTGTTATTTTCTTTCTAATTTTTGCGTTTTGGCCAAAATCCCACCCAGTGGTGGCGATGGGGGAAGGCTCCTGATTCTAGTGGCTGTTTTTATTTAGTCATTACGGGTTTCTAACAATAATTTGACTTTTGAGTAATAGAAGATTTTTTCTTTTAATGGAAGGACAACACTTAGTTATGTCCATGTTGTTAGCATAGCTTGTGTCTCCCTCAAAGCCCAGAAACAGAACTGAAATCCTCCCTTTTTTCCACAGCAATCTTAAAAGTACTAAAGCAAAGTTAAATAATGGTGATATCACCACCAGCAGCATGAGGTGAACTTGGCCACAAACCCTGGTGTTTGAGCACAATTGCTTTTATTCTCTCCCAGTGAATATGGCAAATCACACCAAGTCTTGTTTGCTTTTAGGCAGGTCTGGTCAAAATCCAGAAATAAATGCTAGTGTTGGGTTGAGCTTGGCTTACTGTGAGGAAGTTGAATATACTGAGCAAGGAAACAGCTATTTATTATGATGATTATGGGGGAGTGCGTAACGGGTTGAAATTGAGAGTCACAAAGGGCTGAACAGAGCCAGGAGCATCCAGAAGGAAAATATTTTGGCTCCAAGCTGCAGTTTGTCCCCTGTTTCCTTCTTACCCCATCCACCCAGCCTTACATGGAGCCAAGGAGTGTGGATAGTTCTTTGCTGCCAATTTTGAAGGGTTTGCTTTTTTTTTTTTCCCCCTTCTCTTACTGTTAGTAACCTGATTTTTTGGCTGCACTCTAAGAGATGAGAGAAGCTCTCACTTTCACATGTTTTTGAGCCCTGCCCAGAAGTTCCTGTTGGCCACCTTTTATACTTTCCAGCTTCTGGGGAAGAACTTGGGTCTTCTCCCTGTCTTCATGCTCATTTTCTTTTCCCTGCTCTTGTATCCTCTCCCTTCTGGTAGTCCAGGTTCTCCTGGCCAGCAAGATATTCCTTGGTTTCTGATGTATTTATTTTAACTTGGTTGTTTCTGTGGTCCAGCAATAGTGTCACTTCTCCTCTGGGACTTTCCAACTATGGGTGGGAATTCAGCCCAGAGAGGGGCACAGAATAAGGCATAAGGGCTGTTTCTGACTTATTGAAACCCTTTGTGGAAGGTGGACTGGAATTTCATTCTGTGTTAATCGGTCAGCTCATAATTAACCTGAAGTCAGGGCCTCTTACAGGTATGATTCTTACCTAGGGAGCTTTGCTAGTGGGGAGTTTTGGTCCAACATAGGCATAGGTGTTGATAAGATTTTTTTCCAGCCAACTCACTTCCACTGGAAACATCTAACTGTAGAGTCAGGCTGAGAAATAGAGCTACCTCAGTCCTATGTCTCATTGCTTAACTCTTTCTGGTGGGGCTTTATCTTAAAATCGAGAAGTGCTTTGATTAATTTTTGGTTGAAAGTTGGACCTCATGGCAAAGGACTTTCTACACTGACTCAGAAAATTTTTGCTCTGTCATTACTCCTTTGAATTAATTCCTTACTTCCAAATGTTGATTATAGTGGGCTAGACCTTTTTTTCCCTGGCGGTCAAAACTGATAATAGTCTACATATGTTTTTTGACTGTAGTCCTTGTTCTGATTTGGAGTTGCTTTGTAGCTTGAACTGGCTTGGAATCTGTATTTTCAGTCTGTACTGAACTACCTATCCGTGCAGTCATACAGATCTGGAGCTGATGCTTTCCAACAACGATCAGTTACTTCTTTTACCTCTCTGACAGTATTTATGGAGTTTGCAGTGTTCCTCATTCTTGAAAAGACAAGGAACAATAAATATACCCTGTTTTCAGGAGCCATTTTACATAATTCTTTCTGCCATCTATATTGATACAGTCACACCAAAGGTGTTTCTGAGTGCAAATAGAAGTTTTGTCACCGATAGTATTTAGCCATTGACGTATGTATGATACACTGGAAGAGGTTTTCCGCTGGGACATCACAAGTGAAAACACTTCAGTTTGCCCAGAACAAGGAGCTGTGCCCATGTTCCAAGAATTCATTTCACTACTTCCAAGCGCTTACGCACCAATTTAAATCTTCAAAGCGTTTTGCAGGAAAGTTGGTAATTCAGGCACATCTCCTCTCTTGCAGAATTCTCTCAAGACCAGCAAGTGCCTTTGACTGGTGTGTAGGGAAGGGATGGCATCATAATTTAACCTACACTTTCATGTCTACACCTCTCCTGAAAAGGCATAGGAGCAGTTGCCAGGCAGGCACTTAGGCATGTAATGGATGGAAAACTAAATCCCTTTTCTGATTACAATAAGGTGATTGCAGTCCAGACTGTTGAACTGAACAATAAAATTCACATTTTTCTTAAAAGAAGTAGGATTTGGGCCTGTTAGCAGGTTGATCTAAGGACTTTCCAAACTGAATACCTGTTAGAATTTCCCTTTCATAGATATGGCAACAGAGGAAAAAAAGAGTGTTTCAAAGGAAAGAAAAGCCTAAATAGTTTGACACAGTCTGGAGAGGAAAGTTTCTCATTATGTTGTCCAGGATAGCTTCTGGCAACACCAAAAAAGCTGAGCATAATTCTTAAGTGAAGTAGGAAGTTTTGCAAAGATGCATCATATCTTGTGGTCATATGCTAAAAACAAACATCCCAAAGCTCTTGATGATGCATCTGGTGTTTGTACTCACTGAATACGTCCCAAGCCAGCCATATTTATTGGAGGCACATTTTTGCTTAGCCGGGTCATGCAGAAATTAAAGCAAACATTACCTAAATATGTATCATCAAATCGGGGTATTAATCTGGCTAGATTAGTATAAACCCACTTGCTGTCCATTCCATAGCTGAAAGATTTGTAGGGGCAGATAGAAGCTTAAGAGTCTGGAGATATACATTGCTTCTGCATTTGATTATACTACTCCAGATTTATATACAATGTGGAAAGAGGCCATAGCTAACTTTACAGGAATAACATTCATATTTTTCACATTTTCACAGAGTGCGGTAGTATAAAATGCAGACTACATGCACATTAAATGAAGGGAAAGTTTTTGACAGTATGTATCTTCTATTAATTTATAATCTGAAATGGCATGTGTAATATTGAAAATAAATGCTACACATTGCATTTATCTCCTGGCTGACACTTTCTTCTCAGTGTTTTCAGGTTCTGTTTCAGTGGTGTTCAGGGACATGGAAATGGGAGGCTGTAAAGGGCCCATATAAGTCTCCTGTCTTTAGAGAATATTTTGCTGAAACATAGCTTCTAAGAATTACTATTTTTTTCCTCTGGCAAGTAAAACGGCCTGAGACATTTCTTATATGGAAAGCCTTGAAGGAGAAATCAAAAAGTGGAAGACAGAAACATACCTTTGGTAGGAATTTTTTATAGAAGATGGAGCATCTGTGCATGGGAGAAAAATTTTAAGAGAACAAAATTCTAAGGATCACAGGAAAATCAGTAGTATTTTGCCAGTGTATGCCAGTAAGATGACTTTATGGCTGAGCTTTGGGCTCTGGACCACTGGTGTTTAAGCAACTCTGAAATGCCTTGGGCTCAGGTCGACATACGGACATCTACTTCCTATGTGTTTGAGACCCAAGTTTGTTTGACAGGCTAGGTCCAACAGACTTGTGAGCCTAAGTCGCATTGAAAGACAGTACAGTTTAGGTTTCTCAGTATCTGAGTCTATTTAGACACGTCATTCAGGCCCCTGACTCCTGTAGGCACATAGTGTCTGGTAGAAACATTGCCAAGGGGAAGGTAGGTCAGCCGGGGGAAGCAGCATTAGGCTGGAGGCAACCCAGTGCACTGAATTTGTTGCTGTTACTGGCTTACGGCTTAGAGATCTGCAAGGGACTTTTTGTAGCTGAAAGGCTCAGATCCTGACCCTGCAAAGATTAATTAAAGTGTCTAGCTTTACCTGTTGCAGTAATTCCACTATTTGATTTACCTTGGCTGTCACCTGAATAAAGCTAGGCATGTGCTTTATCTCTCTGGAGCCCACTCCTCGCACCTCTGTGAGTGGCATTTAAATATATCGGTGTCCTCAGCCTTGCCACTGGGAAAGTGTGTATGAATAAGCTGCATGACAGCGTCATAAATTACATGGAGAGTAGAACAAATCTTGGCAGCAGATCATAGCTGCTGGAGAGATGAGAGCTATGGCAGACACATGAGGAGAAAAGGAAAGGAAGACTAATATTTAAGAGGAAGGCAGAAATTTTACTATTAGACACTGTTCCATTGAAATGAGACCATTTCTGACCTTGGTTTCTTTGGGAGCAGGCTTGGTCTCCTAATTTCTGTTTAATGTTTTTCTTGTCTAACCTCTCAGGGAAGGATTGATGCTTTAAGACCATTAGAAATTCTGCCTTCTTTATAGAAAAGCCAAAATCAAAACCATAAAGTGCAACCGATTTTTAAGCAGGTCGGAGAAATCCCTCAAAAGCATGTATACTGTGCATGCCTATCTCTAAACCCATGTACAGCAGCTATATCCTTATATTTGTGTGACAGCCTTCATGGGATATAGGCCTAATTATTCTTTCCACATTTAGTGTCTATCACAAAGTCTAAACACCATTGCTGTGTAAAATTCATTTTTTTTCTTTGAAGTTTCATAACCTTATAACATTCTTATAAATGTGTTTGAAAACTGTAGTGTGACTTTAAGACATGCTTGGAAAACCTTCAAACAATTACAAATATGCACACAAAAAAATCTGTGCTTAGATGAGGTAATCCACAAGAGGATTTCCAATTGGCCTTTTGAAAACCAACCATTATATATATAGATGTTAACATTAATTAAAAATCAACACAAACCAGGAAGTAAAAAAACATAGTGCTGTATTGGTTATGATCTGAGTATACTAAGTCCTACCCCATTACTAAAAGTTTTTTCCTGTTCTTGGAGGCAGTTAATTTTTTAAAAAGAAAGAGGCAGATACGCACCCACTGGAGGATGCAGCCCATCAGATGATTTCATATTGAAACCAACACGTTTCAGCGTTTCAGAGCAATTTTCAAAGACATTGTGGGTCCTTGCATGATGTCTGATTAATGACGAAAATGGAGCATCCTAATCCTTCTGGCATCTGTAAAAGTCCCTCCCATTATTTAAGCATGTTGGCCGAAGTCTCCTCCCTGGAGAGCTGCTGTTGTCCGCGTAGGCTTATACCATGAATCACTGAAACCTCATGAGTTAATATTTGCGTGCTTATGCTCTTGGCTGGCTTTTATGAGTGGTACTAAATGGCTTTTTAGATCTGGTCCTCAGATACACAAAATGTGCCTTCCAGCACTGCTACTTACATCCAAGCTGCTGGAGGGAATAGGAAATGGCCTGAGCTTAATCCATCCTCAAGACAATCTTAAAATGATTAGTTTGCAGTTGTCCTCGAGTGCCACACAGTAGGTTTTCACTACTACTGAGTTTTTCCAGAAATCTTATTTATTACTGCTACATACATTACTGCATTTTTTTAAGCATGCGAGAATATGCCAGTACATTCAGGGCACACTTCACTACCTCGCTAGTGGGGCACACACTTGAAAAAGTTTCCAAATCTGACTTTAAGTCAAAAAATCATATGCAGATAAAACTAATTTCAGAAACATGTCCCATAATGCGTCCAGTGCTATGCGCACCATTTCTTTTTGTGAATGCACAGGGACACTGCACACATGCCTCAGCTAAAGGTGGCTGCTTGCATTTTTAAGTCTTGTTACGTCAAATTCTCTCCTAAATGGTAGAACATAAAAAAAAGGCTGAAGTATGCTTACCTCTTTCCCCAGACAAATTATCCATCCTGGGGGCGGGAAGGGGTCAGAATGGTGTGTTCATACATGGAAGTGGTGGGGGTGTGTTAGGTGAACGGGAGCCCCAGGGTAGAAAGCTGGCTGACAAAAGGAGGTCCCCCAGGAATGAAGGCAGCGCTCAGGGTTTCCCTCATGGGTGCTGCAATAAACGTTACTGAAGTTTGCGTTCTCTGCCATGTGAGGTTTAGAAAGTGGAAAAGAAACCAGTACCTCTCAGACAAGCCAGTTTGCATGATGCTCATAGTTGGCAAGTGTCTTTTTATCCTTTCTTCTACGATGTTTTAAGGGTTTAAGGCAAGGAGGAGCTTTGTAAACTGCCATTCCACTCACTTCCCTGAGGAGAAAAGTTTCCAAGTACGAGGAGAGATTTCGACCTGCTGTAGGCTGCTGTAATGAATGTGACCTTCCCCATGTTGCTTTCTTGCCTATTTGATCTGACATGCTGCCTGGACTAGGGACCACAGCCAGATAGAGCAGGGCTGAGAAAGCAGCCCTGTGCACCTCCTGCCCCATAAAAGTTATCCCCCTGCAAGGGAATCTGAGTGAGGAGGCTTCAAGCAACTGCCGAACCTGCAAAGAAGAAAGGAAACTTTTCACCTGTCACCATTTGCAAGTTGCCAGAGGCAATGAAAGTATAAATACAGTAACTCACTGCAGTAGCAATAGCTTTGCAGTGAACTGCACAGTCACCCTAACCCCCCGTGTTATAAGAGTATGCTGAGCGTGATGAATGCTTCTGGTTTAAAATATTCCAGAGAGAACATTTTTTATCTCTCTTCTCTTCCAGGCTTCAACCAACTGTGTTTGCATCTAATAAAATCCAGATGCTTCTTGAAATAAAATTGCTGCTATATTGGATTGCAAAACTTCTTTTAAAATTAAGGTTGTGACATTTTTAGCAAATGTTCCCTTTTGCTGCAGTGGACTCAGAGCAGGAAGCAGTAGATTTTATGATGGTGAAACACAGACAGAAGGTGTTTATTCTTATCTGCTAACAGCGGCATTATTGCTCTGTGGTGCTCTGGTGGACAGTTTCTAACATGGCTTGTATCTAGTATTTGTAGACAGCTAGATCTTGGAGAAACTATTTCCAGAGAACAACTCTGATTTCTCCTAACATAATCTATACTTACCTATATGCAGCTACGTGACATCTGAAAAATACTATAGGGTGTCAAGATGACCTGAGGATTTAAAGTATCAGTATACACATGGAAATTTGGAGGCATGGTTCTGAAGGAAGATATTTTTGGATGCTACGTCAAGGGAGGCTATGAGGCATTGTTGTGATGGTTTGCGACACATGAGAGAAGAGCAAGCTAGACAAAAAGTGAATTTATAGTGGGTCTATTATGACTACAGTAATAACCATCTTTTATGCTGGTATCACAGCCTGTTTTCATTTTGTTTAAAAGACCGAAGGCCTTTATGTGCAAACCTTAGCTTGCACATATCTATCTTAAATCATCTCCACTACCACTATAGTAAAATAGCTTGACTCCTTGTGTATTTTGTATTGTCAGTCATCCCTGGATCACAAATACCTCTTCTAGGAATACTCCCTTAACCACATCTCTGGTATGCACAGATTGTCCCCAACCCAACTGCAATATTAAGAAATATGTTTCTTTTTTTAAAAGAATTTAAATATTCTAATTGCAGGAACTGGTCCTCCTGTGTTCAAAAGGAATTCACATGTGGCCAGATGCTTCTAAAGCTTGTTTCCCTTTCTGAAACAGATGCATCTCAAATAATCACTGACTGCTTTTCCCTAGGGTTTCTTCAGGTTAGGTTCTACGTGGAATTGCATGATGCTGACTATGTTCTTTTTTATCCTCAAATGCTTTTAAAGTCAGAACACTTTGGGAGCCCCCTGCTTTGAAAAAACTGAAAGTTCACAGGGAGAAAATCAGTTTTCAAGTTCATCTTTGGAGGGAAAATGTCTTTATTTTGAAGAAACTAAATGTATTATTTCCGTAAAGAAAAAAAATCATATAAATGTTTCAACTTAAATGTCATGGCAAACTGTAATAATAAATGAAAAAATAAATCAGTTTGGTGTTCATGAAAGTTTCTAGTTATCCTAATACCAACTTGAAAAACAATGCTGAGGGAATTCAGGAAGGAAAGATGTTAATGCAAGGATTGTTTCCTGCAAAGTATATTAAAGGGCCATAAAACCAGCTGTCTTATTTGGATGTCGTAAGTGGAAATGACATAAGGTACAATAAATGAAAGAAAAGATGGAGATCTCCGCTCTGCAGATCCTAATGTCAATCCATTAGTCTGCTAATGTGTCTGTGTGTATGCAAAGGCATGGTAGTTTGTTTTGAAGGTATTACTGTACAGAAGAACATTCAGTGTCTCTAGTGTATTTAGATTTATAAAAAACTTACCCTGAGAATGAACACAGAAGATTAATTCAGTCTTCAAAATAACTCACTGCATTTCCAAAAAAAATATACTATTTTTCAAGAACTGTCATTTCTGTCTCCAGTTAAACATATGCTGGCCTTCACTGGTGAAATGCAGGCACGTATAGGCGGACAAGAGTCACAGCTTGTATTTCGTACTAGCTGTATATGTTGGTGAACCATATTGGAGAAGTACAACTGACCTGCAGTGTGATGGACCTAAATACTTAGCAAGACCATAGCAGAGAAAGCTTAGCCCACGAATTTAACTGGTTATTGTCCTTCAACTTCACATTGAAGATGTTAACATTCAAAGCTTTGAGATCTGGGCTACATTCAAGTCCATGGCAGCACTCCACCAATTCAAAGAAGTTCAAGACTTCAGTTGTTAATCATGTTGACTGCAGTGAGGAATTGGACATAGATTTGTAATCATTGGCAAGTAAAGTTACAGGACTCAAAAGATCACATGGTCCAATCCTGGGCTCAGATATGCCAGAGGTGTAGACTATTCCAGCGCCATTGGCCTGACCTTGACACTAGCCCTTCCTGTGAAGGAGATTGCTTCAGTAACCTCTTCTTGGCACCTTCCAAGTTCAGAAAGTTTTTCTTAAACCACCACAACTGACAGCTATACTAAATTCTTCTCCTTGTTGATGTTCATCAGCAGCCTTTTCTTAAACATGTCTGTGTACAAGCTTAAGTGCATTGACTTGGTGATTCTTTCTTTCTTTCTTTCTCTCTCTTTCTGTCTTTCTCTCTCTCTTTCCCTATTTTCCTTCCTTCCTTCCTTCCCTCCTAGTTCATAGTTTATATCTAATCACCTTTTATAGCCTTTCCAATAACTCTTTCCAATTTGTCCCTAGCAAACTTGCTGAAAGGCCGAAGCACCAAAATAACAGAAGTGGCATCACAGCTGATCAGACAGAGCATGGGAATCATCTTCTCAGTCTTGCCTACACTGTTCTATTGCTTTTCTCCATTCCTACAGTCTAAAATGAGAATTGTAATTTTTGGCAATAGAATCTCACTGACTTTTTCATAATCTGAAGTTTTCCTTATCCCTTGATTCTTTGCTAGAGATCTGTTGCTGAACCACATAATCTCCTTTTATTGCTGGGCAATGTCCACTTCTCTCTGTCAGATTTCATGTAATTGATTTCAGAGGTGATGTCAAGGTCATTTTGGATTCTGACACTGTCCTTGAAACTCTTGGAAGTTTTGGTGACTTTTGACCACACAAATGGCCTAGTTAAGTTCTATTTATTCTTGACAGCTGTACAAGGGAACCATGTTTTAATTGGAATAATTTGAATTTTTAGCTTAAAGTCAGTCCCTGAAAAAAGAGCATTCGGGACTGAAGAAATTCTAAACATAACTGTATTTAATGCAATCCTCAGTGTATCTTACCTCTTCTTTCTTTTGATTTTTGAAAGAGATCAAAGAAGTGATTTATTCCTAGTCTTTTTAAGTGAGCACTAGCAGGTGTGTTCAATGTGCTAATAATGTGCAGCAGGTAGAAACTGGATTATGTGGCAAATGTTTCTGTTTTTCATGCATTCCGATTACTTGCTGTGGATGTAACATCCAAATAAATACGTAAAGTTTACATACAGAGGAACAGACAGAACAACTTTTGACAAAAATTCCTTTCTTTCTGGCTGAGCTGTATAAAAGCAGCTATTCTCCTAATGCAAACTGCAGTTTATGTGCCTTATGTACGTGTGTTTGTGTGTATGTGTGTCTTTTGAAAACACACAGGGGTGAATCACATTGGAAAAGCTTCACAGACTTGTGTTGTTGGCAGAGCCCAGAATAGCAGTTTCGTGGCAAAATCTGTTGCCGGCAGGCAGGTAGGGAAGGCAATTGTTTTCTCACTTGCATGAATCAGATGGAAGTGGTTTTTTTAACTTTCCCTTTATATTCCTAACCAGTTATGTCTGTTTCTGCATTCCCATCAGTATACTTAGGACTGATGTTGTTCTTTCATCAACAGGCATTTAAATGTAGATCCAGCCGCGCTGCTGGCTTAACCGCACTCTCTATATTGCAGACCATGAAAAATGAGAGATTATTTCATAGGTATTCAGTAGGGTAACTACTTTCGCTTGCCAGCATTTCTATCAGTCTGCTTGGTTATAGAGACTAGACTTCCCCAGTACCCACAGCCACCACTGTGGGTACTGAGAATGTGATTTCATCTAATGAATTGCAGGAAATTAATATCGGCAAAAATCAAGATATTGCCAAGCCTGTTGCACTCATTGGATAGGAGACTGCTGCAATAGGAACACTCCACCCTCCCTGGGGTAGAAAAGCTGACTCAGAGAGGGTTTGCATGGGGTGAAGCTACTGCCTCATTTGCTCAGTTTTTTGCTACCCTGGTGTGATGGAAATTGCAGGTTTTGTAGTGGTGGTGCTTTTTATATCAGCATGCTCAGCCCCTAGGAACCCCATGGGGTCTTCTCGTGCCCCCAGGGAACCCCATGGTGTCTTCTCATGCCCCCAGGGATGCATCCTCTGTCCTCTGATCCACCCCAGCCACCTTTGAGCATGAGATCCTGCTTGTTCCCATTCCCTTCTCTGGAGTCCTGCCTATCGCACTGTCTCGCAAGATCTCCTAATTTTGTAACCTGACTTTCAGTTTTGGAGGATGTGCCAGAGGTTATCCTGAGCTCTGAGAGACAAAGAAAGCATGTCTCACTCCTACAGTCAGCTGAAGGATTTGCAAAAGCTTAAGGTGATTGACAGCATTTTGAGCTGCACAGAGGTGTCAGTGATGGAATTACAGCATGTAAAACGATGCACAATTAAACACCCAGGGTATTTATTGGATTTAAGCTTATAGCAGCTGATTGTCCTCTACGTTTTTTGGTGGGTTTGTTTTTTTGGTTTTTTTTACTAAACCATTACTTACTGGCCTAAACCCAATCTCTGGAGGAGCAGATTAGCAGAACTATTATGCCATCTTGCCTCATACCCCTCAAGATTTATTCCTGCTGGGAGCTATAAAAAATACTGTGTAATCTCCTGCAGGTTACAGAATATGTTGGACACATTGGCAGTCACACCTCCTTAATATCAGGATCCTCATTGACTTCAAGACTGGTGGATGATACTGTAGGAACAGAGATAAACTTGGCCCTTGGTGTTTAATGAGTCTGATTTCAAAAGCAGCAATTTTTGCATAGACATTAAATGTATAGACTTGCAATTTTAGAAGACATTTATTCAGGGAATCCATACTTTGGCTCTCCTGAGCATGTGAAACCCCTCAAGAGAGGCTCTACAGCCAGGCTGCTGCTGCCCTAATTAACTCTCTTGCGCATTGGCATTTACAAGCAAATAATATGACTCTCTCTGTTTTATTAAAACACATATAGTAAAGTGCTCAGATAAAGAGGAAATTAAAATTTCCTTTCACACCCAAGACTTTTCCTGGTAATACAAATACCTCAATATTTTAGCAGCCAGCATGTTGTGTAGACAAAGCAGGGCAAAGCAGTCAGAGTGTGAGGAAGGACATTTGTGGAGGCATGAATTCCTCTCGCTGCAGAGCTGGGGTGAGATGGGGGAATGAGAATAACCCAAGTAGATCTTTAGCTGGTGCAGTCTGGCATAATTTAATTGATTCCAGAGGAGCCACTCTCCCTGACACAGCGTGGGTGGAAATCCTCAGAAAGGCTTGCACTGAGGACCTAGCTATTCATAAGCTGTCTGTTATGGAGCTTTGTTTTTACCATAGGCAACTCTGAAACAAGCTCGAAATGAAGGGTTCAGGAGGGAGGCCAAGGGTACAGTTATTGCAGCTGTCCCACAGCTGGGATGGGAGATGTGCTCCACAATATATTTTGGTCAGAGACAGCTCCATCCTGTAAAGATCCTGAAGTACTTTTAATTATTCACTAGAATAATTATTCAGTGGAAATACTTATTCAAGGGAGACAATTACTTAAGATAAAGTACACATGATGGGAGGAATGAAGCAGCATATCCATATACCATCCGTGCATAACAGCATCTATGACAACAAGAGGGAAACAGCAACTTTCCCAGTTGAAACCGCAAGTGAAATTACAAGCAGGCGAAATCCCATTTGAAACTGAGCCAGGGCTGTGGGCTATCACTCCTACTCCCGTGGCAAGTGCGATAGGGTTTTTAATGATAAGGTATAGTCAATGATGCAGTGATGCCTCCTGTAAGAAGCAGGAGGATCCCTTTCCATTGATATTTTCTGCCTTCTCAGTGGACTTTGTCATTCAGTGTCCTTGTCATTCAGTGACAGTCATCAAAAGTGCTGTGCAATGTCTTGTGTGTCTCTCAGGAATCTGTATCTTTGTTTTTCTTTAGCTTAATAGCTATTAACTTTTAATTATTTCATGATCCAAGTCTGCTTGGGTGGTGAGTCCACTCCTGGGTGAGCATCTGTGGGACTCAAATACCCTGGTGGAACGTTTTTCTGTTGGAAGGTACTGTATCATCAAAATGAAAACGTAAACAAAATCTCCACAAGAACTGATAAACGATCAGATCCAGCATTTATGATACTACCCCCGAAATCACAGAAAAATGGATTTTTAAAAAAATCGTATTAATTTCAAAATTTCAAAGAGAATTTTCATTTAAAAGCTGGTATAAAAGTGAAACATGGGTTAGATTACTTCTG
The DNA here is from genome assembly GCA_013398295.1 of Chionis minor. Lineage (NCBI taxonomy): Eukaryota > Metazoa > Chordata > Aves > Charadriiformes > Chionidae > Chionis > Chionis minor. The sequence continues at coordinate 181,842 of VZSF01002838.1, read as the reverse complement.
TTTTGTTCAGAATCTTGAAAATTAATATTCCTGTTTAATTTGGAATGAAAATAAATGCTGAAACTGCAGGACTTCTGAAATGCCCTGGATGCAGGTCTGGTCTGATCAGAAAGTCAGATTGATGGTTTATTAGGTCAAACATCGGTTTGCCTCAATGACATGCAAGAAATTCCAGTGAGTTAGGGCTAACTTCACTTTTCTGCACAGGTATTTCCCTGATGTCTATTAAATGCTGCTTCTGTGTTACAGTCTTGGGGAGGCCACCAAATAAAAGCAACTTCCTCTTTCCCCTATTTTTTCAGGACATTTGGAGCGTCACAAACAGGAGATCCTCTGGGATTTTTTGCCCTGCTCTAATAAATAGCAGTTGTAACATGTAGGACGACAGGGCTGCTTCCCTTGAAAGATTTTATTGTAAGTACCTGTATGTGGTTTATCAGCTTCTGACGTATTCGTGGACTTCTGTCCCACTTGCTTGCAAAATCTCCTGTATTCCTTGCTTAGGAAAGCAGCTGGCAGTTCAGTGGGCTGGTTTGAAAAATAAGGATGGAATGTGCTGTGAGCTGGGGCGGTGGTAATGGTGGTTTGGATCGAAAGGAGAGCAACTCTACCTTCTTAATCATCCTGTGTTTGCTTAATTATCCCAAAGCATGTCTTTCATTCCCCTGCCCTCTCTGAGAATGTGAGATGGGCTTGTTATAAGAATTAGGAATTTCCCCTTAATTTACCATATTTCCGAGTTGTGCACTTTCCTTTCAGAACACAGCTGCTTTGATCGCTGTTTTTGTTTGCTTTTCTTCCAGCAGTCTTGCCTTTCTTTGGCCTGTTTTTCCATCTTCTCCTCCTCCTCTTCTGAGTCATATGTTGACACAACTCAGTGTTGGCCCTGGTTATTAGAGTGGGGCATTGTTCCTGCATATAGGTAAAAGAGAGGGGTTATTTTCATGCTTGGCCTGTGATTACCAAAATTCCCTTCGCTTCTGTTTCTTCAAGGTCAGGTGCTTAGTGTCAAGATGTTGAACTGGTGTGAGTTTGCTTACACAGAGCTATTCTGGTGGGCACCAGTTGGAGTTGATGGAGATGACTGACACAGTATGAATTAATTTTTCCCATTTTCAGCCAGAACCTGACTTCTCTGAAGTGATCTTTGTTCACCCCCTAGACTGACCCCAGTGAAATCTGGAGTCATAACTTTGAAAGGTTCCTTTTATATGGGTCTTATTGCCCAACACGTATCACAACAATGTAATGCAGTGCTGCAACAGCAGATTATATCTTCTTGTTGGGTTAGGGAAGAGCACTGTTCGTGTATCCCATATTGAGGCATATATCGTGTCCCAGAGTGACTTGAAACTTGATTTATTTTTTCTGAAATGTCCTCACTCTCCTCTGGAGCCCTGTTTTGAGTGCTGCATGAATGCAAAGTGTTTCCAGTAACATGCAGGGATGGAAAGCCCTGCCCTGATGTCAGGTTGTAAATGGTGATGAGAGATAGCTGAGAACTGCAACTGTGTTGTGACATGACCAAGGTAATTTCTTCATGGCACTGATTCCCATCTCAGGATAGCTCAGCTGGAAATCTTGTCCTGATTCTTGGACCTGATCATTCTGGAAGACCTTAGTCCCTGTGACCATAGGAATGCAGCTTTATCAGGCCACTCCTATGCACTAGGATAGCCTCTCCTTACTTCTTTCCTGCTGCCTTTCTTACTGTCCTTACTGATATGAAGACATCACTGGTGAGAAGCTGGGGCTGATGTGTTTACAAAATAGCACTTCAGACTTTGTAGTAAAAATAGTTCCAAATTGCAAACTGTTCTTAAATGGCAGAGACTTATTCTTCCTCCAGGAAAATAAGATACTAGCGAGCTGTTGGGCTGAACATTTAGCTGGTGTCAGGGGAAAGAGTGTGCTGTTCCCATTCCCTCTGCTACAAATTTTTGATGCCTTGATTTTCTTTTATCCGCCTCTTGCCTTCCATGCTGAAGCAGTAAATACTTCAAGTATTGAAGTGACTCTCTTACAGTTTGTTTTACAAATCACCATGCATTAGAGTTCTTGATCATCATTTTAGGCCTCATGTTGCTAGCATAAGCTAAAAGTGAACATTGCTGTCTCAGATATTAGAAAATGCATGTTTAACAGAACTTTTTTTCAGCTTTAATGATGGGATTTTTTTTTTAGAAGGATTTCTGGCCTTTCTATTCTGGTGTTATTGTTTCCTCTGCACTCTTCCTTCTCTGAGTGATGCCTCAGTTGCTACGTTGTTCCTCACTCTGCTCAGAAGACAGTGCACAATGAACTCAGGTTACAATTAGCTGATAAAGATGGATGAATCTGTGTCTATTTTTTAACCGAAACTATGATACATGCCTCCATCCCAAAACTGGGCTGATTTTGATTTGATGGGTTTTGTGACACCTTTTCTTTGTTTTCTGCAAACATCTGTTCAACCATATTTATTTACAACAATATATTTATGGAAAAGAACATGTCTCAAATATGGAAAGGAAAAAGTGTGACACCCTCTGAGAGCATTTGCTTAGCTGTTTTGGAAGTTCTTTGTGGGTGTTGCAGTGTTTTAATCATTCAATAAAAACAATGCCATGTAATCAGAGGCCATTTACACAGCCTACTCAGTATTCTAGGGCTGGAATACATTCAGCTGTTCTTGACCACCAAGTCATCTGTACTTAATTCCTCAAAAACCGGCTTTATGAAGCTGGGTGGTTTAATTAACATGATTTTTAAATGGAGCCCTGGCTGAATGGCTCACAAGCAACTCACATTCAGAAATACTGTTAGACAACATTTTTTTCCACTGTGGGTCTTTTTAAGGACACGTTGTAAAATGCTTTACCATCAGTTCTTACATAGCCTAATTTTTAAGAAAGTATTTGTAGTAAAGGAAGTGATTCAATAACAGGGGAAAGAATCCCAAAGAGATGGACCCACACAAATGAAATAATCCTTCACTGGTGTGAATTAGGCAGAGCAGTACAAATGAAAGTACTAAGATGAGCCTCTGGGGGACTAAGTTAACATGAGATCAGAGCAGTAGGATGAGATGAGTGCATTGGAGATCTTTAAAATCCAGGGAGTGACTATTAATTGGATTAAATGCTGGATGAACAGTTAGGAGTGTAAAACCAGTCAATGTGTCTGAAAATGGGGGAGATATTCCCATTTCTTGCAGCAAGAGATTCTTCTGCTCATGAGTTTAGGATCCTCACACATTTCTGGGAGCAAGGATTTGACAATTTCTCTTTTACAAGGCAGAAATAATTTCAAAAGGTGGGGTCAAGGTACGGACAAATGCTAAACACTTTCCATAGATGAAGAAGGGAAAAAAACCCCAAGCAATAATATCTTCCTTTCCAACCACAGGACATTAAACAGAATGTTTAATAAGGTAGCTGGTGGTCAACAGAAGCAAGGAGGGTTTTATTAGAAAAAGAGTAAGGTGATCAGACTGTTTATCATTCTTCATAGAGAAACATCGTTAAGACACAAAGGGCAGTATAGGTAGCAGAGACCAGAAAGGGGAAAGATTTGTAGGGAATTTTGTTGAAAAAAATGGGTGTTGAGCCCAGTGCTCTGATAAAAGCATTGTTTTAAAACATGACACATCAGCTAGAATTAGATAGCTGCTTGTGAAACACTGCTTCCTTGGAAACCTAGTCACCAGTGTCTCTTCAGCAACAGGAAACTAGTATATAAATCATTGAAATATTTATTTTTAATTCAACAATACATGGGGCAATCTGCCTTTATAGTATCTCTGTACTTAATGTATTAAATAAGTGGTCATGCTCTCAGCAGCTGTTTTCCATGCCTCCCACTTCCTAGGATAAAACATGGTATTATCTGTATATATGCCCATAGGATAATACTAAAATATAACACATTTCACATTTCAGCCTCCTTGTGATAAATTCTGCTCTCACCTTTAGCCTTGCTTTGAGTCTTTCTACCTTGCAAGGACAGGCATTTAAAAAGGGAGTCATATCCCTAAGAAACATGAAATTGGTTTATGAATTGTGAGATTGTTTTAGCTGTGTTGTCCTCACTTTGTTTCCTTACATGATCATACTCTGCTCTCCTCAACTTCTGAACCCACTGACTAGTGTCAACCAACTTCACCAGAAGGGTAGAAACGTCAAAGATAATTTTGTTTCTGTAAATGTCAGCAATAAATTGTTGCGTAGGAGAGAGAGAGATATCTTGTGACTGAAAGGAAAGATTGAAGTGTGAGTAGGTCTGAATGTGCCCAGGAGAGATGTTACGAAAGCTCAACTAATGGGAAAATGATTGAGAATCCACACATCTGATGCAGTTTGGTACCAAACCAGCTTTCACTGCATGTTGAGTAAAATTAATTGGAGGTACTTTTGACTTGTGGCCTTTGAATTTATAAGGTTCTCTGTTCTGCTTTCCTCTACAATCTAGCAGGTTTGGGGTTTTTTTACCATGAAAGTCAACATTGTTCTACAGCTTTATGTCTTTAGAAGCTGAGCTATTAAGAAAAATGCCACATAAATTGAGATTAATGGTAAAATTAAAGGTGTTGACGGCACAGAAGAGGTCTGTGGAGAATCCTGGATTGTAATGGTATGGAGGTCCAGAGGTGATGTGCCACAGGAACTCCATGAATCTATGAACTCTCAGGAAACAGTTTCATGGCCATTATGCTGGGTGGGATTGATAGAAAAAAATATGCTTCCATATATACACTTAACTCCATTTCGCTATACCTTCCCATCAACTGACGCCCACCACTGTCTCTGTGCGTTAACTCTGAGGTTTATTTGTGCTTAAGTGGCTTTAGAGATATTAAAAACTTGCCTAGACAAGGCCTTGGACAGCCTGATCAAAGCTGTCCCTCCTCTGAAGAGGGGGCAGGTTGCACCAGATGATCTCCAGAAGTCCCTTCCAACCCATACTGGCCTGTGAGTCTGATGCTACTACTTTTGTGGCATTGCTGGCTCATTGCAGAACACCCTTTGAAGATGTCTGCAAGCTACCCAGTCATCAAAGGGAAAGTCAACTATTACTGGCAAAGCAGTTCAGTATTGAGGATCCTCTTTTTTTCTGCTCTGTGTCAATCTGTTGAAAGACAGGCAGAAATAAGGCTGAAGAATTGAGCTGATGTATGAAATCTGACTTGCAGACACCTAATGCCCTCTAACTAGAAGACTTGGACAGCTTGAGGGAAATTGATGCCAACACGTTCCTCCAGATCTAGGTCTGGGTGCAGGCAAAGTTGCCAAGGGCAGAAGCCTGCTGGAGGTGCCAAAAAAAGATCATGGTCCTGCTACCCACTTCCTTATGCCAGAGTCCTGAAAAGCAAATAGCTGAGTCTGTTATTTCTGCTGAAGAGATGGGAATGTGTAGGGTTTGGCTTTTGCAGGAGGCAAGTCTGCAGTAAGAGCAGACCTTTTCCTCTCTGTGATTTGTTCCCTTGTTCCACATGAATATGAAACCAAGAATTTCAAGTTTCAGAGGGAAAAAAGAGACCTGGAAGCTTCCCACAAGTGTTTCCTACCCAAATCTTTCTTTTTTACCCTGAAAATTTAAACAAGGCCCATAAAGAGAAAACTAGAAATGAGATAGGCCCTAGAAGAAGTGAGAGAGTTCAAAGAATTGTGCCTCTCAGCCAACGGACTCATGAATGAGACACCCTCAAACCACAAAACTGGCTTAGCTATCATGACGTTTTTGTACACAATAAATCCCACTCTTCCCCCCTATCAGGTGTTCTCACGTTATGTCTTTAAAGATGTTACATTAGACTCTAGCTTTTTTATGTATCTTAACAACAGGAACAGGAATTTAACAACAGCACCAGTATTTTACAAACAGGAGCTGGAAGTATTATGAGTCCGAAAATGTTATGCAGAAGCTGGGACATTACGGAAAATAAGCATATGTCAATATATATGTGAATATAAAATGTAAAAATAACCAGAATAACCCATTAAAAATGTCAAGAAATGGTAACTTATTTTTTCAGGTAGGCATTTGATTCTCTGTTTTATTGTTGGGGACTGTCTCTAAGAAATGTGATAAATGGGGTTCCAGGATGTCTCTTTGTCTGACCAGGGCCTCTGGTGTTTTAGTTATAACTGAGAGTAAATTCCTGTTTCCAAGATAAACTTTGTTCCATGGGGTGGTGGTGGGTGTTATTAAAATACTATACCCTCCACCCAAAATGAGGAGGGACAGGGTGGAGGGGACACATGCAAGCTTTTGGTGACTGTGAGGAAAAATGCTGACTGAGGAAAATGGTCTGTGCAACTTCATTAGACACAAAGCATCAGCTTCTGTAAACCAGCATAATTTCATTGATGTTGAAGTAGCCATTTTGCCTTGCACCAAATTAGTCACTGTCTCAGTCCTCTCTCTGGTGAGGATTTCCTGTGTTCTTCTGGAAACACTCATTACTGCAAATCTGTGGATTTATTAAGCCCTTCTGTACATGTAGGCAGGGGACAGACGCTGTGTGCAGCCTTTGTTTGGCCATTCTTATAGCACATTCTGGTAGAGTATTATTTGTATCTGTAGATTAAAAACAAAACAAAAAAATCCCCCTACAGCTTCCATGATCCATTGACCCTGGAAAATCTACAGATACTTAGGCTTTACCTCCTCTCTGCCCCACAACCTGGCCCTTTCCTTATGGCAATGGGATACTTTGGGGGTTACATGAGAAAAAGGTGAGGCATCAATACCTTCTCTGCCACGAAGGCCACAGTCATGAATTGTGTGGGTTGTCTTGAGCTATTGCTCTTCAAAGGTAGCTGCTGCTTTGGTCAAAATGCTAACACTTCCCTCTGAGGCTGTGCAAAAAAAGATCACAATATAACTGCTAACAGAGGAGAGAGCAGTCCTTGTTTGGTGTTCCCAAGCTCAGGAGCTAGGGTCTGCTGCCATGCCATGCCCTGCCTGTCAGCTGTCTTTCTCTAAGATGTGACTGCCCTCAAACAGAAGGCTGACATCCGCACATCTGGACACATCTGTGTAGCAGATGATGTGGGATGCTCCTGGACCAGTAACCTGGAAATATCGTCTGTGGTTCCCTTCCAGCCACGTAATCACCCTCTGCTCCACTGAACCAGAGTGAGTTTTGCCATTCAGCTCCCTAGGAGCAGGACATGCTGCTTAAAAAGTGGTGGTTAGAAGCATGCAGGAGAACTAATTAACCTGTTTGTTGTACGTTTTCCTGGTGGATTTCTCTTTTCCAGCTTTTCTTAGTGGGGGATAGTGAAAAAGACGGGTGTACAGCTGTTTTCTTTCGTGAATGAGGAATGTCTGTTCACAAATTACAATTTAATTTGGGCACACGCTTCCTGTAACTGAGTAATAATTAAAATCAAATTAAAAAAGGCTGGTAATAGAAATAAGAGAAACACTGGTGTTTCTAAAGGGTTGGATTAGAAATAAATAAATAAATAGGATTAAAAATAAATGGGATGGTTTGGTAAACAGAATTGCTGAACTGGATGAGGAGCGTGATTTGAAACTGAAAGCCCCTTCCTGTTATGATCATTTGCCTCTAATATATTCAGGGTAAAGGAAAACTGGCTGGAAATTTCCAGTCAAAGCAGAGTTTTGATGGAAAATGCCATTTTTTCTCAAGCTCACATTTTACAATTTAAGTGGACAAACCCCAGTGCTGCAGTGAGGCAGGGCTCTGTGCGTGGCAGGGGCTTGGGGAGCAGAGCTGAAGGGAGGGCAGTGCAAGAGGAGTGCAAGACTCCTTTCCTCAGCAATACATATATTTTAGCATGTTCTGAGCAAGATTTGAACCAAACCAAGCTTTGAATTTGCAGGATCTTTTTAGTTGTTTGAGAAGGAAAGGGAAAAACAACCTCAGTACCATCCCATCAGCCACGAGCCCAGCATTTGTGACCAGCTGCAGCAGAAAGCTGATGGTTGATAGCAGAGCAAGTTCATTACTGGGACAGTAACTGGAGGGTAGGAAAGGGAGGACTGCAGGGGAGTTCAATGGTATGCATCAAGTGATTGCTGCTTGTACCCCTTTAACTGGAGCAGAAGCCCTTTGGGTGGTGCTTTATAAGGGAGAGTCTCTACTGGGTATCCTGAACGGGTGAAGTTTGTAGTTGTTATTGGCTTTCTGTTATTTGGAGGAGGTATTTCTGGGTTATGCTATGTTGTCCCTTTTACCTGGTTTTCTATTGCTTGACTCAATTTCCTCCAGGGTCAAAAGGGTGAAAATTTGTCATATTGGACAAAATTCTTCTGAAAAAGAAATCTTCTGTTAGAAGGATGCTGTGTTTGTGTGTGAAGGGGGGATTCTAGATGCTGACAAACATGTTCCACTCTAATTATGCCCCACTGTTCTTAAAAGTTAAGAGGCCTTATGGATGATTGAGCTATCTTACATATTCCCTTTGCACAGGAAGATGTTTAAAGTGAGGAATAGTCAGTATCTTGCTGCTTTCAATGCTGCTTGCACTTTCTGCTCCTAGTAAGCAATGGTGACTGGACTAAACCCCTGTATTCCTTTTGCCCCTGTGTGCTCTGAGTAGCTCTAAAGTGTGAGACTAGCTAGAAAACCCAGTGAAAGACCAAACACAAAGATGACTCAAAGTGGTTTTGGGGTTTTTGTGTGCTCTCTTTCAGCTTTGTGCTCTTTCTGTGGATGAATTTACCTTTAATGCCAGCAAGTTGTCTGCTGCAGCTCTGTGACTTGGTGGAGATAACAGCCTCAATGTGTGCAACAGGTAATGCCTTTCATTTACCAGGTTATGTGTATTCTTTGTGGGGTTTTTTCAGTCTGGCTGACTGAGTTTTACAGGTAAGACAACTATTCTTGGTGCTGATGTGCAAATGAGTGAAAAAGACGATGTAGCAGTAGAAATAAGAAGGTATTCTGAAATAGTTCTCCATATTGTCATGAGGAAAAATTGAGGCCATTCATAGTACAGAAGCTTAAAGACAGCATCTCTTCATGTGTGAGGGAAATGAGCAAATAGACAGTGAATGATTGACCATGATGAAGAGATACTGATTCACCTGACATACTGCCCATGATGTTCTTGAGAAATAATATAAAAAATACTGGTGGTTTTTCTTGCTTTTTCTGTGACCAAGATAATGGAGTAGTTTTCTCTCGGCACATTTCAGACAGTGTTCAAAAACCTCCTATTAGCAAACAGAAGAAAAACAAAATCTACTCTTTGTCCAAAAAAAAAAAAAAGTTGTTTCAATTTTGTGGCCTTTATGACATGGCAACAAATTTCTTTAAAGAAGAAAATTGGGAGGGTGTAAATAAGAGTTTAGTGTATTTTGTCAATTATCCCATTTATAGTGTTTTTTTCATTTCAAAACCACCTCTTTGTTCTCATATGAAAATGGTAAAAGTCTTGTTTTCTTATTTGGGGAAGCGTGAATATTTCTGCAGAAAACATTGAAAGTGCTTTTGTAAGAAGGTCTAGACAGAGGGATATTTCCCTCTTTGCTGAGCAATGCACAGAAACACAGCCTGAGACAAAGCCTGGCTTGTTTATGCAGTATGGCACAGATAGCAGCTGCAAGCAGTTAAGGGTTAGAGGAATCCTTTCATAGCTGCTGTCTTCCCCACACAGACCCACCCATTTCTTACACTCCTAGTCCCTGGGGAACTGGCAGAGTAAGGTATTAATATAAAACACTGTTTCTTCTTGTTCCTGATAACAACTATCTGTTTTGGGAACAGTATATGTTAAACTTCAATAGATAATGGTCTGTGAAGGCAATACTTGTGAATACTCTCTTAAAAATGTGGATAATGCTGGTACTGCTAATTCCCCAAAAGCCCTTAAAAGTTTCTCTCCTTGTTGAGACAGTTTTACAACTAAGTAAAGTAGGAAGGGTTTCTGGTGCCAGTTTCTAAAAACCAGGTACTACTTCGGTCTTGAGGGCACTTTGATTTCTGTCAGACAACTTCTTTCAGGTTTTGTTAGAAACAGATGTTCCTTTGAGGCAAGCCTGTTCCTTAGCCTTTTGCTGATGCCTTTGAAACAAATGGTGGTTGGCCAGTTGTCAGAAACAGCCATTCTCCCTTAAGTGCAAGAGAAGGGTGCAAAGAAAGGCAATGGATCCTTTCCCTACACATCTGGTGCTCCCACCTCTTGCCCATCCCACTTGTCCCAGGGAAAGAGCAGCATTGCTCCTCTAAGGTATGTTGTCAGGCTACACAGCATGTTTTGAGCGTGGGATGAACAGAATAATCCCCGTCTGGAGCCTCTGCGAACAAGGAGTTCTGGTGCAAAGTCTTGTTCAAGTTAATGGCTGTTTTCTGGTTCTGTATTTGCCTATGGCTGTAGTCATAAGCTGCAAGGATGTTTACCCCAAAAGTAATAGGTTGTGGGGAAGTGCTATAGTCCAACTTGAAACACCAACTTGGATACCTCCTGTCTACTACAAAGGTGTCGGATTCCTCCTGGAGACTTCTGGCATCTGTCTTGCTCATAGCTCATACAGTTCTGGAAAGGCTGGCTGTTGAGGACTCAAGAAGTGAAGTGTGAACCATTGTCATGTTGAGTTTCATCTATTTAAACTGAAATATCATATTGGTATTTTTATTACAGCACACACAAATCCAAATTCTTGCACTTTAGTCAACTGCAGCCATCAATGCCTTTGTGCTTCACCCTGCAGTTCTCTCCTGTGGTAAAATGAATCCTCTGACCTGCTCCCAGGATGGTGGTGGTGGATTATCAGCTTTATGCTATCTAAAGCAGCATTCAGCTCACAGCTTGAGGAGGTTACAAGCTAGATATAACTAAGTGCTGTCTTTTTTTAACTAGTTGAGAGCCCAGTCTGTGTTGAGAGTCAGTTTAGAGTGTCTTGAGCAGAGACAGTATGTTGGTTAGAATAACTGACAGAATTAGAACTTGCACTATTTCTGCAGTGATAGTAAACTGTAAAATCTTCCTACCAGCAGGAAGTTGGGAGATTGGACCATTGTGATCCAACATACTATCCCCTCTTCCTTCTGCTGCCTCTGGCTTTACACCCGTGCAGTGGATATCTCATTTTCCAGTCAGTCACTGAATTCCACCATCCTTGTACCACATCAATAGCACAGGAAGAAAAGGCTGGAGATTGTGTCCCAATATTCCTCACTTTCCTTCCGCTTTTTGAATTTTCACAATCTGAACATTACACTCACAATCTGTGTATTTCTTTTCTCCTGGCCAGCCCTTCATGTTTTTTGCTTTGCTTTGACATTCTTTCCGGCTCATTTGCTGATTATGCAAGTAAAATATCAAGGCTACGTTTTCTCCACTGGATTGCTACTTTTGAACAAACATAACAAAATCCACTCACTGTAAAGTTACCAGTGAAATTAATTTGTTTATTGAATGGAATCTACCTCTTAGAAGCATTTCATTCTCTGTAAATACAGGGGAGTAGAATAGTGGTATCTGCCATAACTTCTTTGAACACAGTTATTTTAAGGACTTGTCCCAGGGTTCAGGCTTTGTGCCTGCTGTCATGCAAATACATTTTACCACTGATTGCATGGTTCCATGTGGAAGAGCATTGGTTACAGGAGCTGTTGTATTATTCATGTGCATAGTGCCAATGGTTTCCTAAGTGGGAACTGCTTAAATGAGCGAACCTTTTGCTGGTTCTAGTCCTAAGTTACAAAAAGTCAACCATTTATTAAATGTTAAGTATCTCTTTCAAAAAGCTGTGTGGAAATATGATTCATGCATACATAGTCAGAGTATTCCTAACCTGGCTACTCTCAGGGTAGCAAATTGGTGGCTTCGATGGAGGTGTTGCCCTGGTAATTACCAGCCTGAAGTATGGCTACTAGAAACTGAGATTGGAAGCTTTATAAATAATATATTTACAGTCTCAAGGTTTTTTCCTTCATTTGTTGATCTAAAATCATTATGAGGTGGGGAAACCATGCAAAAATGAGCTGAAGCAATGGGAAAGGAAGAAAAGCTGGGGTCCGTTTTAAGGAATATAAAGCAAGTATTGCTGAATATTTGTTGACGTGTAAACAGTGCTGTCTTAGGAGTATGAAGATGCTGATCACTAGCAGTCATGTCTGTAATCTACTGACTCCACTTTACAGGGTGCATTGCTCAACAGAGGCTTGTGATGACAGCTGGGGCGGCAGGCTTCTGAGAGCAGATGCAGTAGGAAGCCTCTGACAAAGTTTCCATACAAAAAAAATGTGTTTTAACAAATTCAAAGCTTTTATGGTAAAATGCTGACATTGGTGTAGTTCGATCACAAAAGCAAATGAAGATGAAGGATTTCCTTTCAGAACAATGCTTCCACTGAAAATGTGTTGAGTTATAGTATTATCAAACTTCAAAACACCATTGTTTGAACAGGACTTCTCAATTTTATCCTAAGATGGCAATTTTTAATTGTTGAAATATGAAACTTCTCTAATTTGGGATGTAGACTGACTTGGAGGTTTTCAGTAAAACTGAAATATGAGTTCCTATGTCTCTAATTGGGACTTCTCAGTATGTCCAACATGTGAAAGGAAACTTTGAATGTCAGGATAGGGACAATGGCAAACCCTGTTTTAAATGTATACTGCCGAGAATGTGACTTCCATGAATTAATTCCTGTGTAATTGATGAATATGTACTATGATGCTGGGAGTAGTTCAGAGAATGGCATTAGAAGTTTGTGGTGGAAGAGGAACTGCAGTCTGCTGTCTTTGGAGATCCTCAGGTCCATACCTGATAAGGTGACATACTGATTTGAATCTTTAAAACTTATTCGAACTCATGGAGAATTAAGTGCTTGTGAAAATGTTGGGGAGAGAGTGGAGTACAGAGAAGGAGGTCAGCTTGCTGTAGGAGCCCTGTGCTAGGGAAGGCAGTGTGGAGACTAGCTCAAGCAGTGTGTCAATGCTGTGGACACAAGTTAGCCTTTCAGTGGAACTCCTGTGTGACTGAAGCTGTGGGTGTATTTAAGCGTTGAATAGAGACTGTGAAGAAAACATCTTTAGAAGGAAACAGTTGAAGATACTGCTGACTTGGGGTTATGAAGGTAGGAGGTCCCATGGGAATGTCCTTTTTTTAAGCCGAGTCTGCCTCTTTAGAAGCTATGAGAAAGTCACAAAGGCAAATGAAAGGGGCAGACAGCTGAAGTGGAAAACCCTCCAGGCTGAAAACCTCTGTTGCTGTCAAGGATAGCTGACCACTGCTCCCTGTGGCCCTCTCCCCATCCACCAGTTGAGTCCATACCCTGTTGCCCCAGGAGCTATGCTATCAAACCAGTACTCCATGAGGTGTGGCCAAACCTGCCTGTTAGGAATGCCACTAATTGAAGCTGTTGCTGTGTGACTTCTTCCTTCCTTCCTTCCTTCCTCGGCTGTAGGATGAAGGTGCTGGCTGTTGCCCCAACCCAGAGCAGCTGACTTTGACTGACTCTGTTCCAGAACATCATGGCGGGGGGGCGGGGGGGGAGGGCTAGCAAAGGAGAAACACTTCAGTTGTGTTGACTAAAAAGCAAACTGCTGACTCATCACCAAAGCATGGAAGGAGAGATGGGAGCCTGGCTTTGCAAACTACCCGCCTGCTGCCCTCTAAGTATTGTGAGTCAGTGCTAAGGAGATAATTCCCTTACTCAGAATGTTCTGTAGTAGATATCTGTCTCTTTGGCCAGCTGTCTGCTCTGTTCTCTGCTTATTTTGAGTGGAAAAACTTCTCCCTCTTTGGACAACTTTCCAAGGAGTCAGCTGTAGGGTCTGATAGTTAGGAAAGCAAGGGCTTTTGCTGGTTCCCAAATGATAAGTATTTGCTTTGAGAGAATAAAGCCTATTTAGGCAGGATGCTTTTGTAACAGACTGAATCTTTCAACTACCCCCAGACAAGAAACTGTTGCTTAATAGTAGTGACAGAAAAATGTGAAGAGATTTTCTGTGTTGATTGAATAAAGGGGTCTCTGCCCTCTGGGTTATGATGTCCTTATGTCAGACTTATCACAGAAGAGGCAGTAATAGATGTAGTTTGGTTGCTAGCGCAAATTAGAGGAGCTCTGGGACTGTTCTTGCTCTTCGCTGTATTCCCCAGAAAGCCCAGTTAAGATCAGAGCTTTGTGATGCACAAGGAATGGTGCATGTTGTAAGAAGAATGTGTTACCTAGGAAGTTTATCACCTAAAGCAGATTAGTGTTGCCTTCTGCTGATGTCAGGCTTTTCAGACATAACTGGAAAGCAATGCTAATACATCTTACTGATGTTTTGTCAGTCACAATGTGGGAGGAATCTTGTACCTCTGGGTCATATGAATAAACCATGAGCTGTATCCTCCCTTCCCTGTCCTTGGCCTCTCCAAAGGAGCTTGAAATAGGTAAGAAACCCTTTGTGGCAGAAGGAGAAAGATATTTGTCCTAGATCACAAGACAGGTGGCACCCCAGGAACAGACCTTAGAAATCTTGCTTCACAAGTCCATGTCCTCTCTATTTGTCATAGAGTTTTGTGTTGATTTTGGGCTATGAAAATAATATCTGGGTGTCCTTCAATACTCGTAGTGATATTTGCCTAGAAACAGCATTTTCTGCCTCATTTGGCCCTGGCTGTGCCCTGTACTCTCAGTGCTGTGAAGAGGGTGGAGTAGGTACTGTTGCCAGTTCCACAGTAAAATGTTTCCCCACATCCAGAGTATTGGTACTTGGCTGGCTCTGCGTGGAGTTTAGGTCACCCAAACAAATCAGTCCTACTGGGACCAGGGTTGATGGGACCACTCTTGCAAGACTAGATATAAATGTCTGAGTGTACTGAATGGAGTCGGTAAATGGCAAAAGTTTGTAAGCATTTGGATCAGGACTTAAATGGTCACATCATCCACAATCCCCTCTATGCCAGGATCATAAACCCATGCTAAATCCTTGTTTGCCAGCTCTTCATAAAAAGAGCAAAAATGTCATGCAAATTCCTTGCAGATAAAGCTGTGTGTTTAATCACTTCCACTCTGTAATTTACCGCCTTTTTTTAAACTGCTCAAAATTGATGACTTTTATGCAGCAGACACAACTTCAGTAGATAAATATTATTTCTAAGTGGTGTAAAGGTGGTTTGTTATCCTAACATTCATGCAACACGTACTGGTCTACTAGCTGAAATAGTGGAAAGTCTTTTAAGTTTCTGAAACTTTCAGGATTCTATTTTCAAGCATGTGTGGAGCTGGCTACTGAGAGTGTAAAATAACTCATTGAGCGAAAAACTGTTGTGCTAATGATTGAGGATGAACTCATTTCAGAAAACGCAGAGTTTGATCCTGCCTGTAGCTAATCCAGTATTTCACAGCTTCTACAAACTATTGCTGTAATGTTCTGGAAAAGGATATTTTTGAATGAAGGTGCTTTTTGCTCTTACTCTTTTTGGACAAGCTTTGAGAAGGAACTTTCTCACACTCTACAAGCCAAAAGTAATCTTCCCTATTCCAGATGGGCAAATGGAAAAAACATTCAAATCGAGTGCCTTTTGAACCTCCAAATGGTTTGGCTCATGTTCTGCTCTAGACATGGCTAATATTTGAGGTGAGGAAGCTATCTAATGACCGCTACAAGTACGTGTTGTTCCTTATCATTGCAGTATTCATCCTAAAGTGATTTCTCTTGACCAGTTCTGGGGGGGAAAAGTCTATTGCTATTGTGCTTGGAAATGGGTCTTCAACTCTTACTTTAGTGCTGTTAATTCTAGATTTGAAAGTGGAGTGAGCCCTGAGACCTGATGCAAGCCTAACAGTGAAAGAAATAATAGGTACAATGCTAGCCAGAAATGTGCAAAAGGGGTTAATGTGCACTTGAAAATGTTCAATGGGATAATGCAAAAAGCTTCAGTGGCATTTTACCAGGAGCTCAGGGAAGAGAAATATGTCACATTAAAAATATATTTATTTTAATACAAAATAGAATAATCCAAAGGAGCTGGAATAAATTGATGGGATTTTGTCAATTAGAGTTGATGTGCGTTGGACACTAAAAGCAGCTGATCATGTATGGTATTGGCTTAAGTTTGTCACAAAACCCAAAGAATTGAAATCACTTGAGGTCTGACGCTGATTTTTTGAAGCTTTGTTTTCAGTTTGGAGTTCATAATGGCTTTTAAGTTGCCATTTATAATTAGCAGAGTCTAAATTTTCCTGTGTAGCTTACACTAAGATATATTGCATAGGAAAACATAAACCAAGAGTACTAATTTTTTTTTTGAGGACACCACGTGGAATAAGGTGCCTCACTGCATGATACTGGGGTTTTGTCCAATAGCTATCAGACTAGGACTTCTTCTGAGGCTGGATATGAATTCAGGCTTTAAAACATAACAAAATGTCTGATCTGAGGCGGGGGGAGACTTCCTATTAGGGTGGAGTGTTTACTTTGCTCTGTGAAGTGTTTTTATAGTGTTCTTTATTTCTTCAAAGCTCTCTGTGCAATCATTTAAGAAACCAAAATGCTGTCAGCCTTGTTAATGGCAAGTCCTGGAAGCATTTTTAAAACCACCTCTCTGATTCATCCTGTCAGTTTTCTTTCACATATCTAATATTTATGTAAACAGTTTGTTTTTAAAGCTTCGTGCTGAAAAGGGTGCTCCTGCATATACTTACAACTTACATTTTTGTAATGAAGAGGTTTAATCAGCACCAGTATAGCTATACTGGTGCCCTGTCAGGCTATCCAAACATAATACTTTCTGCTTAGAACTTTTACTTAAACTACTTTTGGCTTTGCTATATAAGGACCTCAGACTATTCAGCTAATTTATGGACTAGTTCAGCTATATTCCTCTTGACACAAAAGTTTGTACATACAGTTCTACTGAAGGCGAAGCTTGGAATGGTAGGAGCCCCAACACCCATGAGGGTGTCTTGTATCATTTTCCATTATATATGGAAATTATTATATATATGCCCTTCTGTGACTTGGGCAAGGGCTGTAGCCACACCGCCTAAGTCACAGAAAGCAAAGACAGGGACTAGGAGAATGGGGTACCACCCACTATTGGAGAAGATCAAGTTCAACACCATCTACAGAACCTGAAGGTGCACATGTCAATGGGACCTAATGAGATGCATCCATGGGTCCTGAGGGAACTGGCGTGTGAATTTCCCAAGCCACTCTCCATCATATTTGAGAAGTCATGGCAGTCTGAAGTTCCTGATGACTGGAAAAGGGGAAACATAACCCCCATTTTTAAAAAGGGGAAAAAAGGAAGACCCAGGGAACTACAGGCTGCTCAGTCTCACCTCTGTGCCCCGCAAGATCATGGAGCAGATCCTCCTGGAAACTCTGCTAAGGCACATAGTAAATAAGGAGGTGATTGGTGACAGCCAATCTGCCTTCACTCAGGCAAAATTGTGCCTGACAAATTTGGTGGCTGCCTACAAAGGCTTTACAGCATTGTTGGAAAAGGGAAGAGCAACAGATGTAGTCTACCTGGACTTGTGCAAAGCATTTGACACTGTCCTGCATGACATCCTGGTCTCTAAATGGGAGAGACATGGCTTGATGGATGGACCACTTGGAGCATAAGGAATGGACTGGATGTCCCCACTCAAAGGGCTGCGGTCAACAGCTCGATGTCCAAGTAGCAACCCCTGATGAGTGGTGTTCCTCAGGGGTTGGTACTGGGACCAGTGCCGTTTAACATCTTTGTTGGTGACATGGATATTGGGACTGAGTGCACTCTCAGCAGGTCTGCCAACAACACCAAGCTGTGTGGTGAGGTTGACATGTTGGAGGGAAGGGATGCCATCCAGAGGGACAGCCTTGAGGAGAAGGACTTGAAGGTGTTGGTAGATGAGAAGCAAAGCATGAGCCAGCAATGTGCCCCTGCAGTTCACAGAACCAACCGTATCCTGGGCTGCACCAGAAGAAGTGTGGCCAGTGGGTCAAGAGAGGTGATTCTGACTGTGTACTCTGCTCTTGTGGGATCCCACCCAGAGTACTGTATCCAGCTCTGGGTCCCCCAGCATAAGGAGGACATGGACCTGTTGGAGTGGGTCTAGAGGAGGGGCCACAAAGATGATCAGTGGGCTGGAGCACCTCTCCTCTGAAGACAGGCTGAAAAAGCTGGGGTTATTCAGCCTGGAGAAGAGAAGCCTCTGGGAACACTGTATAGTGGCCTTTCAGTACTTAAAAGGTGCCTACAGGAAAGATGGGGAGGGACTCTTTATCAGGGAGTGTAGCAATAGGATGAGGGATAATGGTTTTCAACTGAAAGAGAGTAGATTTGGGTTAGATATTAGGAAGAAATTCTTTACTGTGAGGGTGGTGAGGCCTTGGAATAGGTTGCCCAGGAAAGCTGTGGAGGCCCCATCCCTGGAAGTCTTCAAGGCCAGTTGGCTGGGGCTTTGAGCAACCTGGTCTAGTTGAGAGGTGTCCCTGCCCAGGTCAGGGGGGTTGGAATTAGATTATCGTTAAGGTCCCTTCCAACTCTAACCATTCTATGATTCTATATCCAGTGATGATGCTTTTATAGGGCATTCAGGATTTCCATCACATTCCCCCTGTTCTGTAGATCCCAAAACTGAACCCAAAGAGGCTGTGACTGAAATTCTACAGACCCTCTTCTCATGCAGCCACCTCTTTGCCTCCCTATCTTAATTTTTCTTTGATGGCATCATTTCCAGGATGCATTAGAGGGATGAGGCAGAACTGGCTTCCAAATGGACTATAGTCAGCTGCTGCAGCTGCTCTGTGGGAGTGTAGGGTGCACTGCAGTACATTAACAAGTATCTAGTCTTTATTTTCTGTGAACAGAACATGCAGTCATGTTGTTCAAAACCCCTCCAGCAAATATAAACTCCAGCATTCTGAATCAGCTAATCGTGTCTACTGATGTCCCCTTGATCTTAACAGGTACCATGGACTGTTTTGGGCTTGCCTGAGCACAGTCCAAATATACTTTAGCTCATGAGAACTGGTGAGACTTGGTTTCAAGCTCCCCTGGATGTAGCAGGGCTGTGGTGAGCATAATTATTTCTCAAGCTTGGAGGCATGCCAGTGTTTCAGAGTCTGCCACTTCCAATAAGCTTGTGCAGCTCAAATCGCCATACAGTTTAATTGTGGGCTTGAGTTAAAATGAAAAACCAGGATGAAAGGAACTAATTACACTTTGAAATTGGACAGGAGACATTGAGCTTTCTAAAAGGAAACATTTCTATAGTAATGTCTCTCCACCAAGACTGCTAGTGTAGTTCAGTCTGCAGAACTGCTTAGATAAAGCTGCTGTATGCTGTGGGAGGAAGATATTGTTCAACACTTCCTACCAAAGAGGTGCTGTTTTGATAAGATGCTACTCAGGAGCGGTGTTTGTTTGTGTGCCACCAGATCACTTATGTGGCAGCTCTGGTAGGAATGCAATGTGGTGAGCTACAGCTGTGCCTTTGGAAGGTGCACTGCAGCTTTGCAGCGAGTCCTGGGGAAAATCTACAGTATATCAGATGCAGTTTTAGCTTACAGAGTGGAGCCAAAACTGCAGGGTTATGAGGTTGAGCCCAGCAATTAGCTTGATCTTACCACTAAGCTCCCAGAGGCTCTGGGTCAGCCCAGAGCAAGCAGTTGTCAGTGTGAATAAAACTTGGTGGACAGAGCCAGTGTGTTACACGATGCACAAATAGTTGAACACATCTGCTACTAAGCCTGGGACAGTACAGGTGCATCTGCTTGTCTCAGCCTTTCTGGCTTTACAAGGAACTTCTGCGGGTATACCTTTAAATGCTGTTAGACTTGCCTTGTGCAGTTTAATGCTGAGTATGCAGAAGTAGCTCGAAGCCTTAGGTCTTGATCAATGTAGGCACTCAAGAGCAACACAAGTACTGGTGATGCCTCAATGTTCAAAGAGCCTGCTGAAGTTTGCCACCACCCACTGTACCTGGTATTGTGCAGACACCATGCCGACACCATCCCTGCTGTCAGCTAAATCCCTTAGCATATGACTAGTCCCACTAGAGTCCTGCCCACCCTCAAAAACATTGCAGTAAATAACACCTGCTTCCCCCATCTTGTAAGATCATAATCTTTTTTTGCCTTTTTGTTCTCTTAACAGCAGGGGGGCTTGGCATTTACCTGTGGGCAATATTCAGGCTGAGATTAGCATGATGATGGAGGAAAGAAAACCTGAGGGAGGCTTAAGCAGTGCCCAGCACTCGTTCTGACCCTAATTCCCCCCACCTGATAAGAGCTAGCTTCCTCCTCCCACAGAAAACTCACAAACAGCAGCTAGTTATACAGTAATGGAGATTAAGAAAAAGGAATTTGCTGAAGACCTCAACAGTCTGTGAAGTCTCTTGTTTAAACTCTGCTTTGCACTTTGCTATCATAGTTTACTTGAGTTATTCCAAACCCAAGGAAGGAGAAGGTGTGCTGCCAACTCATGGGTAATTAATTTCCAAACTGTGCTGAAAGGAGCAAAGGTGAGCATATTTTTCTTAGTGTTTTACTGACAACAAATATTTGTGTTTGGAATATTTTTGTGCAAAGCAGAGACCAGGATTGCTCACTGGCTTGGAGCTGCTCATTGCACCAATCTGCAGTGAGGTATTTGGAAAACCTTAAAGCTGTGTTGGACATGCCTAACGGGCCATTCCCAGACTAAGATTCAGAGGATGATAACAGATCCTGAGGGGTTTTTTGTCAACTGTATGCTAATACTTTTCCTTTAGTAAAATTTATCCCCTCCAGTTATTCAGTAGATATTCTGCAGCCTCCAGGCTGTGAAATTTTGGAGTGTATTCCCCTCCAGATCTCTTTAAGCTTTGCTGTGCAATAGTTCACCTCTTGCAGGTGATGTTAATGGTGCTCAAAGCAGTGGCACTCTTCTCTGGGGTTTGCTAAATTACGATAAACCATCTCTGGCAGAGGCTAGATTTTTCATGAGATGCAGAAGCAAGGTTTTGACTTGTGAACATAATGCTTTTTGCATACCTTGCAGTATGCTTTTTGTTTAGACAAATGATGTAAAGTCCAGTCCTGGTCAAGTTTTAACTTAGTCTGTTAGTTCTGCCTTTCTGTCTCTTCCTTCCAGATTCAAATCTGATAGCTTTATTTATTGGTGCCTTCTGTGGTATACAGCTGCTGAACAACTTTATCTTCCTTTAGAGGCATCTGTATTCCAGTGGTATATAAGAAATCTTTCATGTAAACTCAATTCTGAAAATACATGAGGTGGTGATTAATTTTAAATCAATTAATACTCTTGCTGAGTTGGGAATATTCCTATGAACAAAAGGCCTCTGTGGTTTCATAGGATTTGAATGGCTTCTACATGTAAAGCCCTTTGGGAAGAAAGTTTCTGTATAAAGTACAGTTCTAAATGTTTGATTGTATTTACACAAAACTGCATTCCTTTAAAGTTAAAGGAATAGCTTCAATTTGTAGCTTAACCAGTGTAAGTTATTTGTTATAGGCTGTTTCAAATAGCCTATTTTCTATGCCAGTTTTTATGATCTTACGGTTATGGTTTCCTATAGTTAAAAACTGTTCTTCTTCTTGCTGCTAAGAGAAAAACACAAACAGCAAAGCAAACTAAAGACAGTCAGTTTAACTATTCATAAGAAAGCTACATTAAGCGTAAAACCAAATAAACCCCATTCTCGTAATTTTTTCATTTGCAATGCATATATATTTCACAGAGCAATAGTAAGTAACATTTTTTTTTGGGCAGGAGCATAATTAAGATTACGCACTTTAAAGCAATGATAAATTGTGGTTGTAGAACTGCACATTTAATATACGCCTCAGAAAGGAGTGTGACTGCAGAGCTGTGCAGCTTTAAATCAAGTCTGTACATTTAAAACCGTATCCAAGGTTTTATTATTTGATCTTGGATACTATTTCAGCTATGATAGTGTTGTATTATACACATCCACAATGCTATTCTTAAGAATGTTGTAATAAATAAACATAAGCAAAGTTATTTTAAGTTTGAAATGCACAATAAAAAAGTCACACACCCTAATGTTTTCAGTTACATTGCAGGCTGTTGTTTTTTCAAGTAATACAGTCCTAAGGGTTTGTGGGAATGTTGTGTTATCTGTAATGTGGCTTTTATCTGCATTTTGTTTGCTTCAGTGTTAGATCTTGGTAGTCAACAGTGAGGGCTCTTCATGTGGAAATAACTGGTGCTTTGAATCTTCCATACTCTTTAAAAACGAAACCTTGAAAACTTGGAAGGTGGAAGAGGAGCCCTCAAGAAAATAATGTAAAAACTGAAGATAAAAGGAAAAATTAAGTGAGTTTAATGAAGTGGGTGTAGATAAGAGTGGTGTACGTACTGCATGCACACATGCATGTACTTCTGTGGGGATAGAACACTACGCGTACTTAGAAATGAGAGTGACTATGTATTTCTGTGTGCACGTTTGTTTTGGTAAAGTCTGGAAGCAGTGCGTGAGCATTAAGCTGTGCAATGTACAGATGTCATTAGGACCAAGAGGGAGGCTCCCTTGGGAGGCAGAGAGCCTGTATGCTGAATTTTATTAATAGGGAGCTTGAAGTTAGAGAGTGAGAATGGTCCCCTCCATTTCCCCTCACCCACAAGTGCAAGTGAGAACTGGCTTATGTGGCTGGTGAAGAGACATGAGTTAATGGTGGGTATTTCTGGATCCAAAATATATGCAATATTTTAAGGTATGTTATCCATGTGACTCAATCAAGGAGACTGTAATTTTACAGTGTGTATAATACGATGGAGAGTGTATGGAATGTCTTCTAAATGTAACTAAAAAATAAGCACATGCAGAAGTCATGTATAACAGCAGCATATCTTTCCCCCAAGTATGCCATGATGGGCACTACAGATTTATGTCACTGTGCACTCCAAATTAGGAATTTTGATTCACCTGGGTTTTGTTCAGATCAGACATTATCCAGTTTTATAACTAAAATAACGGATTTGAAGAATTTTTTTCTTTAGCTTCTTTGGAAAATGCTTCTGAAACTCTAGCTGAAAACCATCAAAAGAACACTTTGGAAAAGTAGAAAACAAAAAACCCCATCCTGAGTTGCAGACACAATGTACTCTAAGGTACAGCAAACATAACCACACAGTTCACAGCCATTCTTGCTGCTTCTGCTGTGTTTCAGATATTCATGATTTTCTGCTTTTAGGCAATGGTTTAAAATGGGGGGGGGACCACAACACTTCACTGTAGACATACCTATCTTGATGAAAAGTTTAGAATAAACCACCTCAATTAAGGTTCTGCTTTAGGAGTTTATAACAAGATCTGTATCAGAATCAACAATCCTGTAGAAGGCATGTAGAAGTAAACTGGTAGGGAAGTAGAGTAGGGATGTGAATAAAGATTTCAAGTACCCCTGATGCTTTATCCACTAAACTAAAGAAAACAAGAATGCTTATTATTGTCGTCTTGGTAAAAACTTTCCTTAGGTCCTTGCTGCTTCTTTCTGCCAGGGCTTCTCATCTGGGTTTAGTCATCACTTATGACTGTAAGACTAACAAACTTTTAGATAAACATTTATGTATAAAGGCTTTTACTCTTGTTTTGGTATAAAGAAAAGTACACAAATTCTGATTGTCTTTTTCTAACAAAGTGTATGGTCCTTATAAAGGACCACTTAGATACACTTTAAAAGAAATTCTGGGTTTCTCCTCCTACATCCTCTGCAGCAGTGAGAAACTTGCTGAAGTAAGGCAAGCCCCCCACCATGTCTAGCCTCTCCTATCCCTGTCTCTTCGAATATATCCAGCTCCTGCCTCCCTCTGTGCTTCCAGGGTTGTACCTGGACCTGTGTATGTATCATGAGTTCTTCACTTTTGTCCTGTTTTACAAGCCTTTGAGTGACTTTGCCTAAGCCCTTGTGCTGTTGTTGCATTGATGCAACTCTCCCCTTTATTTTATATATCAGGGTGTTCATTCCCTAATTTGCAATTAACTGTGATTCCAGCTGTTGTTTCAAGTATTTCTGTGGCTCCAAAGGCTTACAGAATAGCCTGTTTTCAGTAAGTCGTCCAGTGATACAGATGGTCCAGTCTTCCTAATATGATCATTATGTAAGGAGCAAAATGGAAAAATATCAAGAACTAAGTTGTCTTGCTTTTTAGAATGTGCTCCTGAGGATTTTGATTTCTATCCAGCTATGGTCAAATAATCTCTTGTTCTTGCAGATGAGCAGTGAATTTCCAGTAGGGATAGTCTTAGGAGACTGGTAAATACACATGTACTTTCAACTGTTCCAGGCATTTCTCCTTGCTCTCTGCCAGCCAGTGTTCCTCTTGAACACTTTCATTTTCTCTGGAAAACCCTTCTTATCCTATTCCTCAGCTTCTTTTTTCCTTTCCTGATCTCCAATTGTTTTTTCTCTTTAACCTAGGTATTGAGTACACTGTCTCTTTTATTGGGTGCTTAAGTCATTAAAGAAATCTCAGCTCTAAAAAGCTGTATAATTATCAAATAACCAAGTCTCTGATATCTAGTTGTTCTTACTTTAAATTTGAGTTTTGACTATTACTCAACATATATGGAGCAACTGAGCTATGAACTGTAACCTCATACTCGGAGGATATTTGGGAGTTCCCACCAGGGAAAGCTTTTTGTAAATGGTCCAAGCTGAGGAAAAGCTGCAGTTGAAGCTGAAGCCACTTTTGATTTTTAGATTCCAAAGCTAATCATGTGTGGGGATGCTCCTGAACATACCTGAGGACAGTTACTGCAGCCAGATACGTATGTAGTATGAACAACTTCACCGTTGTTTTTTTTTTAAAATGCTCTTTAGAAACCCTTTATTTGCTCTTCTAAATATTAAGAAGGTCAGCTCCATACTGTGGTCACTAGTATGGGTAAATCCAAATAGCACTAACCTAGCTAATATAAAAATAATCAGGGAAGGACTATAGATCATACTTCAAGAAGAATCATGCAAAATCCCCAGACCATCTAGTAGGTTATTTCCCTGGGCTAAAGTCCATGTTTCTCCACTCCACTCTCACTGCTACCAGTAGCTGTGCTGACTCCTTGAGTCCACCTCTTCTGCGCTATGCTTTTTGTATTAATATTTGTGTTGAATTTATTGAATATGTTACAGGCAGACCTCCTTTTTCTTTCTTTTTCTTTTTTTTTTTTGTGTAGCACTCATTGTAGACAAGTTGTGCCATATTTCAAGTATTAGTCTTTATTTACAGCAGCTATCCACCTATAAATTCCTGGTTGATGCTTAGCTCTTAATTAAGAAGGAAAATGGCATTCTTATTCAGTAAATGCTGTCAGAGTGGCTGCCTAGCTATACTTCATGCAAAGAAAGCTTTGACAGTGGGTGGGTGGGATAAATAGCTCTGTTTTGCTCTTCTAGCTTTCAAGTTTCTCTGCTGCCTGGGATACTGAAAAGAACCAGTGTTGGTTTGTATCCCTGCAGGGAGGCTTTCTACGGCATCATGGCACAGGCAGCTTAACATTTGAAAGCAAGTTGTATCAGATCTTGATGAAACAGGGATGAGGATGGCAGACATTTCTGTACCATCCTGACAGCTCTGCCTTGGGGGTTTCTAAATGCACTGGCAATCATGTTGGGTATTTTCTGGCTTTGGTTTAAGCTGTTCCTAAATGTTTGGATTTGCGGGGATACCATCCAGCTGTTATACCCCATACTCTTGCAGGGCAGCATGTGTCCCGACACCATGACCTTTTTTAACAAGATAGCAATAGTCTGAGCACAAGAAAAGAGTAAATGTTCCAGACTGACGCATTTCTGAGAAGAACTGTTGTGATAGTACACTTGCATAACATGAGTACGTTCAAAGCCTATAGGGTATTATTTGGTAACTGCCTTCTGAATCTGGGAGGGTGAGAGCTCACACATGATATGGAATGATCTCATCTGGCTGCCAGTAAGCTGTTTCTTTCTTGCCCATCTGCTTGCAAACCCCTTGGGTAAGAATTATTTAAAAATACCAAACTGCAGGGTGCCCCAGGATATGATCTGTCTTTAAGTGTGAGAAGCAAAGCAATCAATAGGAAATAATAAATAAAATAATTTAAAGAGTCAGTACTAGAGTCTCTGAAACCATATCAGCTTTATTGGGAGAATTTCCAGACTGGCATCAGCTTTCAGCAGCTTTGATTTCAGTTGTGATAAAATGTGGTCAAGAGGTCAGAGTTTAGTCTGATGATTCTTAGTAATGTCAAATGCCATACCCACTGACTGCAGTACCAGATTAAAGATAAGGCTTGGGATTTTAACTTTCCTTATTTTTCCATTTTTGAGCAGAAGAACAGCTAAAACCTAAAAACTTACATTGCTAATAAGATGGGATTGGAATAATTTTTTATTTGGGAGATCTTTGTGTCTCCAGTTATCATGCCAGAACAGAAGAATTCAGCAGGGAGAAACTTTGTGCAACACCTCTCCAGGGAAGCTTTACTTTGTGTAAAAACAAACAACAACAAAAAATTTAAAAGATAAATGCTAACTGCTCAGGAGAACAGTGAGTGAATCAATTTGTTTAGTGCTCAGTTCTGCCTTTATTTTACACAGAAGGCTGCTCCTCAGGAGTAAAAGATGCTGTAGTAGATGAAAGTGATTTGCCCATCTGGTATAGGGAGTATTTTGAATCTGAACAGATACTTAATAGTTTCATCAGAAGAGCTTAACTCTGAATCAAGGAATTAATCTCATCCTGCTTAGCCTCTGTCCAAATACAAATGCACCAATTTGAATGGAGAAGAAAGCTGTTGGATTGTACTGGATACATTGCAGAGATGGTTATTGTGGGGTGAGAGACTTCCTCAAGAAATCTGGGTACATGTTGAGCGAAACCAGCTTTGGAGAGTGACAGCTAAGCCTGAATTCATCCACTACTTTTGGTTTCTGTTGCTGGAAATCCACTGCTTGCTAGAAGAGGTAAGTTGTTGTTTCCCACAACTGGGATGTGAATAAACATACTTATCAGTAAAAATATTAACCCATAAGAATATTTGGTTTATTTTAATATATTTTCCCTTGCTCACCTTAGGTATAAATAAAAAATATTTTTATTTCATAATTCTAGCAGAATAGATTGCCCTACTTGCCCTTCAGAAATATCTCTTGATGGAAAAACATCAGCTTAGGAACAATTTTCAAGAGGAAGTGAGTGAACTGCTTATGTAGATCATATTTGGCAAATTAATCAAATCTCTCATTCTGATTCCCTACAAGGTGTATGATGAAACCCCATATAGCACTTGACAAACACAAGGACTGAAGAATGGATATTTTTCCATGTCAAACTTCTTTCCCACTTCACGAGAGCTGTTGAATAAAGTGAGCAACAGTGCATGTGTCTCAGTACAAGCTGATTTGAGTCATTACAAATGCTTATTAAATCAGAAGAGAGAGGATAATACAATAAGTAGTGGATGTTGGGAACTATTTGAGTTCCATCATCTCTTTATATATAAACTTGATAACCACTGTAAGACTGTTCTGATCATTTTCTATAGAAGGGATTCTGTGCAAAATAAAACAACAACAAAAAAGGGAAATCTGTCCCATCAAATACAGAAGCAAAAGTTGCTCTGTGGTGTGGGTGTCAGCTGCTTGTTTGGAGCCACAAAAAAGTGAGTGCCACTATCTCTTGCTGTGCTGAGCTACCACTAACGCTGCTGAGACCTACATTTTTTTAGATGTCTGCATGTTTGGGGTTTTCTTCTTTTTTTGAGTAACCAATTTGCAGCATCTTGAAGGAAGGGGGGCTTTCAGAGGTGTAATATGCTAACTGGAACTGAATTCAGGCACTGAAAAAACAGGTAATTAAAAAACTCCATCAGTACCAGAAACTTAGGTTAGTATTGCAAAAGTTTTGAAAGTGAAAGGCACCAAAGAATTCAGAGCTAATTTAGATGGAAATTAGCTCAAATCTTTTGGCTTGGATATTCTCAGTCTACGTTTATTCCCTGTGATGACATTCTGTTTCCAGTTGCATCTGTGTATGGAGCCCTTTCCTTTGAAAGATATCACCAGTTTGAAGAACGAGGTGTCATAATCCATGGGTCTTCCAGCAAAGCCTCGAGGCTACAGCATTGCAGAAGCCATTGTGCAGCTTGGAATCTGAGGTGCCTCAGATATGTTCTCTTCCCTGTTAAATGTCTCGCAAAGTGCAGGTATGATGCTGTTTAAGTGGGAGGAATGCACAGTTTGAGCACATCTAGTTAATGGTGCCAGGGAAGGGTACATTCTGGGTACTGGTGAGACAGCAAACGTAAGATTTAACCTAACTTCAATATATCTTTTAGCCCTCTTAGACATGCAAAAGCATCTTAATTCTTCTTGTTGTTACTAGCATCTCTTAACAGAGTACCAATGACAAGGTATTAACTTTCTTTAACATAACGAATGTTTTCAGAGAGTGAAGGATATTTTGCAGACACCGGGTTGGGAGTGGACAAGCCCTGTGTGAACAGAGTAAGGAGATGTTGCTGGAATATTTTCTATTTCTCAACCGTACATTTTCATTAGTGAAATGGCAGGTTGGCTTCTACTAGATGCCGTGAACGTTTACTTCAGTGGACTTGAAAGAGATGCAACTCATTTGCAGGTCTTGGGGAAGTTTTATATTGTTGAATATTATGCGCTTTCTCCTCTAGGAGACATATCATAACTTAATTACAGAAGAGTAAATTAGCTATGCTATTGTGGTATCAGTCATTCGAGGTATGAGCCAACCACTAGAAATACTAATGGTAGTGTTGGGAATGTCCTACTTCCCTGTCTGGGAATGGCACCGTTTTCTCTGCTTGAGCAGGAGAGATGAATTCATGCTCGTCTTTTTGTTTTGTATCAAAACAGACTAGTGGGACTGACATGGTCATTTGTTGGACCTTGACTAAGAGAGTGTTATGTCCTAATTGAGAGCACTAATTTTAAAGCATTTTGTTTCTTGCAATTGTCTAGTCATGCCAATTTGTGTTAAGCAATTTCTTAATGGAACTTTACTCACTGTTGAAAATCCTTTGTTTAGATCTAGTGTTTTGTTTGCTTAAACTGAATGAAGGAATGATCACTCTGGTCTCCTAAAAAGACACATTAGCTTTGAGGAAAACAACAAATTATTTTCCCCTTAGCAGCACCTCCCTTCCATTTCTCTTTGTTTCTCTTTCCTAGTTCCTCTGAAGTTCAGAGATTTCATAGTCTAAAGTGATGGTCATTTGGGAAATTCTTTATATAGAGAGGTAGGAGGGAGTTGAATGTTTCTATCTCTGATTAAATAAAATTATCTAATTTCTTGTTAATGAGAATATTTCTTTTTTTTTTTTTGTTCCCTTCTGGGAGAGATTTTTGAGCAGTAATACTCTAAGAATGTATGGCTGAATCGTCTGCTGCTGCTGATCTGATTCCTGTGGAGTTGGCCAGCAGAGGCTTTGGCCCACTGTTTGTCTACTTTTCTCAGAAAAGCTTTTCTGAGCAGATTTGCATTGTTTCCCAGAGGAAGGCTAACTCCACTTAATATATTAATCCAAGCAAGTTTGTAAATGCAAGAACCACATGGCAAAGTGCATATATGGAAGCGAAGGCTACCTTGCATCCAATTCCCTTAACAGGTTTTATAGTGCATCAGTCAATAACTAACTCTTCAATCTTCATCTAGTGTTAAGAAGCCATTAGTCATTTGTCTGTCACCTGAATGTGTCTCTGTTCTCCCTCTGCAACTTTTGAGTACATAAAACAACTTCTTACAGGACCAAATCAAGGAGTAAGAGGGTTTCCTATTTAGATACAGTGAAGTTAAATGTGTCCTATAACGAATGAGCTGAAGAAAGAAGCAGGTGCTCATTGTGCAGTAGCTTGCTTCAGCTCAGCTGTGATATACTTGTAAACATATTATAAAGATCATGTCATGTAATGAGTAGGGTGAGCTATGAGACCCACTGGCTTCTGGTTTTTGTGGCTGGTATTTGTTAGTGGTACAAGTGATTTCAGGACACTGATGCATCTTGTCAGAAAAGTATCAATTTGTTATGGACAATTTGGAGGCATCTTTGTCTAAATCTGCCTAAAAAGGTGGGGGCTTGCATGATGTATTGCTGTTGTTGGACACTTGCAAAGTAGAAGAGTCTTGCTGTGCGTGCAAATTTAATTCACAAATGCTGGGGTATCTGCACAGTGTGAACATTTGTGGTCTTTCACTGTAAAGTTTATAATTTACCAAGCTCTGAGCCCTTAGCCATGTGTAATCAGCCAGGGCCATGTTATTGCACTTTCCTTGAGCCAGTATTCCTCCTTGGTGGGACTTCTGTGGTTTATTACAGGACAGGGTGCTCATCACTGGATAAGGTGACCCACTTGGACTGAGTTGTAGTGAGGGAGAGAACTTCTGTCCTTGGAGTAACAGAGGGAATTGCAGGTGGTTAAACCTGCATCCCTACTTCAAAATCAAAAGCAGTATGTGAGCTCCAATGCATACAAACTTCTATAGGTATCTGACTTCCTTGGAGCCCCTACTTTATAGGGGATTACAATGCAGGAGTCTTGTCTCTAATCCTAAAGCAAAGCTCAAAATCTGGATGTTGGGATCCCCCAAAAATATGTTGCATTGGAGACTGGGGAGGGATTCCTTCCGTTTCTGCAGCTTTCAGACCAAGTATCAGGCTGTTTGACTGCATATCTTCTTGAGAACAGACTGAGTCACTGGCCAGTTCAAATGTCCCTTTTTGCACAACTGGCAGCATGTCTCTGCTTGCTTATTAGACGTGGAACAGTTGTGGCATCTCTCCCTGCTTTGGACAGAGGCACAACATGGACTTGTGGCTCTGTACAAAAGGCCACAGACTTACCGAAAACACTGAAAATATGAGTCAGTCAATAATAATATTCCAAGCTGCCTGAACAACTGTGAGAGAGATCCTGGTATGAACAATTTTCTGAGTGCTAGTCTGACTGGATCTGTCCTTTCATGCTGTTTCTCATTGTCTGCTCTTGCAGACAGACTTAAGAGCAGCTGACTGCAGAGCTAGAGGGAAATTTCCTAAGTGCTCCTAAAAGAGAGACCACCCAAATTTCCTGCCCAAAAATAGTAATTAGGGATGACCCCTTCTGTAGATGAGAAAAAAGTTATGGCCTGCTGCTGCTTAGAACAACCTTACTCTCTCCTTTTTTGGAAACTTTTTTTGGTTATGTTGGTAAGAGGTACTTCTGCTGCAGGATTAAAATAAGTAACCAAATACTGGAGGCAGCCTAGAAGTTCTGCAGGGTGTAGGGGTGAACACACCACTTCCCAATCTGTCTGTCTTTTTGGCAAGCTTCAGTAAGAAATGGAGAAGGAAGAGGCATGATGATGGGGACAATGTTATGCCCCAGTAGACCTGTTTACTAAAGGGCTATACTCAAACAGGCTGGAGGGAAAAATCCCTTCTCCTTCAGCGGAGTCTAAGTAGACAAGGTACAAGCAATTTCTCTTGCACCTGTACTAGTTCAAGAACAGGAATAAGTCTGGCCCACCATGTCTATTTGTCCCCAGAACACCATAATCATTTACCATAAAACACCAGCTAACGGACCTTCCATGAAACACACTCTGAATAAATATTTTTTTTCTCCTTCGTCTATTTCTGTAAAAAGGGTCTTTTGATGAAAATATCATTAGTATGTTTGAAAAAACCATCCCCTGAGTAGTTGTTTACTGAGTCTTTAAATACACAGGCTAAATAATTGACTCCTGTGAAAGCACTGCCGCTGTAGACGAGGCAGAAATGCCCCGTGTCTCAGTCCAGAGCCTCCAGTCATTTCCTCCCTGTGCTGCAGACAGTGATGTGGCTGCATTTGTGTGGATGCCCAAGAAGGGAACCTCTGCCACCACTCCCTGTCTGACCAACTGGCATAGGATGCAGGCAGCATCTTGGACCTTGCCCTTTCCTGTGCACTGTGTACCTGGCTGTGCTCAGATGGGGAATGGGGTCTTGAAAAATAAGTGAAACCTGCAGAAGACATCAAGGGAAATTAGGAGTTTTCAACACCCTGTTGCTCTGGTAGCGCATAGGGCTGGAGTTGGTCTTGTCCATCAATGTTGAGGGCTGGTATTTTTGTGAGAATAACTTTAATGGAATTTAAGGAGTTTCAAAAAGGCCTCAGTTGTAGCCCCTGGTGTCTCTACCCAGAGAGGGCAGGTGGTGTCGTGGTGCTCGTCTACCGTCTAGCTGAGCACTAAAAGCCTCAGGCAGTGACATATAGAAGTCACCATCTATAATGAACAACATTGTCCCCTCCCTGAGATCCTATTCAAAGTGAATAGTGTAGTACGGGAACTATATCCTGGGTGGAAATGTACGTAACAGCTGATTTGGCAAAAATTATTTCAGAGTGTGCCTTTTACCGAACATGACCTATTTTGCTGCAAGCCAAACATACATAAATATATATCTAAAAATATCTGTGAAGTTGAGAGGCTGATGAAAGGTTACCATATAAGCAGTTGATAAATCCTTGACCTGTTCACATCTTACTGAGCTTTTTACAAATTAAGGAGGTATAAAATATCTGTGAATCCTGATGACCAGCAACATAAGAGATGAATAGCCAGCTCGTACTGGAGAGTGAAGCAGGAGCCAGTAAATGGAAATGGTCTTGGTTTCTTTTGCTGTAGGTGTTACAGGTGTTATTTTCACTCATGTTCTTCATTTGCTGTAATGCCCTTGGAGTGCTGCAAGATATTGGTTGTGAGCAGCTGAAAGGTCTCATTAGCCAAGAATTGATCAGGCTTTGTTATCTTGTGTTTGTCCTTACTAAAGAAAGGATTCTATCTGTATTGTCAGTGGGAAAGAAGATAAGCTGCAGACTCTCCAGCTCCCACCTCTGTAGCATCATGCCCTGTCTCTGCATGTAGCCAGTGCTGTGCATGTAGGGCTTGTTCTCTCTCCTGTCTTCTGTCTAGAGTTTTTTGGAGGTATTGGTGTGCTAAATTCTGATAGGGATTGAATTTTTAAGTGGAGCTCTTAAGTTTTACAAGCTGCACACCATATTTAGAATGTGTTTAGTTACAATTATATGCCTATCCTTCCCTGAAGTTTAAACTAGATCAGATGCGGAATACAAAAGTAATCATATTCTTTCAATGAAAACTACAATATACTGATGAGCTGAATGAACTAAGTGTGTTTTTCTTTATTCATGCAATACACAAACTAAAATACATTGGATGTACTAAAAGTCACTTAGTTCTCCAAGGCACTGAGATTCTTTAAAAATTACATGTACTTTCAACAAGATAGTGTTTAAAAACAAAAAAAGGTTACCTTTTTAAATCACTGTCAGCCTGCATCTTTAAGTCCCTAGAGTAGCTTTTAACTTGGTCCTGTGCCCCAGAATCTTTAAGGTGTTTAGCTGTCTGCCCCTGCCTTCAGGTGTCCGATGCAGTCTAGAAAAATGAGACTTAGGGTCCTAAATCAAATGGTGCTTACTGAAATATAACCTTTTAGCCAGACGCTGTAGTAGAAATCGTAATTGTCCAACCACTAACCTCACGAAGTTTATTCTACTGTTATTTTTTCTATTGTGGGTAAATAATTATTGATATCTCTAGAACCAGAACAGTTCTGTAGCTGATTTGGTTGCCTGTCTAAGCATTCATTCATTCTTGATTGCTTTTTCTATTAATCATGAATATTTTTTAAATTATTCAGCAAGGTATGGTATTTTATATTAGATTATATTTTTAATATAATCTCAGCAAGGGGTTTACTAGTATATTTTTGGCTGTTTTCTCCATTAATGAATAGGTGCTATAATGGTGTTATTAACACTCCTGCAGTGCCAGAGCAGCACAAAGTCACCAGAATCTACTAGTGAGCATTGCTCTGCATATTCAAACATAGTATGGATAAAAATGTTGGCTGTGACTGTGCTGTTGAAAAGTTGATGGGAACATTTCATAATATGTAATCAGTTTCATGATGTATTTTGGGGGAAAATCGAAATACTTGATAAAAGCCTCTATTTGTCACTATATTACTATCAGGTACACGTTGAAATGAGGAACCGTTTGAGTTTTAATGATATATTAACTGATCCCTTGAACAGATCCCTTTTCTGCTACCAGTGCCATGCAAAGAGCTGTTGGTCTAAGCTGGCATTCAGTTCTTCACATTTAAACTTGGGGTGGGAGTGTTTGAACCAAACCTGTTTGTATAAATAATATCTTGCTTTCTCAGTAGCCTCAAAATCCACTTGGATACATACCCTAAGTTATAGTGGACTGAACCGAAAACCTCCAACTTCCCCTGTGTCTCAAACTCATCTAACTCTGGAGCTAGGTTTGTGTGGGTAGGAACTGCCTATTTTAAACACACATTTTGAAATGTGTGGTTTAAGGGATGGAAATTATGCCTCTGTTCTAGGCATTTTTCATTTCCCATAGTTCCCAGGCTAGTCTCTTATTAAAATAATATTGATTGTTCTTATATTCAGAGTGTTAAGGGGAGGACGGTTTTGTATTCTGCTCTACCCAGCTCATCTTCAGGCCACCGTGGTGGTCCAGCAGTGGCAGCACACCAATAGTGCTCTCTAAGTGTTTGAACACTTCAGGGCCCTTTTAAAAATATCATTTCACACTCATTCATGTCATGCAGACAGCACTTATTAATTTACTTTCTCACATAACTACCTATTCTCTTGTTGTTACCATAGGAAAAGCAGATATGTGTTTTCCGCTACTTAAAAAACTTGGTGTGCTCAACAGGGCCCAGAAGAACCACGTCTCATTCCCAACATAGGCCCTTTTACATCTTTTGAGTTACCTTGAAAACTTCTTTTGTATTACTCTATAGCTTTTATCTTAAAGTAACAAAGCTCCTGCTCACAGGAGATTATGGATATGATGTTCAAAGCAGCAAAGGGGACAACCTCTATCTATTTCTTATAGTAAGCAGGGTATCAGTCATCCCTTAATGTCAGCGTTACATGGATACATTTTATGAAGCAATCTCTGCTTGAGAAACCACCAGAACTGCAAAAAAAGATCAAACCAGAGGCTAGGTGGTACAATGCTCATCAAGTAAGCCCCCTGCTCTGACTAAGGAATAAGCTGCTTCCCATATTACTAGTTGTTTTTTGAAGAGGCTCTCCTGAAAGGATGCATATATGGGAAATGAGAAGAAACAGTATTAGATGTAGCAACGGTTCTTAAGAAAATGCTACAATTTGAGTACCAGGCTCAGTGGGCAAAATGACTTAATCTACCTGGGAAGATATCAGAAGTGGAGAGGCCTATAGGCTAATGTACGTTGTAACTTCGTTAGCTTTGGGAGTTGCTGACTGTGTTAGGGATGCCAGCTGAGTGTTGGTGCTAGTATTGCTCATTAGCAAATGTATGGTATGACATAGGTTCCTTTACATCTAATAGAGATGTCCTTGCTGAAGTTGGTGTATAAATGTACATTTTCAGCTGTTGTTTATCAGTGTGAACAAAATGAGACTGAGCTAGGTACCATATTTAAAGCAGAGATGATAATAATACTTGCTATAGTTATAGGCTTCCCACAGTACTAAAGAAACATATGACAAATCCAAGCCAACAATTTTTCCAGATTTTGTGCCAGAGTTCAGTCTGCATAGGTGGCAGTATTGGAAACTCTCCAAAGAAAGCTTTTTCTGACCATTCAATTCTCCTAGCTATTCTCATCATGCATCCCTCTCAAGTTGAGTCTAAACCTGCCATATCTGAAAAAGCCAACCACTCTGCTATCCAAAACAACTTACTAGGTTCAAACCTACCGCAGACTGAGACAAGCAAGTCTCAAATAAAGGCAGAACTGTGCTTTTACATTTCCTTCACTTATCACAGCCAAAAGGATTTTTCTGAAAAGTTGAACTCATCCAAATGAACTAAAAGGAGAATATGGATCATTGGCTGGTTGCTTTCCATACAAGTGTGTAGGTTTTCACCATTGGCATAGGTAAACAAAAAATCACATAGTGTGCTGAAGCCCACCCACCAGACAGAGAAGTGAACAAATGTGAGTGTGCTTGTGGGCTGTTCTCACTCCAGGCAGTTTGGAGGAGACAGAGGGGAGGGAGCTGTAATTAGTTATCTTTGCCATTGGGAGTTGTGTCTACACCTCAGCTGAATAACTGACACCTCTGAGTAAGAGCACAGAGCAATTAATAACAAACTTTGTAATTGGTTTCCAGACAAAGGGTCTGCTGTGAAACTTTGGGGAATTGTGCTGTTGTCCAATATCTGAAGATACTGAATACTCTGGTTTCACAATTAATACAGGAAAAACTCTATAACTCTTCTAGGATATACATATATACACACACTTATATGGAAAATGGTCACAATGATTTTATTTTTTGATCAGTTCTACCAAGTGGCCACTAACTTCCCTTTCTGGGAACCAAAGCTCTTGGAAGCTGAGTCTTTTCATCTGGGGAGCTCTTCTAGCAGTCTTGGAAACATGAGCTATTCTTTCAGACCGATGTCTTCTGTCTGTATCTGGAGGGAACCAGCAAAGATGGCCACAAATGGGGTCACCTCTGAAATTTGGGTTTGTAAATGGGGATGATAGAGATGGGTGAGTCCATAAGCAGCTGAAGATGAAACAGCTTCCAGCCACTATCTATCATTTGATAAGTCATGGCAGTCTGGTGAAGTTCCTGATGACTGGCAAAGGGGAATTTTTACCCCTTTGGAACCCCTATTTTTAAAAAGGGAAAAAAGGAAGACCCAGGGAACTACAGGCTGCTCAGTCTCACCTCTGTGCCCTGCAAGATCAT
Organism: Chionis minor; assembly: GCA_013398295.1. Classification (NCBI taxonomy): domain Eukaryota; kingdom Metazoa; phylum Chordata; class Aves; order Charadriiformes; family Chionidae; genus Chionis; species Chionis minor. The sequence continues at coordinate 145,142 of VZSF01002838.1, read as the reverse complement.
GGAGCAGATCCTCCTGGAAACTCTGCTAAGGCACATAGTAAATAAGGAGGTGATTGGTGACAGCCAATCTGCCTTCACTCAGGCAAAATTGTGCCTGACAAATTTGGTGGCTGCCTACAAAGGCTTTACAGCATTGTTGGAAAAGGGAAGAGCAACAGATGTAGTCTACCTGGACTTGTGCAAAGCATTTGACGCTGTCCCACACAACATCCTGATCTCTAAATTGGAGAGACATGGCTTGATGGATGGACCACTTGGCGCATAAGGAATGGACTGGATGTCCCCACTCAAAGGGCTGCGGTCAACAGCTCGATGTCCAAGTAGCAACCCCTGATGAGTGGTGTTCCTCAGGGATTGGTACTGGGACCAGTGCCGTTTAACATCTTTGTTGGTGACGTGGATATTGGGACTGAGTGCACTCTCAGCAGGTCTGCCAACAACACCAAGCTGTGTGGTGAGGTTGACATGTTGGAGGGAAGGGATGCCATCCAGAGGGACAGCCTTGAGGAGAAGGACTTGAAGGTGTTGGTAGATGAGAAGCAAAGCATGAGCCAGCAATGTGCCCCTGCAGTTCACAGAACCAACCGTATCCTGGGCTGCACCAGAAGAAGTGTGGCCAGTGGGTCAAGAGAGGTGATTCTGACTGTGTACTCTGCTCTTGTGGGATCCCACCCAGAGTACTGTATCCAGCTCTGGGTCCCCCAGCATAAGGAGGACATGGACCTGTTGGAGTGGGTCTAGAGGAGGGGCCACAAAGATGATCAGTGGGCTGGAGCACCTCTCCTCTGANTGCCCAGGGAAGCTGTGGAGGCCCCATCCCTGGAAGTGTTCAAGGCCAGGTTGGCTGGGGCTTTGGGCAACCTGGTCTAGTTGGGAGATGTCCCTGCCCAAGGCAGAGGGGTTGGAACTAGATGATCGTTAAGGTCCCTTCCAACCCAAACCACTCTCTGATTCTATGAAACAGTGCCCAGCAGATTGAAACCTCTTGTGCATTTATTCCCTGAGAGCAGTAGTTAGTGCTAAGCTCCCCTGAAATTCCTGAAGCCACCGTTATCTAAAGGCTTGAACAGCCTCTGAAAACCTGTGCTGACTAATCTTCTGTTATACTGGAAAGCAAAGGAAGGATCAAAGTCTCATGACCATGAGAATATCCTGAGTTTGTTTAAGCATTTTCAAGGCGGAGGTTCACCTCTCCTCCCGCAAATAGTATTACTTTTTGCTGAGTTTTGAAAAATCTGGCCACGTCACATCCAAAAAGAAGAGCAGTTAGTGGTGCTGGGTGAACTGGCTGATCTCAGATGTGGAGTCCTATGTGCAGCATCTTCTCCTGTGGGGGATTCCCACTGGAGAGTGTTCCTGACTGCGGTGCTATACGTAGTCTGAGGCGTTCAGTAACTATCTAAAAGTTTCATGTTAACTATCTAAAGTTCCCATTTTCATTACAAAGTAAGGACCACTGCATCTTTTACAGAATCACAGAATGTTAAGGGTTGGAAGGGACCTCTAGAGATCATCTGGTCCAACCCCCCTCCAGAGCAGGTCCACCTACAACAGGTTGCAGAGGATGGCGTCCAGTCGGGTTTGGAATGTCTCTAGCGTCGGAGACTCCACCACCTCTCTGGGCATCCTGTTCCAGTGCTCTGCCACCCTCCAAAGTAAAGAAGTTCCTCCTCATGTTGAGATGAGTACCCAGTGACAGGACAAGGGGCAATGGGTATAAACTGGAATATAAGAAGTTAAAGATCACTGTTTTTTTAAGTGTCCTTCATAGTTGTATCTTTGACTTGCAGTTAAACTATTTAAATTCATCCTTAGCTTTATGCATGTGACTACCCTATTGACTTCTCTGAGATTACTTGTGTGTTAGTCATATGTTTGGGTAACTCACCAGATCACAGTTTAACTACATATAAAAAAGTTTTCTCTGTTCTCTAATCCAGGAGAAACAGGAGCTATGCAAAGCTGGAAGGCATTGCCGGTTGGAAGCAAAGGGATCCCTCTCATTAGAGGCCTCACAAGCCTGGGGCTAGAGAATTAAGCCAAGGCATAATAGAGTATCAGCGTAAGCTAGAACTTGCCAGTAAGAAGTGAAATGTTGGCTAAAGCAAATATCCTTACAAACCTGTGCAGCTGGATTGATTGGAGAGCTTGATTACTCATCCTTTCCTGTCTAGACAGACACAGTTTTTAGATTTCATTTTAAAAATTAATACTTATGTTTGATGGCTGTCTTGGTCCTGGGGTTAGGTTTCATGAATTATTGTCAATACAATTGGAAAGGGACTTGGGGAAAGTATTAGTAAAATGGCCTTACCTTTTGCTATACATTAGTGGAAGAAAAATGCTTTTCTCCATGGTGATATAAAAAAGAGGGAACCTAACCCTGCCTCCTTCTCAGAGTCCAGTTACAGCAAATGCACTTGGCATATTCTAGGCTGGCATGTTTGGGAAAATCTTGGTCCATTTGCCTATAGACAAGAAACATTGCATCATATGAGGACTTGACATAAAACTGAAGAAAAGCAAGCTTGTCAAAGCTACCAGATGTATGGAGAAAGCAAAGTAGATTAATTCACACCTGAATTGTTTAAAACTAAACAATGTTTAAAGTTTGTTTAGAACTATAAAGGCAGAAGGTGAACCACGTAACCTGGGCCGCAGGCTTTACACTGAATGATGATGGTGAAGCTGTCCACTCACTCAGCACATGCCCAGGCAGGACAAAGGATTTACTTTTCCCCTTCCATCTGTTGCTCTGATTGCAAAGTGATTTCCCATTATTCATGGGGAGAAGAAGGAATGAGGAACCACAAAGCTGGCTGTGTGCTGAGCAGTCTTTCAAGGTGGACATCTTTCATCAGCCCTATCACTTATACATGGGACATCAGAGCTGAAGACGCTGATTTGAACCAGCCAAATGTGTTTTGATAGAATCCCATAGATTCAGGGGAAATAACATGAGAAATGGATAGATATGACATTGTCAAAACTTTGAATTTAGTTGGAGAAAACGAGTTCACTTTTATGGGTTTTTTGTTTTCCCTTGCCTTTGAATTAATCTGGTCAAAATGATAAGAATTTTTTCTTGAAATTTCACATTCTGGAACTGGTCAAACTGTTGACAAACTGTTCAGTTTTTGTTTTCATTTTTAACTTCTTGTAATATCTATTAAACTGATGGGTAAAATGTAAAGTATCCAAATAGACTGAAGTACTAAGGCTTCATGCTCAACCTTTACAGGTGAATAAAGACGCAAGATGGCTTCTGATGGCATTTACCAAATGAATATTTTTAGGAAAAATAATATGGCGATAAGAAACATATCTCCTAATGTTGCACTTAATAGGGTTAATTTCAGAGCCGTCAAAAAAAGGAATAAGAGAATGGTCATAGCTATTTACACGTAAACTAGCACAGATAATCAATATAAAACACGGTATTAACTTAGTGTTTAGTGCTGCCTGTTGCTATATTAATTAACTTCTGAGCATACTAGACAGTGATTTACCTTTTGCAACCCAGCCAATATTGAAGTTTGAGTTAGGAACGCTTTCCACTTGAAATGCTGTTGCTTTAACCAGGTAAAGTTGAGAATGGGAGAAACTGGGTCCTTTAAGCTGAAGGGAAACCCCAAGCAAATCTAAGATCCAGACTTGCAGAGTCTCCGGCTCCTTAATTGGAAGAGAAAAGGGGTGTAAAATACCTACAGAGATCAGTGCTTGAAAGGTCATGCCTTATGGCGGAGTTGAGAGCTAAACAAGAATTTCAGTCTGGTACTTAACTGGACGCTCTTTCTAGGTAGCCTGTACTACTTAAGTCTAGTATGAAGATCACCGAGACATCATTGTGAGAGAAACCCAGCAGAGTTGATGCTGTGCCATACCAGACAATGAGCTGACTTCATTAATGGTCTGGTCCTGATCTCCCTTCACTAGCTACGGATTTTAGTAACTCCATACTGCCAGTTTTGGATAGCTCTAGCTCCAAGCGTATCTGATCCTGAAAGCTAGTCGGATCCTGAAAGCGACCTTGGAGAGAAGCTTTAACAGGTACTTCTACTGTCCTCTCATCTTTTATGAAGAGTGTTACACTAAGTGCTCTTTGGCTGCTGTTTCAGGGAGCTGGCACAAGCAAAGTGCTAAGGAGCTCATTTTAATAGAGCTAGACTCATTAGCATTCCAGATGCTGAAAATCTGCACAGCTGGATCACTGCCAAAGAGCAGGCCTCCACATCTGTGGCTTTCTGCTGGTCTAAAAATAAAGTTCAAACTGACTTTATTAAAAATCTCTCTATATGTATACCTATATAAACATATATATTTATACATGTACAAACACATATTATGGCCAAGCTGATGTTTGCCTATTGCCTGCTTAAAGGATGAAGTCCTGTTCTGTCCTTTGCTGGTGGACAGTGTCAGATTGCAAGAACTATGTTCGCATCCAGGTCTTGAGGTGACAAGCTAGGTTTGTCTCACAGCGCAGTTTTGAGGTGCCCTGCTAGTCCCTGAGCTTGAAGGACTCACTTTAGAGTCCCATATTGCTTTGGTTAATATGGCTGTATCCCCTCTGTTACACAGGCTGGCATTTCATTGTGCATATGCAAGTTTAACTTCTAGTCAGCGGATATGTTTTGAAACTCACCTTCTTCAATCAAAGCTGTAATAGGTGATTGTATAAAAATGTCGGTTCTGCTGGGGTAAGAAAAAGATCAAATGATGTTAAGAATTGCCAGGACAGGAAAAGAATACAACAAACTTGTAGCGATATATAGATCCTTGGCACATCCTTCCCTTACGAACTGCCTATGGTATTTGATAATCAAAAATAAACAATAAAGTATACAAAGAAGGACAAAAATAGCTGAAGGGCGTGGAATGGCCTTTGTGCAGGAGGTGACATAAAATGTTATTAATTTCAGTGTGGAAGAGATCAACAAGAAGGAACTGCCTTTAACTTCATGACCTGCAGAGAGAGGGCCAGTGGGGAAGGTTTATTCACTCATGGTTTAAAAATTAGAGGCGTTAAACTAAATTATTAGCTGAAGTCTTCAAAATGAACGAGAGGAGGTACTTTGTTACGCAGCATACAATTCAGGTGTAGAAGTCATTGCCAGAAGTTGCCAAGCAACTGCTGAAATAAAAAAAGTCTTTAGAGAAGACATTAGCGGAAAGAAGGTTTCTTGGGGATTATTAAACACAAAGGTCTGTTTAAGCACGTGGACTCTGGCTCAGGAATTCTGAGCTGCACATCGCCAAAACCTGATAGAATAATGTGAGGTATTGCTAAATGCTTCCTCACGTGCTTCCTTGTATAGTTGGCTACAGCAGCTGGAGGGAGCTTGTTGGGCTTGGATGGCCCTGTAGTCTAATCTCTGGTATGTAAGTCCTCCAAGACATGTAAAAACTTCCTGATTCAATAGGCTGAAGTTGAAAGGCTGGCTGTAGTGTTGCAGAACTAACCTAAGAGACATTATATCCACTGAGCCACCATTTCGATTTCTACCCTCTTTCCTTTGAGGAGCTAGTGTTCTGGGCTTGATTTTTTTTTTTTTTTTTTTCCCCAAAAGGCAATGAGGGCTAGATCTTTAAAGATGCATGGGCATTTTACTCCCATGTATTTTAAGGAGAGATCTGTATCCTTTGGGATCTTTAAAAAAAAAAAGTCACCTATATTTAATTAGACCTGTATGCCTAGTTCTTTTATGCTCTATCAACAGAAAGAAATACCTTTCTTTAGCTACTTACACTGGTAAAGGCCCCTTTCTTCACCAGGCTTTGCCCATTCCTGGATTTATACACGTGTGTTTCTACTCGGAACTTAAAAATGGCTGGTCCATCTGAGTAAGTCTTTCAGTGACACAAAGCAAATGAGGGATCGGGGAAAGCTTCAAAGTCACAAATGTGCACAGGATTGATTTTAGGAGAAAGGGAAGAATGAGAAAAAGCTTAGCAAATTTAGTGCAGAAAAAGCAGACTGTGGAGGCAGTGTCAATGAATATTGCCCTAGGAACAGGAGTGATGGCTGCAGAAGGTCAGCAATGTGCTATCAAATCACAACTATGCTGAAAGATGAACTGAGCACCCTTCTGAATGGTGGCAGTTTACTGGAGTATACCACACAACTGTGGACCTTTTGAGTGTGTGTGAGATGGGAAATATCCATCTACCATTTGTTTACCTACCCATGGTGGTTCCATGATAGTGTTTGCAAATGATTCCACTTCCCAATAAGATGATATTGTTGGATATAACCACTATTTTCCCATCATAGTATAGTTCAAAGTTGGCCTTGTGGGTTTATGGCTGTCCAGTTCCCTCTCAATTCTGGTACATGGGCTCATTTTTAATTAAACACCCATCATTAAAGGAACTAAAAACAGTCCTAAAAAGTTTTGTTGACCAAAGTCTGAAAATATGAAATGTTCTTTGGGGGGTTTTGGGTGTGGATCATAAGGCACATTTTCGTAATATTTAGTATGTCATCTTCAAGCAATGTTTTTAAACCTCAAAACTCCAGGGAAGTTCTGTAGTCTTTAGAAAACAGATGTTAGCAGTCAGGAAAGAATTATGATTCCTGCACGAAAATATTCCCTCTTCCCTATCAAGATATGCTAACGTGCAACACTTTCAAGATATGTCTCTCATGGAAATGGGGACACAATATTTCTGCAGGTCTGTGAATTAATAGATTAAAAAGAGGTCTTGAGTCCCTCTTAGTCAATCATTAAGGCAACGTATCATTTCGGATGTCCTGATTAACAAAGCCTGTGTGTGTGTACTAGTGCACACTTTGTCCCTATCTAGTAGCTGCCTAAAGTTGTTCGACTCAGCTGCTGCTTGTAAGTTAACAGTCTTTTAACTTAAATACGTGCAGTAAGATCCTACAAATTGTGAGTTGTATAATCTGTTCTGGAGATAAGTGGGGGAACTATTAGCTGTGAATCTAGACCCTTGCTGTTATGAAAACGGAGGAAGGGCTCAGCCTAGAGGTCTTGAGGATGGGAAAATGACAATATCTGTTAGATGGGGAAAAGTTTAGCTTCACCTCCATGGAATTACATCAACTTTCTGGCATTTTCTATTTAAAGCGTAATGGTAAAGGTATACAGAAGCTCCTGAGACACAGCATGAAACCATGGCTCACTGATCCAAAAGTACTGGGAGCTTCTGCTGTTTTACAGCTAGTTTGGCAGTGTCCTTATGAAACTACTAAGCAACATGGTGATAGCTGTGTAAACACTTGCAAATGAGCTGACATTGTGATGATGTACAGTGAGAAACCAAAGGACTGTCTCTACATTCCTGTTGCAGAGGCACCACATAATAACACAACTTCTTTATGGGTTGATGCAACTCCATGCTGTATCTTTCCCGTGGCAGAGCACAAAGGATATCATCTGCTCATTATTCAGAGCTCTTATGCTTTAAGATTTAATGGAGGCATCCGAAATCTTGCTCTAGCTTGCTTTCTTTGTAGCAGCCCTTAGTGTGGTTAACATAAAAACCTATACGGCCAACTGTGAGCCTGTGGCCTCTTGTTGCCCTCTAGATTTGTGACCCTATCCCCATCCCTATCAGAAGCTCAGGACATGTGCTTCCACACAGCAGAAGAGTTGTGGTTTTGAATCCAGAGGTGGCTGGACTTAATCCCTGCAGATGGCTTCTCAGTTTTGCTGCTTTTTCCACCCTTTCCTGGGCTATAAAGAAAAGGGAAAGGAGGGATAATGGTTCTGTAAGGAGAGTTGTAGCACTTGTTGACTGTGGTACACCCTCCTGCTAGCTTACACATTACCTTCTGGTGTTCTGCTGCCATTACCAGTATAGGTCTTTCCATATCTTTTCCACTCTGCATTCCTTTTCCTGAAAGTTACCTTTTGGTGTGGGTTCCAGCCTAACAACTTTTTCTAACTGCCTGTTGGATACTCCATTTCTGCCCTTTAGGTCTAGAGAAACAGCAGCCAAAACGAAAGGGTTTATCTTTCCTTTTAGTGCTTTTGTCACTGGGAAGCAGACAGGGCCCTTTGGTATTTTCTTCTGTGTTCCTCACTAAAAATATGGACTGATTTTTATTTCTCTGAGAACCCAGTGTCCGGTTTTAGTCTGAACTGGTGTACCATTTTCTTCTCATACCTAACCAATGGATCCAGTGGTATATCTCCCATTTTATCCTTTTGCTTGCTTACGCTTGCGTGATTACTGTTTCAATGAAGGTGAAAATCCCAGTTTCAGTATTTAGGGAGTTCTGATTTTGAACTTGTGGTGGGATTTATTAATAATTTTAAATGGAGAAAAATCACTCTTTGAAATAGCTCCACTTAATGTAAATACTAAATTTAGGATCATGTTCTACCAATATTTACCTTAATAGACATGCCCACTCTTCACATGGAGTTTGCCAGGCTTTTATGTTACAGTAAGGTGAAATTGGCTGCCTGTGCAAAGTAAATATTTGATTAATACACACTCATCTGTGCAGCGTATATATGGCGCTTCCATTCATCTTCAAAAAAACCTTCCTGTGTCTGTACTGTATTGTCTCATTTAACAAATGATTCATCCTTTGTGGTGGTGGGGAAGGGCATTCCCTAGGAAAACATTACATTATGCATAACTTCAGTTTATTCTTGCCTAATGGAAATAGATAATACCGTGCATGGATCAGCTCTTGGGACACCATCCCAAACTCACTTGGGTGCTTGAAATGAAGTTCCCCTTGATTTGGGATCTGTGGTGGAACTGTTGCTTTATTGAAGGGTGTTAATTAAACTTTAGAGGATTAAGATGTCTTGATTATATTCATGTAATCGCCACTAGTTTAGAAGGAAGCTGTCAGAAAGGCAGTGATAAACTTCAACAAGAGAACTGCAGATAGCATAGGCAAAATAACTCTTTCTCCGAGATTGACATGAAGGAAAAGAGATGTTCCAAGAGCAATGTTAATGGTAGTACTTTTTGTGTAATTCAAAATTCATCAAGTCTTTGGAAAGGCTCCTTTTTATATTTTAGCAGGCTTAGGACATGCTGACAGGGTCCAAGAAAATACATGACATGGACATGGTGCTTTGACTGAATGTGAACCCAGGCATGCTGGCAGATTTTCTGACTTAAGGTAAAATCCCTTGCAAATGGCTCAGTCAACCTAATAAAAATCAGAAATGCAATCTCTCAGTTCAGGGAGGTACAGCATAATTATGATTATAGCCTTCTGCTGTCTGAGCCACTTAAAAATGAATTACACACTGAAGAAAGGTAGAATTTGCAGATTTATTTATTTATTGCCTTCACTTCTTTAGTGGCTGGATGTAAAGATACCTAATATGATTGCAAGCCTGAAAAAGGCACTCCCTGGAATGTTTTTGAAAACTTCCAGAAATGGAGTGAGAGTCTGACGAGCTTGGATCGAAAAGTGCGAAATTCCAAGCACAGAAGCACACAAGTTTTGTTAGAGGCAAAGAACGCTTACATTTATAGCTGTTTAAGGCCTGATCCAACTCTTGCTGATGTCAATGGAAAGCCCTTTGCTCGAGTTCTTCATCAGCAAGGTTCTGAGCCCTGAGAGAAACAGGATTTATGAAGAAAGCTGTAAACGGGCAGTTTACATCTTTCACCCTGTTTAGCAGAAGGAGCTGCAGAAGATTAATCTGCAGCAGTTTCACTACTGAAGACATTATGACCCATGAGAAGAGGCAACAGTGCTAGTAATGAGTGCTCAGATGTTGTCATTTGCATTTCCAGGATTTTGAAAGGGTAAGCAATGACTGCTCAAGTGGTAGACTTGTGAAAATACAGTGTCTAGTTTGGTATGTCAGGAAAAGCATGGGTGGTTTTTTTCAGGAGACAGAGTAAAGCATGACAGAACCACCAGCGGGGCACTGGAGACAGGCCAGATATACATATTTGGTTAGAGAAGAAAAACAACCATCTGTCTAGAAAAGGATGTAAACATTAAGTTTTAACTTTCTGTCTTCTGCAACAGAAAGGAAGCTTTGTATGTTGAGCTATTCTGCTACTCTGTTAAAAGCTACTGTAATTCAGGCTGCATTGAAAAGGAGAAATTTAGGGATAGGTTTTTTCTTTTGCTGTATTTTTCCAAAAGACGACTTTTTCACATAGCTCCTTTCTGACTCAAGGAGGAAGGAATAATTTGGAAGGAAATAAATCTATTGATGGCTACTCAAAGAGAAAAGGAGCCAATGAGCACGGGTGATCTAATATTAATAAATGCAATGGATGACGCACTGAATAACCTCTCACTTGTTTTTGTTATGTTATTAAGAAGTTTAACTTTAGGCTTTCAACAACCAGAGGCACATTTACTTTTTTGGGATGTGTGCATTGCTGTGAAAACTTGGTTAGAGAACCAGTACAAGGAGTGAAGTATACTCCACTGTATATCACGATTATGACACGATCAATCTGTAATGCATAGTCTGGAAACCTACTGAATGTAGAAGGAGCCTTGCACCCCTTCAGCAGTGCAGGATTGAGCCTTAGAGTGGCTGTTGGCCAGCAGCCTGCTGGCATTGTAAACCAGGATAACTCCTGCCTGAAGAATGGCTGAACCGCTGTCTGAAGTAATTTACTGCTACACGATCATGTCAGACCAGGAATTGACTTATATATGTTAACTGAGACCCGACTCCATTTAATTCATATTGTGTCTTCATTTTTATTTATCCTCAGTCTGGTAGCTGAGGACAGGGAATCTATTCAATCTATTCCAGTTTGAATTACATTGGATGCAAACAATCTTCAAACAGAGAGGACCCCTTTCTGCTGCAACTGATTCGCCATCTTGTGCCTTCTACTTCTCCAGTCCATCATCTTTGCCTTGGGCCCTTTTTTTGTATCTTATTAAAGCTGTTGAATACAAGACCATTTCTGTTCAATCTTCAACTGCAGTCAGGAGTTGGATGGCAGATCTAGACCCTAAATCACAAATTTCCAAACAGCTTTGCCCCCAAGACTTATATTATGCCCTTTTACAATGTCACTTTTTCCATTCTGATGTACATACAAAGCAGACAAATATCAATTAGCTGAAGCCTGTTATAAATCTCATTTAACAGTTAATAAGGGAAAAGTGCTTCCCAATATAACATTACAGCTTTGACTTGAATGAATGAAAGGTAAGCAATTAAAATGTCTTATTTTTACTGTTGGACTTAAGTCTGCAGGGACTGAAGAACACTGGATGTGATTTTTTGGGGGTGGTTATGTGCTGTGAAACAGAAAACTAATCTGAAAAAAATACAGGAGAGTTTTGACTTCAGATCACCAAAATACAATCTGAGGAGATGGCAGAGGAAGATTTGAAGAAGGTGTCTGAGGCTGCTTATGCAGTACTGGGATATTGGCAGGGAAGAGAAATGTGCCATGGGAGTACAAACACACCCAGGTCCTGATCCAAGGCCACTAAAGGCAATACACAGGCTCCCACTGACTCTGTCTTTGTGTTGGACCAGGCTGTTTCCTCCACCCTCTCCACCAAGCCTGGGGTTGGCGTGTGTTTTTGTAGTTGACTTATCCAGCCTCTCCGAATAGGAGCCTAGCGTTAATGCATCTGGAAGAGCAAGAGCCCAGCCAAATGCCTATTCTCATTTGGCGAAATATTCTTGGCAACTGCCAAGCATTTTTAAACCAGTCCTTCATTAAATACGGTTTTATATGCCAAAGTATGCCAGTTTCACTTTATATGCAAACTATTTTAAGGAGACTTATGTGCAGAATTATGTTCATGATAATAGCAGGAGCTGCACTGCTACAGTCAGGCCAGGATAGCAGTAGCCAGGGGATGAGAACTGGCATTTGCTGTGTCAGGCAATGTGAATGCAAGAGTCTCTGTTATTTTTGTCATCTTTCATCCACCCCATCTCTGTAAACCCATATCTAGCCACAAAATCTCATTCATATGGACTCCCACTGACTTTTGTGGGGCTCTTCTGGCATGGAGGGGCTTCTCCAAACTGACCTCAAAGCGCTGAGGCCTTTCAGCGCACAAGCTGCTCTGTTCTGTGCAAGTCCAAGCTGGCATTTCATGTTTCATGTGTGGTTGTAGAGCACGTGATGGCAATGCTGTTGATGGCTTCTTGCACCTTTATGGGAGGAGGTAAATGCCATCTTGTTAAAAAGTTAATTTTAATATGCCAAAATCACTTTCCAGGTTGATGATACTGGTAGCAAAAAAGTAAGTAGCAAACTTTGATTTCCAAACATGATTGGTAATACTGTATGGTTGGGATCAGCACTTCCCTTTGCACAGGACTGACAGACTTGCTGAATTTTGCTTCTAGAGTCTAATATTTTGCTGTTTAGCGTTCACATGGCTTATGTGCGCCTTTCCCTCTCCACAAACTTCAGGGGCTTGATATAGTCTCCTTTGCAAATCCTTCCTGTGAAGAAGGAGGGACTGCATTGCAACACCAGGCAAGAACCAATCTCACATCTATCAACTGCAGTGAGGGATTCAGCATGTGGATGGAGCAGTTTTAATAGCACGAGAGTGATCCCAGACAAGGAGAGTGTGACAGATGTGTTCCTCTGCACCTCTCATCCCAGCTCTTATGTTCCAGGGAAAAAGGGCAGGAGCACCTGAAATTAGCAGTTCTTAGCCTGCCAAGGGAAAAGTAGGCTTACATGCCGCCAGGATCCTCCTTGACTCTAGACCAGCTTCTGCATATGCTGAATCTTCCCAATGGGTGAACAAGCTGCAATTCTCCTATGCCTTCAGCCAGGATGAGGGAATTGGCACGTGTCTGACTGGTCCAGATCCTCTCCTTCTATAGTGGAAATATGGAGATAGCTCTAGATCTTCCAGGTTGGAACAAAGTATGTTTGAGAGGTTTTCACACCTTCATGTTAATGTATAAATGCATTACCTTTCTGGAATGAGACCACTAGCTCCGTATTTGTCTAAGCCTTTCTCCAAAAGGGGGATATGTACTCCAGCTCCAGCAGGTGTGACTTCTTCAAAGACCACATGTTTTTCATATGCCTTATCCTATGTGTAAATGTGGAACCCATTTACTGAATGAAGGTCAAGGCTGAATTAGGCTGGAATGGGGTCTCCCTTGGGGTGCTCGAGGTGCAGAGCTGGTGAGCACACCAGCAATGTGTGAACTCTGGTGTTTGGGTTGGGAAATGTGTCTATCCCAAGCTGGATCAGGGCTTCTCAGATAGGCACCTCAAGTAGTCTTGTCCTCCAGTTGTTAGTGGCTGGGGCTGCCACAGGAAGGGGCATGGGGAAAGGGAAGGTGCAGTGAAGCATCGGGGTGGCACCCAGGCAAAGTAGGCCTGAGCTCATTTTGTTATACATGCTGCCTGTCTTGTCTGTGACAAGGTGGCCCTGTGACAATCCCTCATGCCTTCTGAAAGATGCTACGTATTTGCTGTACTGATTTGCAAGCCTTTCAAATGAAGCTGTTGCACTTCTGTCACGAATTTTGTAGTGTGCTGAGGGCAGTGTCGCTGACTAAAAATGCATGTTTAAAATAATATTTTATCTGTTTCCTTCTGGGCTGAATGCAATGTTTCATTTGACCCTAGATGGGGGATGGAAGAATTCTATTTTTTGGTGCACTTAAAATTTTTTAATGATTTTTGGATGGATCTGAAACAAAATACTGTGTTTTCAAGTTCAGCCAGGGAACCAAAACATAATTATTTGCACAGCTGTAATCATACTTCAAAGGAGACATGATGAGTCCTGGAGCCCCAGGTGCATGGATAGGGCACTCCAGCCCCTGCCACAAGCTCTGCATCCCTCTCCTCTGCATCCATGGAAACGCAGGACCACTGCTCCACTATTTTGATGACAACTGTAACATCCCCACTAATGGATTGTGTTTTACAGTAGGAAACTCAAGGTATATCTACACTATTTCTTCAGCAAATGCAACTCCTCCTTTGCTATGGGCTGCTGTGCCGTGTTAACATGGTGCTGACCTTATCCTTACAACTCCATCAGCATAATTCTCTTCCCTGCTAAAAATCTAACTGGCATCAAGATGCAGCCAGAGAAGGCTGTGTGGAGCTGAAGGCAAGGGTGAGGCTGCACTTACGTGTGCATACCTGCATGGGCCCCAGAACTTCCCCCTCTGAATTCCTGTTTATAAATAAATAGGAGCAGCTTTCATCCCGTTAGCAGCCGTCCAAAAAACTGTAAAAATCAATGGGCTTTTTAAAACAAAATTTTCCACAAGAAGATGTCTCTGAAAGTATCTCTTATGTCAACATTTTTTTAAAAGTTATAAAACTTCCAGCAAAATTGTTTATCAAAATATTTCATCTTCTGGTAGTCAAAATGTGCTCTTGATATTTGCATTAAAAACTTGGGGAACATTCTTAAAAACCTTGGGAAGGTTTGAAAAAATAATGTCTGTTTTAAGTGCTTTCAGAACAAAAATAATTTAAAATTCTGTTTATTTTTGTCCCAGAAAAATAGGTTTATGTAACTTAAACAGTTTGTCCCTTTGGCTTCCTCATATGTCCAGTTTGAGCTAGTGTCCCAGGGGACGTGGGCACTAAGCCATGTTGGGAGAGCGCTTCTCATGTGACAAGGTAGAATTTTCTTCTATTCTGTCTGGACCTGATCATCTTTATTTTAAAAAATAATAAAAAAAAGAGTTCTCAAGTGCAGGCTGTATTTTAATGCTCATGCTTAGAGTTTTGCTTGATACATGAGTGCAAAAATGTGCATTTTTTAGACATTTTTCTTCTTTGTAGCTCTGTCATAATCTATTCAGCCCAAAGTGCTATGATGGATAGTACCTGTTTTTTCCAGAGTCTGTGTTTAAGGACTGTTTCTTGTTACGTTTCTTTCATATGGAAATGAGAAAGAAGTGGGCTGGGAAAAATAAGGAAAAGAGGATGAAGGCCGAAGGTCTGGATAATGTGGCAAAAAGCCATACGGTTTGATATCATTGGAGAGTTTGGCCTGTCCAGTTTAAGTCTGCAACTGGGTTTTAGTGGAGTAGGGGGAATTACTGAAAAGATTGCAAAGAGGCAGCACAACAAGGCAGCTCTGCAGTGTCGAGGAACACAGAAGACGGAGTTTACCAAGTTAAATCCCGTGCATTTTTTTTTTCTTTAATATTGAGTTCTATATCTGATTTTAATGGGTATTTATTCCCAGCTTGCTTTCTAGAGTGGTTATTTTTAAAAGTCTCTTAAAAAAATATTAAAACTTATGTTTCCATTGGCAGGGGAATAGTTTTACAAATAAGGTTTGTAATTACTTTTTTAACTAGTGAGGGACCTGCTGTTTCCTTTGGTCACTGACAGAGTGTTGCCTCTTTTTAATGACTGGGTGCAGAAATATTTATTTATTTATTAAAGCTTTTGGGAGATTCCAGCTTTAGGAAGAGTTTGTTAAAGCAGACGAGAGTCATGGGGTGCTTGCTTCTCCAGCAAGGCTGTTTTAATAACTCTGTGGTCTGTGCAGATGTCCAGCTGAATGTATTGATACTTTTCTGGACCAATCCAGGAAAGTTTTGTTGCTAAGTTCTATCTCGACTGGCAAATCTCCCTCTTCAGTGGTTTAAGATCTGGCCAGCCTGAGCTTTTGGCATTGTTTGGGACCATTTGTACCACTTAAATCTGGGGCAAGAGAGAAAAGTCCTCTTGCATTGCAGCCTAATTGCTATCTTGTTTCTCTTTCTGTGATCAAAGGCCCTCAAATAACATGAGCTGGTGTTAAATCCTTTGAGAAATCTAACACTGCGGTGTCACCTGGGAGTGGGGACTAACCTGCCATGTCCTGGTCACCTGTGTCTATAGCCTCTTTCTGCTTTAGTTCCCCAAAAGATCTAGATGAATCCCCAACAAGGGGTTGAAGCTCCAGTTTTTATGAGAATTACATGTCCATAGGTTTTCCTTCAAGGAAAGAAGTTATAATTTGGGGGCAAATGTTTAAAAGCTGCATTTATCCCCAACCTAGCTTTTCTGCTAGAATCCATTTGTCTTTATGTGCCTATATTTGTGTTGCTGCATTCTTCAGCACAATAGCAAATCCCAAATCATACGCAGGCTTGTGATAGGATGTGGCCTCAAGGAAAACCAAGGAGGAGGTCTGTGTGCCAAATAAAATCCCTGTAAGGCTGTCTGGCATTGGTTAGACAAACGGAAAGCTGAGAAATCTGCTACGCTGTCAAACACTGCTCCCTTCGCTGTCTCCTGCTGCCACCCACATTTTACTCATACATGTGTCCCATCCACCTGCCCTGTCCTGACGTGTGCTTTGTACGTCTAGACAGGAGTCTGTGCATCTGCATGAAAGCTCAATCAAATTCATTCTCCTGGATCGTCTGGACACCCTGGAAATGCTTGCTCAGGGACACGAACATTTGTGGCTTACCTAGAGCTGCATCTCAGCCTTAAGCCACAAATATTTTGTGTCCTGGAATTAGCCTTGCATTTACAAGTGTGCTGGTTAAAACAGTAATAGAGATCTATCCCAGAGACCACCTGTGCTACACAGGCTGCAAGGATGAGAGAAATCCTCTTTTCTGACACACCTGCACAGATGGTCTTTCTACACTGGCTGCTTCTGCAATATATACAATTCCCATCACTGGTAACTGCCAATTAAATGGTAGGCTCAGAGCCTTGAAGCACTGTTTTCTGGGAAGGAGGAAACAGATACTGTGTTTATGGCCCTTCGCAACATGTGTTCTGTTTTGAGCAACTCATCAACAGTGTGATACTGGCAAATTAATGAGATTTCAGGGAAAAGTGCATCTAGAAGTCTGGCACAAAGGCATTGTCACAGGGAAGGTTTAAATGTTAATTATGAGTAACTTAGCTCACCAACACTAAAGAGTCTGTCTGCCAGTGATTCCCTAGTTCAAAATGAGGTAATTGCCCCAGAGGAGGAGACTTGAAAGCACCTGATTCCAGAAAGGGAATTGCCACATTCTCAGTCAGCTGCTGCCCAATCCTAGAGGCAGCTCCACTGGTCCTGTCCTCAGCAGCAACAGTAGCCTAAAGTATCCCCTCTGTCCCCTCCCTCTACCTGCTTGTTTCTGACCCAGTGCCTAGTGTGCCAGTTTGATAAACCAGCATGGTAAATTGGGTCAGTGAACTGCTCCAGGCTATGAAATAATCCTAGAAGAAAAGTCTAATCTGATCTGTTCACTAATGCTGTGTCCTGGGCATCCCTGACATCAACTGGGCTGTCAATGTAGAGGCGGTGATTGATGTGAGACAGCAAAGGTGGGAGCTGTTTAAGCTGACATAGCTGCTGAGAACTAACATGGGCTGACTCCGCCAACCGCTTAAAATCCCGCTTGTAGTTAGATATGCCTGTGGTCTAAACAGAGCCAGATATTTCAGTTCTTTCTTAATCCTCATCAATAAATTCGCTATCCTCTGATTCGTGTTACTCACAGGGTTCAAACTAGTGTACCTTCTCAGATGAGGCAGAGGCAGGCTGGATGCCTAACACAGCTCAGGGTAACAGCGGTGTTTGCCCCTACCCAAGAAATTATGGCTATAGCACACTCAAAGGATGAGCTATGCTGAGCTTCAAGTCTTCTCAAAGTGAGTCAAACTCAGTACATCATCCCCCTTCTTCTCCAATGGCTACTTTGGTTACTAGCTTGTAAAATGTGGATGGGGGGATGGAGCAGTCCCCCTTACAAGTGTCAAATTCTTTGCAAGCTTGGAGTCTGGTGCCAAACCCTCTCTGTTTCCAGGTCGCTGCTGAAACACTAAGCAACAGAGTTGTTCTACTTCTCAGCTCACTTCTCCTGGTCTAATGGTTATGGTATGCTGGGAAATGGAGGGAATGAGAGCACCACCTTTGCAAAAACCTGGATGCTAGGACAGTTTACTGCAAAGCGGGATCTGCAAATCTTAAGTCCTCGCAGCAATGAGCTGAACCCCTTTGCAGTTGCCCCCAAGCACTGAACTGCTGGGTGAAGCAGGGGACCATACAACTACTCCTTCAGCCTTTAAAATATAAGCTCCCAGGAAAGTTTTTGGGCTGGGAATCACAAGTGGAAGGAATTTAAGGTTAGGTGCCAGAGTTGTAAGAAGAAGATAGGACTTAGGAACTACTGTGACGCAGTTCCCAACACAGAGCAATTCCTGTTCTGTGGCAGTAAATCTGCCCACTCAGTTTGCAGTGCATCTAACTTGGATGTTTGAATTTCAGTAGGTGAAACAGCACTCCAGCTTTGCACTCCAGGTTAGTGAGGGGTGATTATATTCTTAAATATATGCTATTAATTATAGGAAATGCCAGCCTTCGACTATGCTCAGAGCCACTGGCCTGTGAGTGATTGATCCTCCTGCTCAAGAAAGGTCTTTTTTACCCTGAAGCATTTCTACAACTTCTTGAAATTTGCTGTTGAAAACCGCTTTATGAGAATCACGCCTGGCTTGTAGCAAACAGTGATGGCCTTACTTATTGCCTGGGAGGAAAACTGAGAGGGAATCCAAGGGCTTTGGCATGAAAGGCATATAAAGGATACTAATGACTTCATACATTCAGCATCAGTCCTTAACTCCAGTGGCAACTGGTGAGTGGAAAGAGTAAAAGCTCGTTCCAACTCACGTGTGACATCTTTGCTAGTGGGTGAAGTGGTGAGCGGGGAGCCCAGGAAGACTGTGGACACAGCTTAGCGGTACCTTCTCCCCACTGAATATGGCCATATGTGGATCTGGGACCCTTCTCAGAACTAAATTACTCCAATTGTGTCTTCTTGGGTCTGACCTTCTAGCCAAATAGCTGGATTTCATCTAACCCAGCTATTCTGCTTCTAACAGCTAGAAGGCCTTTTCATGGCTAAGGCATTCATTCTTTAATTTCTTGTTTTTCCTCCACCCAGGTTTGTTACAGTTACCCATATGTTAGTCTGCGTGTGCGGGCAGCATCTCTGCCAGCCAGTCCCAGCGGGGATGGCTCCCAACTGTCTTTTCATTTTAATCAAGATATCTGTCACTGTTGTTATATACAGTGTTCAAAATACCCAAGCTATCAGGCTGGTGTCTTTCAACAGGGGTTTTATCTTGAATAAGTACATAAAAATGCTGTCTTGCTTTGCAGTTTCATAAACAGGCAAGCAAATTGTATAGAGCAGCTTTGGGTCCTGTTGACTGTGAGGCTCTTTGAAGATACTTTAAATGTACATCATTTGCTCGTAGCTCATTATCTAGTCAATCAAGGAGGTGTTATGGTTTGGAGCTATAGAAAGGAAGGAATTGGCTAATATAAATGACAGTCAACGGATAAAGAAAGAAGTAATGATTTTTATATTTGTGATTGTCAGAAAATTAAGTTGGGAATTTCAGAGTATCTTTGCAACAACACCGTAAAATCTTTAGCGCAGGCATAAGTATAACCATTGCATGGAGTAGTGGGACTACCTGTTTACTGAAAAGTTAAGTTCTGCTTAAGTGTTTTCCTGGATTGGGCCCAGTGTATGAATTTCTTTAAACCCTAATGGCCTTACTTAATAAATATTTAACAGAGGCATCACTATCTCAGACCTACTTATACACCCAGAATACCTTGAAACAAGGGCTGGAGTAAGACTTAAAGAAACCTGATAATGGACAAAGGAGTGCACAGAGCCAAATTCCTGCTTGGCAAAGTTCCTCCAGCATTAGAGCATTTGGCAGACAATATTTAATAAAGCACATGCATCCATACTTAAAACCTTACACTATTAGTATTCCCCTCCTCTCTTCCTCTGTATCATTTTTCTTCAGATGCTATTGAAATTACACAGAGATGACCATTATAGCTCTCAAGGTATTTTTTGTGTTAGTAGAAAGTAGAGGTGTTGGGTAGTGTGTGTATCACCACTGCTAATGTTTTGGACGGGCAAGTCCTTTGCTGTGCAAAGATTCCCTGTCTTAACACAATCCTTTGCAAAAGACAGCAAAGGACTGAGTTAAGACAGAGAATCTTTTCCCATAAGGATGAAAAAAAATATAAATCAGCATTTGCTTTTTTTTTGCCAAAAAATAGATTATGACTGAACACAATTTTTTGAGATGATGCTTTTCCCAGGAAAAAAGAATATTTTTTTTCTTTGGAACTCAGCAGTTGGAAAGGGGGGTGCTTGAGATTGTGAGGGGTATCAGTGGTGCACATGGGCCAGGGCAATCCCAAGCACAAATACAGGCTGGGAAGAGAATGGATCAAGAGCAGCCCCGAGGAGGAGGACTTGGGGGTGTTGGTAGATGAGAAGCTCAACGTGAACTGGCAATGTGCGCGTGCAACCCAGAAAACCAACTGCATCCTGGGCTGCATCAAAACAAGTGTGGCCAGCAGGTCAAGGGAGGTGATTCTGCCCCTGTACTCCGCTCTTGTGAGACCCTGCCTGGAGCACTGCCTCCAGCTCTGGGACCCCCAACATAAGAAGGACATGGACCTGTTGGAGTGGGTCCAGAGGAGGACCACAAAGATGATCAGAGGGTTAGAGCACCTCCCCTATGAGGACAGGCTGAGAGAGCTGGGGTTGTTCAGCCCGGAGAAGAGAAGGATGCAGGGAGACATTATAGCAACCTTCCAGTGCTTAAAAGGGGCCTCCAGGAAAGATGGGGAGGGACCCTTTATCAGGGAGTGTACCAATTGGACAAGGGGCAATGGTTTTCAACTGAAAGAGTTACATTGATTTAGGCTAGATATTAGAAATTCTTTACTGTGAGGGTGGTGAAGCCCCTGGAACAGGTTGCCCAGGGAAGCTGTGGAGGCCCCATCCCTGGAAGTGTTCAAGGCCAGGTTGGCTGGGGCTTTGGGCAACCTGGTCTAGTTGGGAGATGTCCCTGCCCAAGGCAGAGGGGTTGGAACTAGATGATCGTTAAGGTCCCTTCCAACCCAAACCACTCTCTGATTCTATGAAACAGTGCCCAGCAGATTGAAACCTCTTGTGCATTTATTCCCTGAGAGCAGTAGTTAGTGCTAAGCTCCCCTGAAATTCCTGAAGCCACCGTTATCTAAAGGCTTGAACAGCCTCTGAAAACCTGTGCTGACTAATCTTCTGTTATACTGGAAAGCAAAGGAAGGATCAAAGTCTCATGACCATGAGAATATCCTGAGTTTGTTTAAGCATTTTCAAGGCGGAGGTTCGCCTCTCCTCCCGTGAATATTATTATTTTTTGCTGAGTTTTGAAAAATCTGGCCACGCCGCGTCCAAAAAGAAGAGCAGTTAGTGGTGCTGGGTGAACTGGCTGATCTCAGATGTGGAGTCCTATGTGCAGCATCTTCTCCCATGGGGTATTCCCACTGGAGAGTGTTCCTGACTGCGGTGCTATACGTAGTCTGAGGCATTCAGTAACTATCTAAAGTTCCCATTTTCATTACAAAGTAAGGATTACTGCATCTTTTATACTCACTTGGATCCCTGTATTTGCTCAGTCTGTTTCTGTGTTATATTTTAATGGTTGTAGTAGTCCCACTGAATGCTGTAAATAGTTTGAACTAGTGGGGAAAGAAGAGCACAGCTATGTTGTACAATTCTGACAAAAGTCACTTTTTTCCCTTGTCTATTTAGAGTATGGCTTTTATGTTGTAATATAGTGAAGATACTAAACAGTGTTCAACAACAGTCAATGGATTTTTTTTAAATGGGGGAGACCTTGGTAATGAGCTGGTGTCAGCTGACAACACTTTGCCATTCAGTCAGCAGGCTGGGACCTTTAAGTTCCCTACCAACCCAACCATTCTATGATTCTGTGATATAGAGGAGATAACATGCAGTAATTTTTTGCCCCACGTTCTGCTGCAGAGTGTAGCCAGACCTATTCTGCGACCTAACGCTGCATGGCCAGATGTCCCCAAGGAAAGAGCACTGCGTACTCTGCTCCTTATTCATTTGGACCCTGAATTTTATGGGGAAATCCCTTCAGTTAAAAGGAGAACAGTAACAACTCCATTTTACATGCCAAGAAATTTAACTACTATCTGTAGAGTGCTTTGAATGCACATTAAATTTTGTTTCTAGCTCTGCTGAGAGCCTGAGCAGCTGGGAGATGATAGGGAAATGGTTAGCCAGTGGTCAGGAAGCCTTGCTGGGGATGGGGAGCCTCCCCAGCTCCACTCAAACAACAGCAGAAAGCCACCCACCTCATCCTTAAAAGTTATACATTTTACAGATGTCCGTAAAGGAAATTGGTTTGGGCTCCTTTATCCCATGTAGCTAAAAAGGTTTAGGAAAGTGTGTTTTCTTATGAGAAACTTTTAACCAGGGGGTGGTTTGGTGACCAAACAATAACTAATTGAAGTGTAACTTAGGAGGCTGTTTCTAGGTTTACGGCAAGTTTCTTGCTCCTTAGATGGGAACCCCCGACAGGTCAGGGAGTTGTGAAGCACAAGTCCTCCATGGGAAAGTCAGTTGAGAGCAGGCTGTCAGGCTAATCAGTGATAACCATGAGGGTCAGAAAGTCCTGTTTTCCTTGGACAGAAACAAAGTGCCTGCAGTGAGCTGGTTTAGAGAGAGGGTGATGTGCTGAATAACAGGAGCCTGGATGGCTACCCAGCTACAAAACTGTCAGCAGCAGCAAAATTTCAAGAGATGTTTTAAAACATGAAAAATCTTGAAGGATGGAAGTTCCCAAGCCTGGCCACCTGGATTTGAATACTATTTCTACAATTAGCAACAGAGAGCCCTGTGAATTCCTTCGCTATGTTGATACGGCCCTTAGCCATTCACTGCTGTTCATCGGGCTGGGAAAAAAAGGCATATCAACCATACAGTATTTGAGGCAGGACCTTTACTGGACAAATGCTTTCCAGTTACACCGTGTTGGAAAACTTGTAGGCTTTCTGTAGTGTATTGGTGTGTTTTTGCTTTTTTTTTTTTTTGCTTTGGTTGTTTTAATCTCTGCGATATTCAGGAGCTATGTCTTGATATATACCTGAACCATGCCTGCCACAGTGGGCCTGATCTTGGTAAGGGATGAATTGGAAGCAAAATGCCCCCCTGCAAAAAACCCAAAGGAGGGGGGGGGAGGGGAGGGAGCAATAACAAAGTAGGACTCACGTTGATAAACAATTGGGTTTTTAAAGCATTATGATTGCTCAGAGCCAAGCTATTTTATTTGTCCCATTGAGAGCAAATGGATGTTGTAATATTCTTCCCAAGTGTCTGACCCTCTTCTCCATCTCTCATTCATTTTCATTTTGTTTCTTGTCCCCTCACTTCTGGGTGATAAGAAGCTTTCTTCTTTATTTTGCAGACAGGAGAGGAACATAAGGCAATTAGAGACTTGCTCAGGGTCAGATAAGGGACCATGCCTGAGCTAGGGCTGAACCACCCTTTGGTGCATTATTTATCAAAAGAGGTTCTGCCCTTGTGCTCAGATTTTTTTATTGTTTTTTTAAAATCTAGTGGTTGCACCTGGCTTTTTTTAACTCAGAATCATCTGTGGGTGAGAAAAATGCCTCCCCATGTCTCTAGCTTTAAATGAAAGGTAACACACATTCCTCTTTCTATAGGTAACTTCTCCCTCTCCTTCCCCAGGCTGCAGTCGTTTGCTCAGGCCGCTCACCTCTGCTTTCCCTCTCACCTGCCCTCATGCAGTTGGCAAGTCCACTCTGGCTCAGTGTGTCACTCCTCACCTGCCTGGGTGATTTTCCCCTGCCTGGACATGCTGTAGCCTGTGTCCAGCATATCGACTGGCCTCCGAAAACAGAGGCACTCTTAGACTGACCGTCTTCCCTCTGCAGCTGCCCTGGTAGCAAAGGCAGTAAAGGCTGTTTCTGACCACAACAAGCTGTCCAAAAGAAATAAACTTAATGTCAAAGTCCCGACAGGCATTGAAGCCTATAGCCCACCTGCACGGTTATGTAGGAGAAACATGCAGATGCATATGTCAGCCAAGGGCCTCACCTGGCTGCAGTGCAGGTGCTTAATTTCTCTCCTTGCCCATCAAACTGCCCTGGTTTAAGCCCATCCACCCCCTTCCCCCTCCCTCCCTGGGCTAAGCACTCGGTTGCCCTCAAGCGCTGCTTTGCGATGGGTGTGGATCTATTGGAAAACTAGCAAGCCAAACCCCCAGAGATGTTTTTCCAGGGGCTGGGAGCTGTGCCCTACCTGCTCCAGCCTGAAAGCGTTTCATGGCAGGCTCACTGCTGTGGGGCAGAGCTGCCAAGGGAAGATGGCAGCAAAGGGCAGGACATGAGAGGACTCTGGGTCTAACAGCCTTGACAGCAAAGGACATATCTGACGTTGTGCAGCCCCTTTTTCTTTAAAACCTTTAAGAGGGGTCTGAGAAGTGCAAGGGGAGTTAGTGATGGGAGTTGTTTTTCTGATTTTTTTTTTTTTTTTCATGAGAACTGAGAAGTTTGGTTGCAGAAATTTTGCCTGTGTTTCTTCTTTCTCTGCTGAAATTCTGGAAGGGGAGGACTAGTAAAGATATCAACAGAAGGACCACATAAATAAACCTGATGAGTCAAGAGAGGAGAAGGTTTCAACCCAAGCTGTTTATGACGTAGGCAGACCCACGCTGCCGTAGGAAGGTGGTGATACGAATGGCACCTGGGAGGTCTCCAGCACGAGGAAAGCAGGGGGCATCCCTTTAGCTGAGGAGACCAACATTCCCTCTTCTTCACACTGCTCTCATTTAAAGACACTATAGGACCTGGAAATTGGGTCTTTTGTTGGTTTGTTAACAGAGAAGCCAGGGGAGAGAG
Organism: Chionis minor; assembly: GCA_013398295.1. Lineage (NCBI taxonomy): Eukaryota > Metazoa > Chordata > Aves > Charadriiformes > Chionidae > Chionis > Chionis minor. Next base: position 120,496 of record VZSF01002838.1, on the reverse strand, counting down.
AAGGTGGCATATGCACTCATAGACTAACCCTGCTAAAGGTAGAGAGATGCCCAAATCCTGCCATGAGCCCTCTAGCACTGATTACTGTTAGACACCTAGTCACTTTGTTAGATACTAGTGCTTGCTGACACAAAGACTTGGGATAGAGAGGAAAAGCAAAACATCAGGTTTGCTTGATGAAACCAGAGTAAGAAATCCAACCAGCCAAAGCTTTTGTTACCTTCCCGCCTAAAATGACTTGCACCCCATCCCACATTTTTCTTTTGTGAGGGGTATTTTCACATTCCTTTGCTCAGGGGCAAATCTTGTTGCTCTATCAGCCGCAGCCCTGCTGAAGAGAAATGCCTTCTGCCTTTCCCCCCACCCGTCCTCTTTGCCCTCAGTCTCCCCTTCCCTGGGAGGGGACGGGAAGTACAGGGCTCTTGCCATGCACGTCTGTCTGCCAGGCGTTTCGCTTCATTGACAGAATCCTCCACTGCTTTTTATTAAAGCCAGGAAGTGTTTTGCAGGCTGGAGGTGACTCTAGGTCTGCTTGTCTCAGGCTTTCTAGTGACTCATCTGTCTGCAACTGATACGATGCCTTCTGATGCTTTTTTTTTAAGCTGCAGACAGCGTTATGTGCTGAGGTATTGAAAGGCTGATTTCTGTTTTGACTGTTGTCATGCTGGCTTGCAAAGGAGAAGGTATGTGTCACTTTTGGGGGTTAACCATTCTCATTCAGCAATTTTATTAATAGCTTCTATGCTCATGAATGAAAATAAAAAAAAAAAAAGCAAAAAAGCAGCAACTTGTTGAAATTGGAAGGAGTAGGAGGGAACTTCTCATTTTTTCCGGTCTGCTGTGAAGCTCAAAGGCTTTCCCCAGAAAGACACTCACAAGAAGGCTGAGTTTCATTCTGCCAGAATGGAGCCTCAGCTAATTACAGCAGGTCTCACTCTGGCTACGTTGTGCTACAGAATATATTGAGGCTTATGAATGGAACCTGTTACATATTAGCATGTTAGATATACATCCGCAATGTCTGGAGCTGTGTAGTTGTGGCATAGAATTTTGAATAAAAAAATAAGTCAGTAGATTGTATTAAGTTCATTAAAGAGATAAAGGTAACATACAAATTAAAGCACAAAAGATACCAGTTTAAAAGGATTGTCTGAGACAATTGAACACTGGGCACCGATCACTTCCTTTAACTAAAGAAGTAAATGATAACAAATATGCCATTTCTTTTAAAGGCATCTCTTTCTTTGGTTTTTAACTGTATTTACTTACGTATTCTGACCCTTCTGTGATTCCTCTGCTTTCTGAATAGAACTAACCTGTTAAGTAATTTGGATGGCATTTACAAAAAGGCCCACCTGTTCAGGAATTGTGCAGTTTTCAGATGAATATTTTATCATACCTTTCAAGGCTGACTGCATCTCATGTCCTTCATTGCTTATTTAGGGCATTTTATACCAAGCAGAGCATCTCTTCAGAAATTATGAGCTTGGAAGGAAGAGGATCTGAACAGGATTATCTTTTATCACCTCAGTAACCCCAAAGTTACAGCTAGAGGGGAGATGCACTGAAGGCAAAGAGGCTGATTCAGGGAATAAAACTTCAGCTCTGCTGCACAGTTCCCTGGTCCTGATCCAGCACGATGAGAGTTTACCTCTGATCCAATGGACTGCAAATGATGCCTGTAATATTTGGTCCCTAAGCGCCTCGCCAGGATATTAATAATTCTGTATGTCATAAGGACAGAGGAAATGAATTAATTGATTGAGGAGCTTAGAGTGTACATTAACAAAGCTGCCTGAACCACTCACTTAACAACAGATACTGAAGGATAAACAAAGCATGGGAAAACAGGGAAGCCAGCGGAATGTCAGAGAGAAATAGGAACCCCCTAGATCCTTGCAGTTTTGATGTGATGGTGTTGCATTCCTCCCTCGAAACTGAAGTCCCTGAGGTTGAAGTAACAGGAGAAAGCAGAGTCCTGCTCTGTAAGTCATAGGCAAATAGGCGGAGGGGCCAGGTTATCCCTCTGGAATTTTTATCTGCTCCAGCTGCTTTTCTCCAGGCTGATTCACCCCTGTCTCTAAGGAAACATGGAGAAGAGATGACGTTTCTTGCAATCTGGAGGGACTCACAATATGCCTTCAGGGCACTGGCTGTATAAACAGAAGAATTTGAGATCAATTACCTGTGCTGTTTAGGTTGGCTTTTCCATCCCCTTCCTTTGCTGACCTGTAACAGAACTTGTATTGAGGTGATTCATCCCCCAAAATTCTCTTGGTTACTATGGAATACTTTGCGAACAGTATGCATAGTTGGCATAAGCAGCCATGTGTATGTGCACTGAAATGGTTATCAAGGAGTTTGTGGTGGGCTAGTATGAAGTTTTCTTAATTGCATTTTCATTAATATTTGTGAAATTGCAGTAATTACAAGGATAAAATATATGAGTAACAGAAAAAAGCTAGTGCCTGTGATTCATGATGATGTTTTGTTGAAGATGAGAAGCCCCTGCAAACAAGGTCTCTAAATATATAGAATAGAAAAGGGATTCTTTCTCCATAAGTCTTTTAAACTGCATTTCATGCAGGTGCAGTTAACAGGTACAATGAAGCGCCTGATTTCTTTGCAAATACAGCTATTAGCAATATATATTTTAAGAATATCAAAGACCAGAAATTCTGCCAAATCAGTGTAGCTGATTTTTCAACAGTGATTTTGCTTTAAACAAGCTACAGCCTTAGCTGCATTTTTCTTGATCAAAATAAGAGTAGCCAAAAATCGCAGTTTCACCTGACCATCTTTACACAGCCTCACAGATCCGTATATGTATCTTGGACATTATATTTGTGTTGCATGTTATTTGACAGGAGCCTTCAGATCCATGAAACACTTACAAACATCTTTAGAGTTTATGATACACATACATGATCACAGAGAAGAGACCAGAAAAGGGCTCTCAAGTTCTTGACTCAGTATATTCATCAGGTTTGTTGATCTGAAATATATCTGAGTCTATATGCCTCTGTAGCCAGTACATTTGATTTCCTGGGTCAAAGGAAAAACTAATTAGGAATTACGACAAAGCAAAAGCTGACTTTACAATTGTTCTCACAGGGCTGTGTCTCCCCAAGAGAAAACAGGGGTGGTGTTAGAGGTGTTAAGTAATACTACTGAACAAGGCTGTACCCTGGGAAAAACAAAGGTCAAAGGGAAGACTGAAAAGCACACCGGGCACACACAGCACTGTAACCAAACTTACCACTGGGGTTTGCCCCTGTTGTGGGGTTTAGAGGAGCAGGCGGAAAGACAAGTTGTCTGTACATTGAGCTCCTGTTAATGGTTACCTGAAAGCAAACTTACACCTGCTCAATGGGACATTGTCCTGTTGTCCGCTTGCATCGGACAGCAGGTGACCTTTTATGCTTGAGTGGTAGAGGCAGTTGCATAGGCTGCTATACTGATAAACGGAGATACGGATTCCCCTGGTGTTTCTCAGCTCCTAGCAAGCTGATTAGATCCTCTAGAAGGGCCTAAGACAAAGGCAATTTCCATATTGAAAAACTGATTCCCCTTGCTCGCAGAGATCCCCATACTTGCAGACTATGTGGATGCACTCTCTAATTCAAAAGCAATGCTACTGTGTTTTGGACCATACAGCACACAAATAAGTCTTGTGAAGGTGGCATTGCTGTATCTGGATCAGAGCTGCCTTGCACCCTGACAGCTCCAGTGTGCTCCTACTCTGGTAGCTTCAGTGCTTGCCATGACCAAGAGCCCAGCTTGAGCGTGGAGGGGGACCCGAGGCCAGGTGTGTCAGAATGTGGAAGTTGCAAGGGCATCTTTCTCTAGAGAGGCAGAGAGACAGCCAGTGTGAGGTGAATCACATAATTATGCCAGCTGATGTTGCAGAACTTCAGCTTTCTTTCTGTAACAGCCCTATCTTCAGTCCATGACAGGTCATCCACAATCGTGCATGATTCCAAGGTATTCATAGGGTAATGACCACCTCCACTCCCACCAGTGATTAGGTGGCATCTTTTCAGCAACTGGAGCAATGGCCTTCACCAATAAGCACCTTTGGACTGAGCACAATTTGAGCCCCAGTTAGGGAGCAGGTGGACAGAAAGGAGAAGAATGAAGGACCCTGTTGCTGCTCACCTGTGCCCAGACCATTTGCAAACCATGGGTCAAGTCATGGGCCACAAGCTAGAAATCTTTGGTCAACAGCACCAGGTAACTAAATTTAATCTGCCTGTTCCAGCACTTCTGCCAGTGCAGAGCTGCAGAATCCTACACTGAGGCAAGTTGTTTTTGCATGAATTATATTTTCTTACATTAGAAAAATTATCTATAAAAGCATAAGAAAAACCCCATCCGGCGAATAGTATCAGTTAAATAAACTTGTAAATTTATGGTAAACCCTATGAACTACTGAGAAATGTCTATGAGGGCCCATAAATGTGCTGGCTTTCAGTCTTAGTCTTAATTACCCTGCATGCTGCTTTAGTACGTACTTCCAACCCATGCACAGAAAATACATCAGAGATAGAATTAACAGCTGCTCACGTGTTAAAAGATTCATCCTTTTGGAAAAATATATATTTAATAGTTCTGAGCAGACAGGCTTGTGTTGATAGCTACCTTTCATTTGTTTGGTAGGACCTATAATTCCTTCAGATCAAATCTGAGACCGAGTGTGAGCACTTCTGTAGATGTAAGTTTGTGAAGAAAATAGCAGTGTTATTAATTTCTGATTAATTATGACTCCTCCCTGAATGTGAGGTCTTTATAGCAGGATAGAAAGTATAGCTGGTTCACCATAAACCCCAAAAGAAGCCTGAAAACTTAATTTATTTTTTTTTAGGGAAGAACGTATTTTAAAGTCTGGTTTCATTTCCTTTTTTTTTTTTTTTCCCCCTGTTTGGTTTGTATCTTTGAGAAATATCTGCTTTTCTGTTTTTATTACACTTTCTCACACCTTTCCCTCTGGAGATTTAAAAATCTGAGATGTTTATAGGCTCAAATACTCTGATTTTATTGGTCCTCCAAGAGCTCCATGAAGGCTCAACCTTACCATCAGCTGATGTTCTTCTCCATGGTTTAAACAAAGCTGCTAAAGAAATGAAACCTCTAAGGACAAAGCCCTTCGAAGGTCATTTATCAGACATTTGGCAGAATAAGTAGCAGCTCTGATAATGCTTCTGATGGTCTGAATGAAAGATCTATAATCCCTTCTCTGTAGTAAATGTGGGCAAATCTGGATCTATTCCTCCTAGCAACCAATAATTTGACATAAATTACACAGCCACTGCTTAGCAGAGTTTGAAGGGTGGTGGGTTTTTTTTTCCTTTGCCCTGAAGATGAACTTCATTTGCGGTGTGGGGCTGCCAAATCCATTTCATTGTAAAGAAATTTGCTTTCTAAACTAGATACCCCTAGGGATTGAAATTGTGTGGAAACAAAGCCAAACCCAATTGCTTGGCTATCTGTATTGGTTGGATGTACATTAACAAACGGTATTGTTCTTTGCATCTTATATTTACTAAGCTATTTATTTATTGGCTTCAGGCTGCATGCTTGGAAGCCTGTCAAGCTACTAAAACGTGTGGAGCCTGTCAGAGAGCTATGGGGGAGGCTCCCACCTTAAACAGACAGCTGTGTTACTGGCTGAGGAGAGGACGTGGCTTTTTGCAAGGACCTGTCTCATACACCCTTGATAATTTCTCCTTGCCAGCTGGTGCAGAGAGGAAATCCCATCTGCTATCCTTCTTCCTCCCAGCCATTCTGGGTGGGCAGTTGAGCCCTCACATGCCGTTTGTGATGTGGTCCTAAGGCTTTGCTGGCTGGCAGCGTGACTTCCAATTGGTCTTTGCTCTTCTTTACGTGCCAGTACGGATGTCTGATGGAAATCACTGTCTAGCCCTAAGGAAATCTCAGAACAACAACAAAATGTGTCAAAGCTGCAGTGCTGGACAATTTTTGACATTTCTTCTGGGAACATGGTTGTGGAATGAACTTTACCTATTTTCACAACAGCAATTAAAAATGCTGTTTCACCGGCAGGGTAGGAAGATGGGTTTGCTTCTGGCTTTGAACCTATGGGATCCAAACTCCAAGGTGTCTGTAGGTGCCACTGCAATATAAATAAACACTTTGGCAAGTGCTGCTTGTTTCTGCATTTTGGCTTTATATTGGAGCAGCAGTATATGTGGCAATCTTTCCTGCCTTTGAAAATCCTCCCCTTCCAGCCCACTATCGCTATTGACTTACAACCTAACCATACTAGAAAGGGTAAGTACAGTGCTCAAACTTACAAAAAAATACAGTCCAAAAGGGGAAAAAAATGTTCTCTCAACCAATCAGATTGTGGACTAAAGAATGAGTCATGTCTGATGTATTTAAAAATATATGGCCTGTTTCTGTAATGTAAAACATTGCTACAGCTCGTGGTTCTAATACAGTGGAAATTCCAGATTTATTTCTCATGAAGCCTATGTGTTATGTTATCCAATTGAGTTACTTAGGAACAGCAGTCACTCCAGTGTTTTAACAGGGGACTATAACCAAACTTTCCTTTGTGATTTCAGTGTAAGCTTGTCTTGACAATCCATGAAGATGATGTAACCAGAAAACAGCCCATTAATCTCATCTGAAACTTTAAATTCCAAGGTGCAATAAATCAAGTTTAAATGAGTTTCTACTGAACAAAAGTAAAGGGGCTTTATGAAAAAACTTTGATTTTCAGCAAGGGTTTCTTTTACTGCATATTATTATATAATTCTTCAAGCAGCAGCTAGTTATACTAAAGTGGGAGGGCACTGATTAATTTCTTTTTGTGTCTGCATACATGATAAAATATTTTGTTTCACAGATGCAGAAGCTGCTGGAAGGAAAAAAAAAAGGGGGAGGGTGCAATTTCAGTGTCATAATCTTAGGAGGAAAAATGCAGAATTTATTTCTTTATGGCTTATGGACAAGGCTGATTATATGTTGGAGCAGTGCAAAATTACCAGAATCAGCTGGAGATGTCTGAATGCTCAGTTGGGTATGAGTCTGTGAGCTCATTTTCATGTTTTAGCACCTCTAAAGCACTAGAAATACAAAATTAGCTGTGTTTGTAGGCTATGTTTTTTAAAGCAGTCTCCAGCATTGAGTCTTGCCCTGTTCTTTAGCACATAAAATTTGGAAATGCTGTGAGTACATGAAAGGATAGAGCAGAAGTGTATGAAAATGCAGCTTTATATGCCTTTGTTGGATATAGGTGCTAGAGAATGTAATATATATAAGGGCATATGCTTGACTATATACATACAGTTACACTAAATAAGCACTTGCAGTTAAGGCTGGCTCTTCCAGCCAGGTTTTCAGAGGTTGTTGGCTGTGTCTCCCTCTCTGTGCATGTGTCCATGTTCCCCCGAACCTCCTTCTTGTTTACACAGTTCCCTAAATAGTGACATGCATCACCCCACAGAGACAGAAGTCAGCTAAGAGAAGGGGGAAGGTCTAAAAATCTAGGGCTGTACAAAAAAATGATGCTCTGATTTTTAGCAAAGTTTTCTTACATCTTTTCAGTACCTGCCAGCTCCTGCCTGCTGTAGGATGCAGAAGCTCTAGGATTACTAATGCTTGCACCAGACCTGTTGGGCTCTGCAAAGCCTCCAGTCAAAGTCACATCAGACATTTAAGGCTTTGCAAAAGAAACAGGAGGCCCTGCAAGGGGAGTCAGAGAAGGGAGGAAAAGTGCATTTATGTCCTCTTGGTGCTGTCTTTGAAGGTTTTGATGCAATATTTGTAAGCACAAGTGGTGTGGAAGCAGGACTTGGACGACTGGAGTCTCTCAGCTTCAGTGGGTCCTTAATAATTTAGGCATTTTTTTTAAATCCTGCAAACTGTATTCAGAAGCTATAGCTACACTTGAGTATTTCAGCTCGTTTTTCTCATGTAGTGCCTTCTCAGAATGGTGACCTGGGGTGGGGTGGGAGAGGGAGAAAAGAATTCTGTAAAACAGAGCAGGATGATTTTGCCTGGAGCTGTGAGGAAACAGCACCTTTAACAGCAAAACAAATGAGCCAGTAAGCTCCAATGCTGAGGTGCCAACAGATGGGTGGGAAAGGGCTGGACCAGTAACCTTTTCACCCATGTCAGCTATAACCAGTGCTGTATACCTGTAGTGAAAGAGGAAGGAAGTCCTCCACGTAAGTGGCTTGACTGAGGTGTATAAAGCTACTCTGTGACCTTTCCATGCCTGAATTTTCTTGTGCAGAACATGCAGACAGTGGTGTTTTCTCACCTCATAAGACTGCGAGGAGAATAAATCAATACAGTTTGAGAGATGCCCAGACAGCACTTCTGCCCAGGCAAGTGTTTTTAGTTGGAACTGCTGGCCAGGCCAGGAGTCCCATCATGGGACGTGGCTCTCCCCTGCCTGACATGGGGATGACTCCAGCCCCAGGGAGACACAAGCTTAGCCAGAAACACACAGGGATTAAGGGTAGCTACCTCTGTTATTTGGGCACATTTCTCTTGCACAACACTGTGAGCATCTGTGGGTACAGTCATGGTTATCTGAGGGTCCTCCATATCTGTGTTACCGTTTTCCAGCAGCGATTTTTTTTTCCCGTGAGTAACTTTATACCTGGTCAGCTTCTACATATTTGTGTTTTATGCGTGGAATAAAAAGTAGGAGAATCTATTAATTTTCCTTTTAAATATAGTAATGTCTGGAAGCATAGCAGGCGTGAGAGGATAGGGGGAGATCTCTCTGGGTGTCATGATTAAACTGTGGCTGGGGGAGAAGGGCATCTTTGCTATGAAGGCTGGTAGCCAGTAGCCGCTAAATAACTCCCTACCCTGCCTGCTCTCTGAGAATGTTTCTCTTTGATGGCAGAAGACTGCTTCCCATCTTCTCGTGGTGGATCTTGTGCCTGAGCATCTGCCCTGATGCTCACCAAGGAATGTGAGAGCTGGGCTCTTCTCCTCCTTCCCTCCCTCTAGGATTTCTATATGAATGTGGAGATCTGTGAAGAGGTTTGTGAAGTAGTAGGAAATATTTCTAACCATTCTCAGGAGTTTATGAGTGAGAAAAACCCAAAAAGCACCTGAGTCTAATAAATGTCTTGGGTCACTTTCCACTGGATGGAGTAAATGGATTGCATTTTTCTTTTTGTCAAAGGTGCATTAGGTTAATGCTAGAGGAGCAGTCATTTGGTGCAAGGAAAAAAATCATAAACCAGCCAAGCTGATACTTGTATGCAAAAGTCTCCTCTTCGGAAAACCTGGGTAAAGTAGAGCTAAACATTTGAACAGGAATCTGAGTCTGCCTCTTTACCCAAATGATCTGTGCATTTTGCATGGCGAGAACAGGGAAGAGGAAACATGTTGTCGCATTCTTTCTGCACTGATGACATCAAATACCATTTTGTTGGAATCATGGCAACATCACATTTCTTTGCTGTTAAAACAACAAGACAGAGCAGAAAGGCTGCAGGATAAATATGCATGTTCAGGTACAATCATATACATCAGGGTTCATGTTCCTCCCTTAGTTCAAGAATGTGTTCTTCAAAAATATGTCCCTAGTCAGTCACAAGCTATTGGGCTTGTTAGTGGTGGCTTAGGTAGAAAAGAAAGTTATTTCCCACCCACAGAGAAGCTATAACAGAGACTCAGTGGCCTGGGTGATCGAAGAGGTGAAGATGTATGAGGCAAGGCCTTAGCAAAATATACAAATGCACAAATTTCCTCTGACGTGAGCAGAGCTCCCACTGAACTAAGAGCTGAAGCATGCAAAAGTTGGCTGCAGTATCTTTTGTTGTAAGTAGATGCAGTAAGAAATAGCATGAAAGGAAAATGGTTTCCTGATTAAATATGTCCTAAGCTTGTAGATCTCTCTGGCATGGGAACAGTTTACCTGGACAGCAGACCAAATTTGCTGTCTATCTTACCAGGTGATCTCTTTAATTAAAACCATGTCAGTGTGCTTCTACTCCCTTCAAAGAAGTGTTTTTAGACAGCTTGAGAAACACAATAGGTTTGCTAGCATGTGTTCTTCTAAGCTAACTAAAAGCATACGCAAAGGCACGCCTTGCTTAACAAAATATTTAGTGAAAGGATCTACTTCTAAAATTAGCAGAGGAATTTTCTGAGGAAGTCTAGATTTCCACATCAAGGAAGTCCCCTCCTTTTTCTAGCTTTGTAACAACCACCTTTTGTCATTCCTTTGCCTCTGCTTGCACTGTCACATTTTCCTTTATTGGTATAGTGTTTTCCAATAGTAGGGACCCAGGATAGGCCAACAGATTCAAAAACATTGTTTGCTTTTCTTTTGAGTCCTTATCAAGGCTGGGAACTTTTCTACTAAGGTGCCTTCCCATCTGATTTCCACTTTCCCCTCCTAAATGCTTCCCTGCTTTATTACGTATACTGCGAGTATTTCACACTGCCCATTTCATAGGGCTGGCTAACCAGCTTGTGTTCTCTCTCAGGCACTGTGCAGATCAGACACAGTTTCTGATTTTGAACCCTTTATGCTTCCTTCCTGAAGTCAGGACATCTAGAAATCGCTTCTTTTGTGTTTCTCTGAGAGCCAGTCCTTCCCTAGCTGTAGGCAGACATCATCTCCCTCCTTCCCCTTTCTTGCAGCAAGAAGAGGACAAATAGGAGAGTGTTGTTGGGTTACCTGTAAATGGTCTTGCAGCATCAGCAGAGGCAAGAGACTTGATGAGTCAGCCCTGTGTCATAAACATCCAGCACTAGAGTTTGGCTGAAGAGGCCTTTGTTAGTGGCTTCCGGGTGGGAGGAATTTGCACAGTGTTGTGTAAATATCTAGACTCCTAGCAGCCCACCAAATTGGAGTTCAAACCCATGTCCTGGAATAAAGGTTCCAACATGTATTCCAACTGTACAGTCAGGAGAAGCATCAGTTTCAGGTAAAGAAGATTAATAAAGGAGCTTAGTTTATTCCCTTGAATATAGTTATGAAGTCCAGTGCATGTGTAGAAAGATGTGTGGGTTTTTTAATCTCAGCTTCAGGCTTCTGGAGGGATTTTATGTCTCTTTGGGACCACCTCTGAATGCTATTAGGCTTCTGGGATTCTGAGGCTGTTGCAGCATCATGTTGAATGGAAAAGAACCACAGGGACTGCAACGAATGAATTCACATTCTCTTACACTCTGAATTTATGAAAGCTTACATATTTTTCCTTAATTATAAGCACCTCCCCCTCTCCTGCATCCCTTGACAACAACCTACTAAAAAGCCCACAACCTCAAAAGAGGTATCAACTAAATTTCCAGGGCAGGGGAAAAGCAGTATTTACCTGTGCATGTTCATTTCCAGCATGAAATATGGTAACAGGAAGATCTCATAGTTCTCTCTCTCTGTCATCGAGTGTCAACTTGTTTGTGTGCTTAAGAAACTCAGAATCATGGTGTTGGAAGGATGCTCTGGAGATCATCTAGTCCAAACCCCCTGCTCAAGCAGGGTTGGCTATTGCTGGTTGTCCGTGGCCACGTCTACTCAGGTTTTGAGTATCTTAATCATTTTTTTGATGTGGGAAGGTATTTTATTAAACTGTAGCAGAAAGAAGCTGCAAAAGAAGACCTTTGAAAAGAGTCAGAGAGCACATCTCTTTGCCATTGGGTCTGTGCTTAGCCTCATCAGGAACATTTCAAACCCTCAGTCTCACCAACTTGTCAGAAAGTTGTTTCTGTATTACAGAGGGAAGTGAAAGAGCTATTATCAACTGATGCAGTTTCATGCCATCCACAAGCATAGAGCTGTAAAGCCCAGCAGTGAACTGGGGAGTAGTCCTGGAGAAAGCATAGATCTGTATTTGAGGTCCCTGCTAGAGTCTACATGGAGGAAGCCTTGCTTTTGGTCTTGGACAGTGTTTCTGGCAAGGTGGATGCAGAGCTTTTGCTGCATAAGAAGCTGCTGATGAATGATGCTCAGCCAGGCACAGTTTCTGGAGGAAATAAATAGTTGGGAATTGTGATTTTGTTCCTTTTCCCTACCTGTTTTCCTTTTTTTCCTTTCTTTCTTTTTCCTCTCAGTAACCTTGGAGAAGCTCTACAGAAGATCAGCCAGAGGGACCAAGGTCCCATGTGAGATTCTTGGTGAGAGTACCCACATCGGCATGGCTGAGCAGAGCTGCTGCAAAGCCCCAGCTCCTCCCATGAGGGTGTGATGGTGGGATGCTAAGTCTCTGGCATATCACAAGCTGAGTAAACTGATTGGGTCACTGTCTGTATTGCTCCAATGAGAAAAATCCATGTAAGTCTGGCATAGTGGAAAAATACCAGGGGTAAACATAATGTCAAAAGGAACAGAAACCTCTTCTGATGTATGGCCAGGAAACCTCAAGGTTTGCAGGAGGCTGTGCTTGGTGATTCAGGGGGTGGTATTCTTCCCTTTAAGTCAATCCTGAATCCACCCCGGGTATGACCACATCTGAAATACAGCTCCTCTGACAGCACAGTACCCACAAACACTGTGCTGGAGAGCTGGTTTGTTGCTGGATTTTTCTTGGAAAACTCCCATCAAGAAAGAGTTCAGACTTCACCAACTTAGCCGACAAAAGCTGGCAGAATCACAGCAAAGGCTTTGTAGCTTTGCTTGAACAAGCAGAGGAATTCAGAGGTATTAGATCAGATCCTTGGTTAGTAAAAATCAGTATAACTCTGGCTGAGTTGCAACTGCAAACAATTGGTCTAACACCATTAATAGCACGTCTCTGCTGACTAAATGGGAGGAAAGGAGAAGACCTGAAGACCTGCTTGCTTGATCACTATTACATCTAGAAAACAAGTAAAGTGCATTGTGAACAGTGAGGCAAAAATGAGCAGAATATTGATAATAGTCCCTGCTTGAATGAGTTTCAGCTCTCTCTTTCCTGCCAAGGTTGAAACACTTTGCTTCATGCAAAGGGAAGTTAATTGGCAGTGGATCTCCCATCTTTACCAAAGCCAGTGATCCTACAACAGCCTGTTCAGACATCTGTGCGAAGTAAGTTGGTTTGCTGCAATGCTGTGAACAGGATATAGGATGGCAAATCACATTTGGCACAGATTCACACCCTGGCTGGAAGGACCACATAGTCATAGGAATGACTGGCTCGGAGGCTTGAATACTTTCTCATACCTGGGCATGGTCCCACAGATCTAGATACAGTCTTGATGACTGAAATATGTAGAGGTTTGCGCTGCTACTCCTCTGCAGCAGTAGCTGTTCTGATAGAGTATTTTTGTCTGTAGATCAGTCCGTGCAGTGTGTTGTAGGGAGCAGAAGATCCTTTAGCTGGAGAACTCTTTAACGCTTGGGAAGAACAACAAATGATTAAGAATGAGACCGTTTGTGCAGTAAGGTTTTAATGTTTCCTTGCAAACGAAGAACCTATTAAAAAAGGCAGCTGATGAGGGAACATGAGAGTGATAAGGCCTAAGGAAACACATTTAATAACAATATTCCATCACTTGATATTAAAATGGTAAAATGGCAAACAGCTGAGAAGTTATTTTCCATGAAACTTAATACACCAAAAATAATGGGGCTTTCTACCGATTAATGCTTTATAATGCATTGTTTTGATGCTGATGTAGTCCAATGGATGTCAGTGGTGTGGAAAGTAAATTTTGTTTAAGTCTTTTCCTGGATAAGGTTGAGATTTTAAGACCCATAAGAAATTCTGGAGCTGTAACAGCACTTAAAGCTGTCTTATTCCACATTAACCAGAGACTTATTAGGGTCCTAAAATACAGGGGCTTATGCAATTGTCACATCACACAATACCATTGAACCTAATAGTATTACCTTTGGGTAACAGTTGGCAAAACTTTAATCAGATACTTCTATACATATGGTCTAACATAGATGTGAGTAGGAGGAAGGAGAGAAGGAGACAGAAGGGGAACTAGCACTGCCCCTAGCTTATTTTTCTTTCGTGTTGTCCGGTCTCACTTCCTGGGAAATGATGTGTTTCTGGCAGTATCTCTCTCCAGACATGTTACAGTATCTATAAGCCCTGGGACTTGGGGAGCTACCTGAATAGGAAGGGGACTCTTTCCTGCATGAACAAAGCCCCTCATTCATACCCAAGCAGTGTCTACAGTCTACAATATTAGTTTGCACTGGGCCACCCTATGAACACCTTACAGAGCTCGTGATCCTCTGATGGCTGAGGAACAAGTGCATCCTCTGCAGAGTCCCCGTGTGGATACGGAGGGGATACTCCAGCACTAAAGTACAGTGGAGCAGCTTCACAGATTCATTCAGTCATTTAATTTCCAAACCCATAGTGACAGATGTGATGATGGTCAGAGTGGTTTCAGCTATACAAATTTGAGAGCATGCTGAAATGGATAATAGTTTGTTCTTTTTTTGCTGACAGCTCTTGACAGAAACCATTTCTCTGATCACCAGATCCACCCATGAATATTATGAGCTCAGAAATAAGGCCTGCAGCCAGACCATTCTTGGTATTGGTTTTGCAAAAGCAAACAAAAAACAAGTGATGAGGTCTGTCCATCTGGTTTTTACCCATTTCTAATTATAGCATGTTTTCTCAATACAATCAATTCCTCCTGCTACCCTGTTGGGATCGCTTAGATGGCCATCAGGAGCTGATGATTCTGGCTGAACCAAATTCCAAGGAACCTGTATTTCTCAATACAATACAAAGCAATACTTGTGTAGCAGGATGGTTTCTAGCTACATGCCATGTCGTAGCAGTGGGCTCAGGTGCTGAACGTTGTTCCTTAGTCCCCGTGTCCGTGTCAGCAGGCTTTGCTAAGCTGGTAAGAAGGGACTGAATAGTGCATGAGAGGGAGAAGGAGCCTTGATGGAGGACTAGGCAGAGAAATAAGTGCACTCTCAAACGCAAGGAGAGCAGTGTGACAGGGCAGCCACGCATTGATTTGACCAGCAGGTATAGCATGTAGGTGTCATTGTGCTGCACCAGTGTTGTGTCATGTCCAGCGACAGGGATGTCATGGACGGATGGGAAAGTATTGCCTGTAAGTTGCTGTCCACAGCTTCCCTGTGAGTCAGTGCAGAGGTAGCCGGATAATTCAAGTTACAGTATTTTGGGAAGCTGGCAAATTATGGTTGTAATCCCAAAATTGTAGGAAGGGAAAATTCTGTTGAGGGGAGAGAATGAAAGATTTAAAGAGCTTGCTGATGGTGATTACTGTTGATAATTATCTGCAGTTATGATATATTTTCCTTAAATCGAGTCAAAATACCTGAAAGAACAACAAAAAAAAATTCAGATACTTGCATGGATTGATTGCATGAATCCTTTTTTGGCTAAAAGTTTTGGGTTTCCTTACATTGACTGAAAGCAAAAAGCAAGCTTGAGTGCAAGCATCCTTTTGAGCTTGTCCTTTTATGCCACACAAAAGAAAAAGATATTCTGAGAATAATTTCTGACTAGGTCTATTTTTATGCTAATGACCTCTACAGCAGACAGTTGTTCTTTCTGTTGCTCACCATTAAAATAAAATCAAGCTTCTGGGCAGGATCTTGCTTTTGTAGACACAGATGACGTGATCCCTGTAACTTGTTTGAGCAGAAGAGCCAATTTCACCATAAATAATTTGCAGAAATGCACATAGTTTGTTTGGGTTCTGTGGAGTATTTTTGTATTTGGGTTGTGGGGTTTGTTTTTTTTTTTTTCTGAAAACATCCTTTTTCCCTTAGTAATCATGCTATAAGCATTTAACTGAGTAAGCAGTGCCAATGAAAACCCTTCTAAAATATAATTTTTCATGGTCATCCTGTCGGTAGGACTTAAACTTAATGACTCATGAATCGCTGTTCCTCTCTCCCAGTGGGAGCTAACAAATCCTAATGGAGTAGCTGGCACTTTATAGCTCTAGGAAGGATGGAGGAAATGAGCTCTGTTAGGACTCTTGGTAGACAGAAGACACAAAAGTCAGAAGACTGAAGGAAGCTCAGAAGAGCTGAGGAACCACATGGTGGTCCTTCAGCTGTTCTGTAGCTGAAGACACCGCAGCAACCTCTGTTTGCTTTAACATGTGTTGCTGCCACCTGACACTGAAATGCCCTTACATTTGCATTGACAGAAATGAGCTGTAGTCTGTTTCTTAAACACATGACAGTTCTCTAGCATTGCAAGATCTCAGGACACCAAAATCACTGCGGTCTCTCACACCATTCCAGAAATGCACTACAGTTTTTGAGGGTTTTGGTCTTTACTGCTAGCAGCCTTATTTTGTTACGTCTGTCTTGTGGTTGCGGCAAGTGCAGAATGGATGTGCTGTGAATTTTAACTGGACTAAACACCTCTGCTGTGCTTCGCTGGGATTTGTGGGGAGTGATCTCAGTGTCCCAGCTGGTCTCTAGTCCAGTGGAGATAAATGACGTCCATATCCCATTCTCAAAGCACTGTCAAGGGAATGATTTACTGAGTGCTGCCTCTTTCACGAATTATGACATTTGCGCAAAGTTTCAGTGAGAAGCTGATATGGGGGACTGGGGTCCCAATTTACTAAGCATAGGGATTTGTTGTGCAAGGTGATGGCTTATGTTGTCAGTGTGTTACGACGACTAGCAGATGAACCCAGCCAGACACAGAAGCCCAAATAACAGTGGGAGGATGACTAACGTGTCTGTAATCAGCAGGCACCACAGCCCACTGCCATCATTCCTTGCTGTCAGAGCTGAGGCAGCTGCACAAACGAAGAAGTTATGTCATCCCTCGCAACCTTGCCCCACTTGATGCAAGGCTGGGCTGGCACAGGGTCTGCCCAAATGCAGGAGTTGGGAAGGGTCCCCTGTAAGACAAAGGTCCTCGCGATGACCAAGTGCTCAGGTCACTTATAGGTATAGGATGACCAAAGGAGTTTGATGGCGTTTGAGCAGTCTGGGTGCTCATGCACCTCGAGCCTGTGATGAGGCAGAAGCAGCCTGAAGCCCAGAGTAGGTAGGAGCCACGGAGGCAATGAGGTTAAGTGTGATTTTTCCAGTTCCCATCTGCATGGTGGCTAGCTACGCTCGGGGTAGGGTCAAGGTAGCATTGCTCTCCTGGCTCTCCAGCTCTTGTCATCAGTTGACCACAGCACACGGGATGTATTTTAGTTCAATACACTCCGAGGAAACTTAAATGATATATAAAAATCTCATTAATGGGCCGAGTAAGCTGAGAGCGTGGTTTAATAGTGAGTGTCAAGTGGGAGCTCTTTGAGGGGAATTTCGAAGTGTAGGTACTTTGTTGTAGGCATTACAGGGAAGCTTGTTCTGATGAAAGTTATTTTCAGAAAATACCTTCAGCTCTTGTGGTGATCAGCCTCTTTGTTCGGGGTTATCGTCTTTTCTGTCATGAACATGCCTGGCCTCTGCCTGCCATTTATCCACCATCTGTCAATTTAACTCTCATTTTAAAAAGAACAAACTCTTTCTCCCTTCCTTCCCCAAATATGTTCCCAAAGAGAAGTTAAGTAAGTTATTCTTTCTTTAATATGAGACATCTGGTCTCTAGGATCTACAGCAAAAGCAAAGAAAGCATGAAAAAAATTGGGTGGAAAAACATCCCAGCTTTTATTATCATGTCCCACAGAAATGCCTCCCACAGAGCTGCATGAGAAAAGTGAGAGTAGAGCTGATAAACAGTCCAAAGACTCACAATCTATTCCCTTCGCTTTCCTTTTGCTTTACATTATGCCTTGCACCTCCCCAAAACATTGTTTGCTTAGCTGACGTGAAACATCAGTTTTCATCTGCTAAGGATCCTTCAGTGATAACTCAGATAACTTTGTTGCCTATGTATAGTTGATCAGAAATGCTCTCCATTAGCTTTTTTGTCAAGGAATCAGACTTTTTGAAAAGCAAATGTTGTTTTTTTTT
Organism: Chionis minor; assembly: GCA_013398295.1. Lineage (NCBI taxonomy): Eukaryota > Metazoa > Chordata > Aves > Charadriiformes > Chionidae > Chionis > Chionis minor. The sequence continues at coordinate 102,633 of VZSF01002838.1, read as the reverse complement.
AATGAAAAGATCGTAAACTGTGAAAAAGTATCCATAGAAAACTCTTACCTTTAAGATGAGCACCCAACCAGAAACGCTTCTGGTTTACACTCTTGTCACTTTTTTTTCTTTTTTCTTTTTTCTTTTTTTTTTTTTCCCAAAAACCTGGAAACGATGCTGTGCTAATTCATAAGAGCTCTAGCACAGATGCCTTATGGCACCGAGCTTCCTCAGCTGGGCAGCATTTCCCAGGATGCTTCCCGTCATGTCTTTTCTTGTGGTAGAGTGCTGATGTACAATGGGAAGCACTTGGCTTACAGAAGATACCGGGAAATGAGGATCATAAGCCAAACCAGAACTTCTGCACTGCAGAAGTTTCCCTGAGTGCAATGATTTTAGTTTTAGCTGAAGTAGTCAAGTCTACAGATTTCTGCCCCATAGTATAATTGTCACTAGGCATGTTGTTGAAACCACAGGTAAGTAATGAAGGCATGTCACCAGATGATTTCACTTTCTCTTGGCTTCCTGCAATATTCATTCTACAGCTCAGATCTGTAGCAATGGATTCATCTCATCACAAGGAGAGAATATGACTCTTGGTGACTTTTTGAATCTCTGCACCTGTTGGTTTGGCATTCATCCTGACTCTTAGTATAAATTAGAGCAGCCTGAGGTTTGGTTTAAATTTGTACCAAAGATGGCGAGGGACTGACTCCAGGACTTAAACCAGACTCATACACTCAAGCCAGGTGTGAGGCCACATAGCATTATAAAAACTTTTTTCCTTTTCTAACAGGGGAACGCACCCAGCCCTCCTGGCTGAGAATTATTGTCCTTAAACTAAGTCTGGCTTCAGCTGGGTGTCAAAGTACAGGATACTGAGTGTGTCTTGGAAATGTGGTTGCATATCTTGGTGTTTAAAGGGGAGCGAGTTGGTCCACTGGTCTCAGTTGTGGATGGTGCATAGTTGAAAAATCTCGTCTGGGCTCCTTCTGGAAAAACTGAGGGTTAAATCAGATGTGAAGTTAAATATAGCAGATACGAGTCTTAATAGAGGTCTGAACTTCATGCCCCAGTCCAGACAAATTAAAATGAGGATTAGAAGAGATCTGCATGGCTTAGATTGATTGCTGATAGATAGGCAATGAATAACACAGAAATGTCTTCTTTATTCATTTCAGGAGGTAGGAGAATGGATATTCAGCACAAGATCATTGAGCAAAAGTAGGAAAATTTCTGGTGCGGAGACCCTCTGCTGGACTCCATGGACCAATATAAACTCCTGAGGACCAGAAAGCTTTAGGATCTTACTGGAGCAGCTAGGCAATCTGAGCAGTCAGAGCACTGGCAGCACAACAGGCGAAACACAATTACATGTCAGGGTGAGAGACAAGTTATTACAGGAATCAGAAGCCATGGAAAGGGTTGGTTTTGTATTATATTATTATAACTTATAACATGCCCTACAAAACGCAGTGGTTATGATCCAGACCTCCAACTCTTTCCAATACTTACCATAGCTGAGAGTCAGACGTAGGCTGTTGGAGAAAGGAAGGATAACCCCACTAAGTTTTTGGGTGGAGTCATGTGGATTTGTGACATGTGCTTATTAATACTTTCCACTTGAAGTGGTTCCAGATATTCTTTAAAGATTGCTGGCTGTCTGCTAAACCCTGTAGAGTGACCTTCAAGACACCATCCTTCACTTACACATCTGTTAAAAAAATAAGCAATGTTGAGGACAGGGAGGGGCTCCTTCCTCAGAAATGTTTGGGATCCACTCAACTGTAACACTGGCAAACAGTAGACACCAAGATGGATATGCTTGCCGTCGGTTAGGGACTTGGTACTGAGAAGAATTACGTGGAACATTGTAGAAACTTAGGGGATGGTTGCTGAGAGTTCACCCATTGCTGAGCTACGCAATCACTCTGAATTTCAGAACTTCTCAGATAGTCAGGGTATCTGACAAAATGTTTATATTGGTGAATCAGAAGTAACTTGGGGCCGTTCTCACCATGGCTGTTTGGTGGTTCTCCATTGACTATAATGCAGTTCTTGGTAATGAATAACAGAAATGAGATAAACTTTGCTCATAACCAAAAACTGAAACTGAAATACTTGCCTGTCTGGAGGGATGCCACACTTTTTTCATGATGCATCCAGGAGAGGGCAGAGGTAGGCATGAAAGCTTCACTGGCTATTTTAGCCAGGGCTTTCACCAGGTGTAAGCTGGTGCCTCTTCTCTGATGGTTGGTGCAGGGCCATGGCCTTCATCAGATGGGACAGGGGCTCCATGAACCTCCTGTACAGAGCAGGCCTGCAGATAACTCCTTCATACTGAGATTTTTTAGTTTGTGATTCAAAATTGAAAAGGGACTGTGGTTCACTGTAGCTTGAAGTCCTCAGGGAGGCTTATATTGGTCCATGGAGTCCAGCAGAGGATATCCGCACCAGAAATTTTCCTTCTTTTGCTCAATGAATCTGCTGATTTCAGCACCTGAAGAAAGAGGCAGGGCACACTCTGCTCAAGGAGGTCCTGCAGTGCAGAGACAACGCAGTGTGGCTATAGCTTCCTTCTTTATGGCACTTCATTGGAAGTATGATCTTTGCACCCTCTTAGGAACCTCTGGAGCAGCTGCTTGTACGTGGTGAGAGTGTGTCTCGTAAGCAACCTGCACTACCCTGTAGGATAACAGGGGACTGGAGGAAACCATAGGTGTTTTCCTGTGTGGTGTTTTTGGAAAAATTTCATTTTTGTCTTCCACACTTCCAGTACAGACGTGAGTCTGGACCAGAGCCAGACCTTGTTTTCGCCCACTTTTTAACCACCGCCTTCCCCTGAATTGGGAGCTGCCTAAGCCACAGGCAGAAATCTCTCAGGCATCAGTGGCTCATCATATGGGTCCTACTCTGATCACAAATGCTATTTGCAGTTGTTCCTGGATTGCTGTAATGGAAAGATTTGGACATGACCAATGTAGTGCTCTTCATAAGAACATGTAATATTTCCACATAGTAGTTGGTGTCTTTCCACTTAAATGGGAAAGACAGAACGAAGGGGGACCAAGACTGTGGCTACAAGGAAATGCCCAAAGCGAAATGTTTCTGGTAAGTATGACTCACAAGAGTCAAAATACTTCTCCTTAACCACTGGCCAGCTGAGCAAGAAGAGGAAAAGATAAACAAGACAGGACAACAGAACAGCATCTCTGCAAAGTTTCCAGTCTTCCTGCCCAGTCTCTGAACACTAGTTTCCAAATGCCTTTCCCTCTTTTACAGCTCATTGGCAAGGACAGTGGGTGCTTCAATAGGATTCTTTCGTATTATTTTCCAGGAAGGTATATTTTATGTGTTTCTTCTGAATTAAAGTAAAATCCAAATAAAACTGGGAATAGTAACAGCTTAGCATAAGTACAACTCCGGTGATGATATCCTGATTGCCTGTAAGTCTTCAGAAGCATCTGGCCATTTTTTCGGCTAAACTAAGCACACACATGCACGCATTTATATGCATATATTTATACGCACCTGAAACCTTTAAGAACCAGGCAAGCCCAGATTAGATGAACAGTTCACATAGCTGGTTTCTTGTTTACAAGAGTGGTCATTGCTCAGTGCTTCAGAGGAATGTATAGAAAGCCCTTTGTGAACCAGTTATCAAGATATTCTGCTTCAGAAATATATTTTAGCCTGCAGTAGTTAAAGGTCAGCTTCAACCTGAAATATATATTATAACTTTTCCAAGTGCTTCTGATTGATTTAGATAACTCTGGATATAGTTGTCATCCATAATTTCTTTATGTCCCTGCTAAGCTGTCAAGCTCATGTTCTTCAGCGGCAGGGACTAGCCGTGCACTGCATGGAAAAAATGATCCTCAGATCAGTGGTGATTAGCTGCTTGAAATGAGAGTCTTGAATATCTTTTCTGTTTGCAAGCAAGCTGTGAGCAGTTCACTAATTCTATGTGGGATATTCTCAGTGTGGAGATGCCTGCATACATAGATGAGGCTCATACTTCTACATGTAGGTCTATCAGGATACTTTATGGGAAGCTTCCTTTGAGGCCAGAGGAAACAGGCTAGCACTATGGTGCACCAAAATACTATCTTTTTCCTTCCCAACAACAGAGAAAAGCATTTTCTCTGAAAACAATGCAGCCAAGTGTTTTTCTTCCATCAGAAAAAAATATTTTCTGCTTGGTCTCTGGTACAGGCAATATCAGAAACATTTTTTTCCTTCTTTTTCCCCCAGCAAAACTGGGATCATTAACGAATTCTTAGAAATGTGGACACCAAAAATATAAAGATTTTGAACTGTTCGTTGACACAGGGTGTGTTTCCACTGCACTTTTAGCCTGAGTTTGAACCCTGACTTCAGCCTCTCCACACAGAGAAGCCTCCGTGGGGGTGGTTTAAGCTGAAGTGAAATCAGCAGGGGGTATAGATAAGAAAAGGATGCTATATTTCACTCGAGTTCAAATCACCCACTCACAGTTGCTGAGTTTCCTCCATTTCCTTCCCAAGCTGCTTCTTACAGGGCAAACATATTCTCCATCGCTGCATTACACTTTTGGACGTTCACCTATACCAGTGCATAAGGGGTACAAATATTTATATTTATTTTCCTTTGCAGTGAAGAAAACCAGAACACAGGACACAGACTTTTTACTCGAAGTTCAAATCAAATGCAAAATTGTACTGAATGAAACAAAGCTATTCAGCTGTCTAGAACTCAATGCATAAATTAAAAATAAAATCAGATGAAAGTTAGACAACATATTTTATTATTTTTGTTGTGGTTTTCCGTGATACTTTTTTCTTAGGAAACTTGGAACTTAGTTCTTAAGAAGAAACATTTATCTGTAGGGATCTGCTTACCAGAGATCCAGATTGTAAATGAATTTGTAAAGTTCATAGTCACGTATTAATTTGTGCATCGTGCTCACAAGGAAGTGTTGTTGAATAAATGCAGTGCCAGTGTAGATTTTATTCTCTTGTTACAACTTAAAGCAGAGACAGATGCAGCCCAAACAAAACTAGAAATCAGAAGGTACTCCTTTTCTGTAGTGTTTCTGACAGGCACAGCAAATACATAACCAAAGAACAGAAATGCAGACTGTGTTAAATTTAGTGGCTTTTCATCAGGAAAGAACAGCCTATCAGCATGTCCTGTTTCAGATGTAACACCACAGAAGCAGTTAATTAATTAGTATAGCCTGAGATTTTCTGAACTCTCTGATATTAAGCTCCAAAGCCTCTGTCAGTCCTCTGCTGACGTTGCCCCAGGAATCTATTCATTTTGTATCTCTTCCTACTATGTAGGATCAAGCAAATTCTTCTGCCTTGGTTGCAAGCCAGATCTTCCTGCATATATGAATACAAGAGGAAGCCTGAAGCACTGCCGAAGAAAATCAGTGCAGATGGGTCTGACACCTGACAACATATTTTGCTGATTTTAAGTGAGTCAGATTTAGGGTGGGATTTAATTGTCAGCTCACCATAGGCATGGCACTACAGTGCCCAGCTGCACCATGTCCTAAATTAATCCCAGCTGGGACTGGGGCTCACAAAAGAAAAAAATCAGAACATGAATAATGATACAGCTCTAGAAGCAGCTAATAGGGGCCAAAGTTTTTCTGTGAAATAGCTATGATTCTCACCCTGGACATAAGTCAAAGTAAGAACGAGGAAATGTAGGATCATCTGGGTCTGTGGGACTTTCTTAGGTGACCTTGGGCAGGTGTCTCCATTTGTCTGTTCCTCAGCTCATGGTTTAAGTTACGGTTTTCTTGATTTGTCCATTTATATTTTATTCTCCTCAAAGCAGGATGTTTATTCCTCTTTAGGGGTTAATTTTTCCCTTTGGGTGTGAATGTGATAGTCACACTCAATAATATTTGCACCAACCTACTCATTAAAGTCTAGTCATCTGGTACAGCGCTAACAAAACTTATAAATAAGCAGTAATTTTTGCTAGAAACATTTATAGTGCTTAGTACATTCAAGGAATCATAGAAGGAAGCATCAAAATAAACATTGTCCTTTTAGCTAGTAGAACTTACAAAAATTATACTTCAACTATCATTTCCTTTTGAAGGAATATTTTCAAGCATCCCATGGAGTGCAACAAGTTTAAAATATTTCAATATGTTTGAGGAACTGCAAAGATTAAAATACATAGTGCTTGTTCCTCATTGCCTTGTAGATATATGAAATGTTTAAAATCATGGCAAAAGCAAAATATGTTAAATTAATTCTAAACACCATAGCCCTGAAAATATTGAGACCATCTTTTGCTGCTGCCTGTAATGTTGTGGTTTTGATCCACCAGGAAGTGCTTGTTTACAACCTCAGCAATTTTTATTTCCCTTTCGCAACAGCAAGGCATCATATTGTCTCATTCCTACCTCAGTTATCTCATTCGTTGGTCCGTACTTACACTGCTCAAACTCCAGCCCTGTTTGCTTCAGCAATGAAAGTTGCATAGATGAAGCAATACCCAGAACAATGCAATCAAATTACAGCCCATTCCTCGAGGGAAAGAAAAAGAAGACAAGAAAAAAAAGTCAAAAAAAAATTTTAAAAGGCAATAGGAAGGGAAAGGGGATTGGGAGAAGGTCGAAAACCATGCTGTGACACTGAAAACTAAGAAAGCAGAAATTATAATTGTTCGCCATAGAGAAACTGAAAGTTATAAAGAAAGAATTCTTTCTGCAGTTGAAGATGAGTATAGGGCATTACTACAATATTGGTAGGAGATAACTGGTACCATCAGGAGACTTGCAGGAATTAATTGCCTTTAAGTAAGTTAATGCTAATGGAAGTTATAGGGATTATCACTCATTCTTGGGAGACTTTGCCACCATGAGTCTTGAGTATGTTTGGTATGCATTTCTCTTCTGACAAGTCAGGCATTACTAGGTTGGACTCAGCCTAAGTTAAATCTCGAAGCAGTCCTAGTACTTCAATATTTAGCTTTAAAATGAGCTGGCTTTAAACTACTAGCTGAAGCATTGATACGGCCCCACCACTGCAATGCTGAGCTCAGAACAGGGTACTTTTCGTAGTACCCTAGACAAAATGGACAGAAGGGTAGATGTATTTTAAAAGTGAATCTGATGCAGTTCAGGATTTGTATGGTGTACTGATGTCTTATGACAAAATGGTATTTCTACAAGTGGTTAGAAGTAGGAGCAGGCACATTATAATCTCTGAGGTTTTTTTTCTTTCCTTTGAAGCTGGAAATTCAGACTGACATGTGTCTGAGCTCATGGTCTTTGAGATGACATGAATGAATACCTAGCACCTGGAGGCAAAGAGAAATGTTGTAATTAAAGATCTAGCTTGGGGAGAAAGCTGAAAATTTCTCAAACAGTAGTCATAAAGGTGAGCTCTGTACAGCTGCCATTTTAAGATGTCTTGAGTGTCCATACTGGGCATCATACAGAATGTCAGAAGTGTTTGTCCATTGAAATGCAGCAAGTGTCCAGGCTGCTAGAAACACCTGAAATCAAGGCAGAGAAAACAATGGCCAATATCGTTGCAATTGTAACCCTGACCACATAAAATTACTGTAGACCCACACAGCTCTGCTTGATGTCAGCCATAAATGTCTAGCTTGGAGACTAGTTATGCCAAACCCTTTCCATATATCTTTCTGGTAGTCTGACCGTGAAGTTAGGATGTGCTGAGTAGTGTAAAAAGATGATAAGAGGGATTGCTTTTTCTAAGCTTCAACCTTATCACATGCAATAGAGAAGGAAGCGGAGCCTGGCTGCCCAGGAGTTTGATAAGCTATGGAGCAGGTCAGTAAACTGGCTATTCCCAAGCTGCTTATGTATCTTTGACAGTTGCATCATTTTTTCCATACCGAAAAGCCAATACTCTTCTGTGAGCACAGAGATGCATAGAGTGATTTTTCCCTACTATGCAGTCTCCTCCTTGACGTGGAAAGGACTAATAAAGGCTAGTATCAGGCTTTCTTTCCATGCAGAGCAGAGGGAGAGAGCATACATCTCACTGTGCATTTGCAGATGTTTTCTGCAGTTAGCAGCAATATCTGGGGTTTGGGGTTTTTTTTCCCCTTTAGGGATGGCTTATGCGGCAAGCACTTTAGTGTGTCTGATAACATGAAACAGCATGTTACCCCATTTCTAGCTTTGGCCAGAAAAAAAAAAGGTAATTTTTTTTTTTTTTTAGTGAACTGTGGCACCCTGACTTCATACTAACTCTTGCTGTTGGTACAAAACACCAATTTGCTGCCCTAAAAAAAAGCTTCTCTTGCAAAAAAAGGAGACACCAAGCCTCTCAGTTGCATCTGAATTATGAAGTGTTAGAACTCTTTCCCAAAGCAAGCTTTCAAAGACTTTAGCTGATCAGATAAACATTTCACAAACATTGCTGGGGCTGCAAAATCTTTTCTCTCCAGCGTGCCTCAACCTAGGATAACAAATAAGGGCAGCAGATGATGCTGAAGAGATGTGTCTGCTGCGTTTCCTGATTGTGATAGACAAAACACACATAAGGATTCCCCCCTTTCTTCTCCTGAAATTAATGCTGATCTGACACAACGTTTTCTCTTTCCTTCCCCCTAAATCTGGTATGGCCTCTTGAGATACAGCTTAAAATCTGGGTAGTCTATAAAAGCAGGATCTTTACAGTTCGCCAGCCTCCATCATCTATCAGCGACTGTAACTGTGTACACAGGGGAATCAAAGCTTCCTTTGAGAGGAAATTTAGGCTAAAAAAAGAAGAAATAACAAAAAAAGTCTGTTATGTTTAGGAAAAAAAGGAGGTAAATAAAAATATTATTCTCTTGCACAATCATTACCACCACACCAAGTGATGGTCCAAGAAAAAGAGCCTGTTGCCTGTCATAAAATCATATTCACAGCTACGTATCTAGCAGCGGTCTTGTCCAAAAGTTTCTTCAGAAGCTGGCACATCACTGTAAGAGGGTATCACAGTGTCAGCGTGGTGTACCTTCTCAGTACGGAAATGGGATATATGACAAATGATGCTCACTGGTTTAAGGGCATTAATTGATTTACTCTCTGCAGAAAACCTTTTAGATGAGCTGGGTTCAGATCTCACAGGAAAAGAGCCACTGCAAATGCGAGTGTTGTTTATAAGCGAGTTGGGTCTCAAGGGGCCTATCCTTATCCCCATCATGTCTGCGAAGCTGCCTGGGAAACATCAGCAAACTGTGTGCACAGCAGATCTTCTTGTAAACACATGAAGCCAGCTATGTAGCTCCTAAACACTGGTTTCTGCCCCGCAGAAAGCCAGGAGTTCGCCTGCAACTCAGGAATCCCTCCAGTTCTCCCTTCTCTTGACGGGCTTGTCGCTATTGCAGCAGCGTGGCTCTGAGTCTGGAAAGTGCCTGCTAAAATTACCTCTCGAAAAAGATTAGACTCTGGCATGAAGCTGTGCATGCTGGCCATCACATTGATCTGCGTCCTGAGGTTTAAGCCAAGCTGAAAGCCCAGGCTGCTATTTTCCAAGCTAAAAGCTAAGGTGCTGTAGCTTTTGTTTCACGCAAAGAGGAACTGCTGTGTGTACAAGAGAGAAAAGGAGGGTTTATATACAGTGTGCACCTCAGATTCAGAGGTTTGGTTCCTATTTCACATTTGAGCAGCAGCAACTATTTTGGAAGCCCTTGTTGCAGCTCAGGAGCTGGAAGAAAGAACTGGAGAGACAAGAACTTGCAGCAGAGAGCAATGCAACAGGGAGCCTCTGAGTGCATTTGGTCCATCAGCAAGGAGAAAGGAATATGCCAAGTAACAAGCCTGAAGTTAACGAGATGGATATTTCTATTTCTCAAGCAACAGCCAGCCTGCGTGGCCATTCTTTTGTTTTCTCTCTCCTCTTTCTATACGCAGGCAGTCCACTTGTGCTTTTCCTGTGGATGGACTTAAAGCTGGCCAAGCATTTGCAAATTCTTGTCCTGCAAAGTGCCAATACTTTCACATTCTCTACAGGTTTTCAGCTTCCAACTCTGTTTGCAGCACGTATCCATCCTATGCTCGCCTGTGATTTTAGTTGTGTAGTAGATACTGGCTGTTCTGGCAAGTAAAGGCTGCTCACTTGAGACAGGCTGTGGGATAAGATTTTAGTACTGTAAGCATCTTGAAACACAGACTTTTCTCTTAGGCTTTTGGTAATGCTCCAGGATTGACACTCATAAACAAAATGATATCTGGGGTAGACGTTATTCTCTAGATTAGGGTCCTACGTCTGCAAATATTTGCACAATGTTTATCCCTAAGCACATGTTTGGGCCCGTCAGTTTCAAGCTGCTTAACTTGAAACAGCAGGGAGCTGTGGTTAGTTTGGAGGAAGCCCTCCTTTAAACAATGCCAGAGAGCGTAGGAAAGGCAGAGGGAGAGGAGTGGTCAAATGTATGCATTTCTCTCAGCCTCACTGGCTACCATCATGGCAGGAGAGAGAGCTTCCAGTCTGCATCCAAAGTGTTAGCAAATGTGAGGGAAAGCCAAAACTGTGGGATGGCCAGGGTTTGTCCCAGAGCATCTTGGATGGACCTGAATTGCTGTACTGCACAAAACCTTTCTGTTTCTAACCCTGCTGGAAGCAGCCCCCACCTCAGCGTACAGCGTGCTACAAAATGTGCCCTTTTCTGAAGGCATTGCCCGTTGGCTGATTCTCCAGCCGAGGGTAACCTCATCAAGTGTACTTCAGCTTACGAGCCCAGATACAGAACTGATTTTCAGCAGCGTAACATGTTGCCACTCATCAGCTGAGCTGCAGATACTGGCGGGCTGTGCTCACAGCCTCCCCACCTGGAAAGGAAAGGAACTGGGCCAAAATCTCCAGGAATGGGACCATGGTGCTTTCCCACTGGACAGTCAATTTTTGTGGCTCGGCAGACAACAGAGGTGACTTGTTACACTGGTATCCCAAGTCTCATCCCAAAGTCTGTAAAGACTGCACAACAGTATACAGAAAGGGTGTTTGATTTTTAAGTTTCATTTCGCTTCTAGATAGATGAAAGATGATGCTCACGAGGGATTTTTGCAGAAATGTGTGATGTAGCCTGTAGCCAAGTCAGGCCTTCTAACCACTAATTTCTTTTGGTCAGAATTTTACCCACTGGCCTCACTTCAGTCAAGTAGTGAAGCCAGCACGTACTCTTACTTGGCTCACAGGTTCTCATGCCAAACAAGAACGACATTAATAATATATTAAGGAATATTTATGACAAGATTAAGTAATTGCTGTGTGTCTTTTCTGTGTGTGTGTATTGTTTAAATTATTTATTTCTGTTACATATATCAGAATATCTCAGATACCTATTTACTTTTAATAGCAGTAAGAGAAAAAGGGGATGATGCGAACTTCTTCAAATAACAGGAAAATAATTTCTACTATATTTGGCTAGTCTTGATTTTCAGCAGGCAGTGCAATGCAAAGGAGCCAGCTAGGTTCAGGAGCACATACTACTTGTAAATAAAATTGCTTGCCTCTAAATCTCAGACGAGAGTGCCTGTTGGGAATGTGTGATTGCAATTTATGAAACAGGAAACAGATGTATTCTGTATCATAACCCTCTGTGGTTTGGAGTGGGGAGGTAGGAAGGGTAATATAGCTAAGGTCAAAGATACACTGCAAAGTAAAGGACTATTAACTTGGAGAATAATAAGTAACACTTGTCACTTACTGCCATACTTTCCTCTGCGGGCCTCAGCGTGCTTTGTAGACAGCAACTAATTGGCCATTGATCCCCCTGCCTCCGATTTGTGATAGGGATGTGAAGGCCATGATTCAGTGGTACACTAAATCCAGCTGCACAAGATCAAAACATCATGGCAGCATGATGCAAAACAAGATGATCTAGTGTAAAGCCACTTTTCTGCCTCAAAAATGTGCTACAAAACGCATTGGCAAATGTTACACTACATTAGGAATTGTCTAATGTCCAACAACCAGGCCAAAGCTAGCATACAAGCATGAAGCCAAGCTAAAATTCCATTTCATTTACTCCGGATAATTTGTCAAAACTGCAATCGTGTGAGCTGGTGTGATGAGGGTTACATCCACAATGCAAGTACATAGATCTGGTTCCACTTCCTGTGGAACCCAGGTCTGCAGAACCCAGACCCAGAGAACAGAGGGGATGATTTGCAATTCCAGCTCCCTCCAGCTGGGCTCATAAAAGTAGTTTTTGGCCACCCAAGAGGCTGCTGAGCCTCTTGCTTTGAAATTGCTTCTGGGTGGCCCTGGGGTTGGCTTTGTCCATGTTTTAAAGGTTAGATGGTCTAATTGCACTTGCCGGCCCTCCTGCTGTGGACAAAATTTACACTGGCAAAAGAACTCCAGCTGAAATAAATGCTCAGGTGCACTACTCAATATAGCAGAGCTGCTGAGGCTTAGCAGACACCTGTCAGCTGCCCTGCACTTACAGCCTACTTTTGCGCTCCAAGCCTGCCCAAATTGCAAAGTGGCAATGTCCGTTAACCTAGAATGAAAACTGATGAAATTAATGCGTCGTGCCTCAAAACTGGTCTGAGTGCAAGTTATACGTGCCTGGCTGCCTCATCCCTCTGCCAGAGATTCCAGAGCAACATTAGCAGAAGACAATATTTGTTTGTCTTAGTTTAAGGGATGTTGAGGCTGTGGCGGGGATGAGAATGTCTGCATCCAGCACAGCCCAGCTCACAATGTCACCAAGAGCTGGTTCAGCAGGGTACGTACATATGTACGTTAATGCAACAAGCATGTGCTCGTGTCCGCCTTGCTGAGCTTTCACTCCAGACGTGCCAGCCATTGCCTGGGCACACGGCTCTTCTTTGCTGATGGGCCACATCTAGAGATGACCCACAAAATGCTTCTGACCAGCGAGTTTTCTCCAGCGGCATCTTTATCTAACATGCATTAATGTACCCATCACCAGAATAATTAGCCTTTAAACCGCTGGCTAGGTGACACCTTTGTGACTTAGCATTGTGCTACTGTCCCCATTAATAAATGGGGCAGTGAGGCACCAAGGCAAGAATCTCTGGTTCTTAAGGGCTGAATTGTCCCTACCCTCTGTGCTCTGCTGCCTTCCATGAGACCTGCTATTCTACTAGCAAAGTAAACAAGAAAGCAGATAAGACAAGTGTCTTTGGATATGGACTACAACAGCTGCTCTGTCACAGCTTCCTCTGAGTTCAGAGCTCAGCGGGGGCTCTGAGACCCATCCATTCTCCCAAGATACTGCCCCCGCAACATCAGGGTCTCACAGCCCCTGCTGAGCACAGAGCTTAGCGGGCGATCTGGGAGCCCGCAGCTTTCCTCAGAGGCAAATACCATTGCTGAGCTCTGTCTTGCAGCTTCCAGAGGCAGGGGCTCCTAAATCCAGCCCCATTTTGCAAATGGTGGTATACCCGTCTCAACAGCAAAATAAGAAGTTGGGGAAGTGATGTGCCTTCCCTTATCTCTCCCCCATGCACACAACTGTCTGCTTTTCACAACATGGCCACCCATCATGCTGTCAGCTCTGTCTGCTCTTACATCTGAGCTCCGTGGCAAAGCAGGGATACAAATGGTTCTGAAACTTATCGCGGGCTAAATTTCTGAGAGACTGGCACCATTCATTTCCCAGTAGTCCAGTGGAATTTGTTTAAATTCCCTGATTTGTTTCTACTGTTGGACCCACATTTTTGAGTCTGCTCTGAAAAGCAAAGCTGTGTTCCCAAAGCCTGGGCACTGGTATCTGTGAGAGTATGGGAAAAGCAAACAGAGCTCGGTGGGGAAGAGATTTTACCTGGGCTTTGATTTCTTTTCTGCATCCAACAAAAAAGGATGTAAGAACTTGACCTAACTTTGACTTCTCCATCAGCAAGCTCAGGCGGCGTATTGGGAAAGTGAGGTCGTGCAGCGCTGAGTGTGCAGAAGCGGGCTGCACCAGTGCAACACCAGAAGCTGAGAGAAGGAAATTGGCACATCAAGTTGTTTTCTTCCTTCATGCCAAGTGAGAGCAAGTGGGGGGAATAGGTTGCTGCAATGTAGGAAAGCGGAAACAGATGCACTTTCTTGTCTGCTGGCGCTGCAGTCAGCCGTGGTTTGGGAAGGGTGTGTGGTGGGAGCTGCAAGATGCCCGAGCATCAGAGCAGGGCAGCTGAGGTCACCAGGGTGGATTTCGGAGTGAGAGCTGGCTTGTGTTGAAACACTATGTGGTATTGCTGTGAGAATATGAAATAAAGCCATAGTTGAAGCATTTGTTGGTCTGTTGCTAGGCAAACATTTCAAAAACAATCATATTTTGCAAACTGATTCCTTCTTGTCTTATTTTCTTTTTTCCTTTTTTTTTTTCTTTCCTGAGGCCCTTAATAAATTGTCCAGGGCAGGCTGTGATTTTTATCATCATATCTGTTCTTTGCTGTTGCTGTGACTGAGCACTTATCAACTTCTCGAATCACCCATGAGTTAGTTTTCAAAATATCCATCCAAGTATTTGGCGCATTGCACTTCAATACATGGTCACGTCCGTTCCTAACACACAGGAATTATTTCTTCTCCATGAGAACAGGCTCAAGGAAATCAGTTTTCACAGTTGTATTGCTGGTATGAATTTTCCTCTGTGTGGGGATTGGAAACCCTTATTTCCTAGACATTATTAAAGAAAATGCAATCTGTTCCTCACAGTAAAAGAATAAATAAAACATCAAGTGCTTTAAATTAAACACACTGGATCAAAGCTATTTACTTTATAAGATTACTTTGTAAGTGAATTTAAGCTACTTGTCAAATATCAGGATTATGGCCACAAAACAGTCCTTTTTTTCCTTTCATGAGTGGTGAAAATAAACCTGGATGCAGCCTTTCCCATGTGTTTCCCCTTGCACCGTGACGCCCCACTGCCCACACTGATTTGTTGTTTGCCAAATGCGCTTTTGCAGATGATCTTTCCAGTGTCCTCCCTGGCCAGCTCAAGGCCAGCCTGCTTTCCTCACTGCAATTGTGGGGCGACGACGATGAGATATGCTTGCATCAGTGTACCAGGAGACTTATGGATGGATGTTTGTTAAGACACGCAGGTCAGTGTTGGGAGGGCAGCCCAGCATCAGCCACGCTTTGCCAGCAGGAAAACAAAGGGTTGTGCATTGCTCAGAGACCCAGCTGCTTGCTTTTGCTCTGTAGGGCTGTCATTAAGGCCTGCATTCTCTGCATTTAATTTTAGGCATCTCCTTGGCACATCTCTCAGTTGCCCTGAACTCCTTCTCTGGGAGTACAGCCATGAAATGGTCTCTGGAGCTGTAAACCCTGCGTGCTGACGCATGGATGATGACGCACTGAGGTGCATCCAGCAGCCTCCTGGCATGTCACCAGCCTCAGGCCTCTCTGTCTGGTTTGTCTGTCCCAGGAAAGATCAGAAGCACCTAAAACTGGTTTCCTAGGAGCTAGAGGTGAGATCGTCTCTTGCACAAACATCAGAGTGGAGATGTCCTGTCTTTCTCAAAGCCACAGGCTCTCAGCCTGCTCCAGGTTGGCTGGCCCAGGAAAGCTGCTATCTCAATCTCCCGTCTTCTGAGTGCATCTCATCCTGAGCAGGAGGCTGGGCCACCCACTCCATGTTCCCTCCAGGGCAAGCAGCTGAAGGTAGGAGGTCCGTGTCATCCCAGGTCCTAATCGACAACAATGAAGTTCACAGGCGGCTGGTTTTCAAAGCAAAGGATGCACTTCACTTCCTGGCCTTCCCTGTGTAGCACCAATTGTCATTGCTGGAGCAGTCTTGAGGGCAGCAATGCTGGTTAGCCACAAAAATCAGCAGCCAGTTTCTCAGCATTGACTACCGCTGTTGGTTTCAGTTGATCAGTATCAGCAGAGGATTTCAGCTCAGATTTGTATCTGCCATTCATTATTCCTACTCAGTGTCTAACGTCTTGTGTTTCCCTCCCATTATCTCAAGATGACAATCAGTTCATCCCCAAAGAGTACATGGGATACACTGGAAAGCACACAACTTCACTCCACTTACAGAGCACAAATTTTATTCCTCTGTCCAAACACTTGCTCCTAGCACTCTGGTTTTCCCGGAGCACTTTGGGTGCGTTTTATCTCGTCAAGGGCCACAGAGGAATCCACATTGTCACACACAAAAAAGTGGTCTTGAATGAATTAGTCTTTGTATCTCAGCTGGAAAATTATAATTTGAACCATTCCACTGAAGTGGTGAAATAATATGCGCAGAGTGCCTGAGAGGAGCCCAGCTTGGAGGCTTCTAGTGGAAAAAGAAAGTTCGGATAGACAAAAAAAAACCTGGCACGAGAGAGAATGTCATGAGATCAGCCCATAGAATATGCTGAGGAAGACAGAAGGCGTCTGAACAAATCTAAGTAATTTGAGTAGCAGTTTGCATTTATTAAGTTCTGGCTCATCAGATGTATCAAATTAGGCAAGTGCATAAGTGCCATGTTTATCATACCAGGCTCCTAACGAGCATCCTCTGTCTTAAGGAGCTCCGTTTAAACAAACAGACGCAGGCTGGGGAATGGCTGGGAGGTAATGAGGTGGTGAGAGGAATGTATGTTGAATTCAGCACTTTACTGGCTAACTATCAAGCCATTAGTCCCACAAGAAATTCCCAAACATCGTGCATGAAAAATAGGCTCCCTTACACCACGTTATCCAAGCAGCCTCAATCACTTGGTGTCTGCTGCCGAGAGAGCCCAGACCCAAACCCAGCTCCTGCTTCCGTGGAGAGCCTTGGAGAAATCCAGGATTCCTGAGCGTGCAGGATTTGCTGGTGATGTGAACCAGGCCCGTCTTTGCCCTCTTGCACACAGACTTGCTTCCTGTGTTAAACTTTTGTTCTTCAAGTGCTTCATCTAGTCTAATTAGGCTGTTAGACTGAAGGGGAGTGCTCTGATATTTAGCATGAATATCCCAAATGGCATTTTCATCAGTTCCTCCTCATTTCACACTCCAACTGTAACCGACAGCTATGAGCAAAGCTAATTTGAAATCACCCCGGGAAAGAAAAATATAAACAAGTCAGGAGTAAATCTCATATGCAGAAATCTCCTTAAATGTATCTTCTCCCCATATCCCCCAAACAGTAAATTCACAGATGGGATCTTAAAATCTAGTTAATAGGTAAACACGCGGATATCCTGCCTAGAGATTAGTTTTGCATACCAGGGAGCTGATACATGTCTTCAGTACTTAGATGACTGTATCTCTGCACTGTGGTTGTTGCCATTTCACAGAAAGATTAGTTGACTTGTCCCATATCCTGGGTCTTTTACTAGTCTTATGAAAGTCTGAGATTTTGATCATTTTTTGGAATATTTTTCTGAAAAAATACCTAGTACCTAGTGGGGCCTTGTAACTGTTTTTGGAGTAGTGGTATCACAGATCTCAAACGGTAACTTTATCTTCTTGTAAGGGTTTTCTAAATTTAACTATTTCAATGTGTCTTAAAATTATCTGCATTTACCCCTTAATCATTCCTATTATCCTTGCCTGTGTTTTCTCCTTTTTTCAATTTAGGTTGGAATCACCAGTAATTTCCATGTAGTCTCAGTAGCGATCCCTTTGCCATCTCTAATGCACGCAGGACAGTTACATACAAGTTTATTATAGTTATCTTGCCTTACTGTTTCATAAATCTGTGTGTCAGATGATAACCTTGCTTTCAAATTGTATTTCTTCCACTGAATATCTGCATTTTGGATCACTCTCCCTCCCTGGCATTCACTATCCCAAACTGAGTCTCATTTCACTGTTTCCTTCTCAGATTTCCAAGTGCTCAGTGCAACACGGATGTTGGCTGCATGTTTCAAAGTAATTTCAGATGTGAATCTACTCACTCCTTTTTATTCTCAAGGAATTAATGAAGTTGTTAAATAAAACCAGACACCAACTTTAATCTTTTTACCGCTCCCCTCAGTATCTCTGCTTTTCAGTATGGAACAGCTACTATTTCTTTTTGTTCTATGGTTCTTCCATCAGTTTACTATATGGATGAAGGGTTTCACATCTTCTCCACTCCAAATGTCTCTTGAGACATCATACTAAAAATTTTATTCCTTTCACTGCAACGTCACCTTCCATTTTGTTCAGGACTATTTGTCCATGTCTAAACCAGGCTTGTGGTTTATTTGGTGAGATGAGTTCTCTTCCTGCATACATGTGAATACGCAAAGGAGACTAAAAATTAATATATAGTCTTAGCTTCCCTGCTGTTTCTTGCTCATAGTACTGTTTGTCTCCTGAGTTATAATTTGCCCTCAAGGATACAGCTAATGCGGGTTCCTCCTTTCCATATAACGTTCTCTCTGTTTATGGAGAGAGCAGGAGACATGGGCTGACCTGTTGGGTTGTGTCACCCATCCACGAAGAACAGGGCAGGTTGGTCTTGGCAACGTTTTCTGGGACTTTGCTCAGACCACCTTGCAATGATTCAAACTCAGGCTGTTCCCTTTGAGAGCTGATTTCACCATCTAGCAGATTTCACAGCCAGGATTTATTTTTGGCCCCTGGCTGCTTCTTTGCTCGTTTCATCCCCTTCATCCACGTGCCACATCCTGTTTCCTTACCTTTCAATTTGTCTGATGCCTCCAGCACCTCTAGGACAAGCTGTCTCCAGTTACAAGCTTCACATCTCCTCAGAAAATGCCCATATTTTAAAAAATATTGTGCACCCAGCATCTTCCCTAAGGACCAATGAAAGCTGTTGACTGCTTAGCACATGTGAATCATGGTCAATTTTAAATACTTAAACATGGACTTTGAGCCCTAACCTCTAGTTCTGAAAGTCTGGGCTGTAATGTAGGACTGAAAAAGAATTCACCAAAGGAGTTGTCAGTATGCATCCAACGTCATTTATATCATTTATATATTGTACCAAGCTCAACACAAAGGAGGCATCCTCCCTTTATCTCCACGCTCTCTAACAGGTTTGAATACACAAGTATTTTCACTATGTGTTCATGTATTCTGCAGGCAGCAAAGCGGAACAACTTTTGAGAAGGTATTTATTCTGCAGTTGTTACAGCCCAGGCACTTTTATATGTGGAGCAATACTGGACTGGCACTGTGGAGGTGGCATCTCTGCTCCTGACACAGCTAGTGAAATGGTAGACAACCCTACCTAGATTGATTCACTGCCCCTATCAGACATTTCTGAGATCTGCTAAAAGGAAGGGCTGTTGTATCTGTAGTCTGTGGACACGCAAGTGTACAGCTGCATCATATCATACAGTGATTTCTTTTTAATGCAAATGGACACCACCTAATTCTCACAGCATTTAAAAATGCCGCATAATTGTATTTGAGTGGAAGTTCTATGGGGTCAAAATCCTATTCCCATAAAAGTGAATGGGAATTTTTCCTCTGCCTTTCACGGAATCCAGATCTGGCAAGCCATGAATGCAGATCTGTCACATTTCTTTCTCTTTCTTCATTAAGTTACTACGACTTTTTCCTGGGAATCAGATTAGTGAATACTCATTTGACCAAATACCTTTCTGAGGTACCTCAGCAAGACTGGAACATTTCCTGTGGCTATCGTATCCGCTTCAATATCCTTCAAAGTGAATGTCACAGCCCTTAACCATTGAAACAGGCTTTTCTTTCACAGCAGCAAAACAGCAAACCAGCCTGGATAAGATGAGAGGGACACCATAAATATTACATAGGGTCTGAGGCATTTACTGTAAATTCAACAGGAACTTTTCCAGTTTCCCACTGGGAGAGATTTCTTGGGAATAGAAAACTCTCTGGAGTTTGTGATAACTTCTTAAGCGATACTGGGATTTTTAACATTCCATATTATACAACAGGAAGCAGAATCTTAATAGAAATGCTGCATACAGTTGCCTTTAATAAGAAACAGAGTCTATGCAGTGGTGGAGGAATGTCTAAAATATTCTGTCCCCTTCTTTTCTTTTTTCTTTTCTTTATAATTAAAACTAATTTTAGATATTTTTTAATTTCATGAACTGGATTCAAGGGGTGCTGCTGGATTCAACGAAAAGCTGCACAGGAAGAGGCATGACATTCACCAGGACAGCCTGTTACACTCTACAAGCTAACTGGATCCTCACTCCAGTCCTCAAAGCTGCGGGGCCAGGCTGGAAAGGCCAGGAGAACAGCCTATCTAATGAGTGCCATCAATCTTCAGCTTTGTGGTTTTAGATATGCAGTTCTTGTATAGATGCAACTTCTAGCTGAATCTAGATCTGGGCATTTTTCAATGTCTGTGGGACCTCCTGAACTTTAGGTTGAAGCAAGGTGAGTTTTCTGTTCAGCCCCTCTCAGAATGAGGGCTAGCTTCAAACTTCAAGTCAGCAGCATCTGCTTTTATTCATCTAGAATATAAGTGTAGGATGCAAAAGCCTGACTGGGAATTGCAACCTCACACAAAGGGACACTGGTTAAATCTGCAAGTCAGACTTCTGATTCCTCGCTTACACTGAGTTTCAGAAAAGGCAGGAGGAAAGGTGGGGCTGTTCTTGAAACGGTGTTTCCATACCTTCATTGAAAATGCCAAATGCCTCCCTTTCCTGTTTTACACAGGTGAAAAACTGCACTTGGTACAACGTATATAGCAAACTATAGTTAGTAACATGTTAGTAACTCCTTCACAGAGAATTTACTCACTAGAATCCTAATTCACTGAGGCATCGCTTAGCCTTGTGCTGCTACATTGGGCAGTCAAAGAGCTTACACGGTTGTCTGAGGTTGAGCATGTGGTCAAGGTGGTTTGCTGAACAGGGTTTGCTGGCCATATAGAAAACAACTGACAGCAAGGAAGGATTCCCCCTGTTCCTCACCCTGGAGAACTACCTTTGTGCTCAAGATATACCCAGACCATTTGATGGTCATAAATGTTTTTCCTGACTCTCAGCTGAGAGAAATTCCTTCCAACTGATGTTGCTTTTTCGTACAAACCACAGGGTACATGATCTTGAATCGAACCCAGCCCTTTCGCTTTAAGGTAATTTGCGGCTATTTCTTGGGTCTGAGCAAAGAATGGGGCTTGAACTTCTCCTTCCCCACAAGCAAGTGGCTGGTGAGTAACACTTGTGAGTAAGCCTCATCAGATGTCTGTGCAAATGAACATTTCCCCCACCCAGTCTGAAACACGTACAAAGTGCTCCAAAGAAAGTAGAGGTTTTCTGTGAAAACGGGCAGGCAGGAGGACACGAGCAAGCCTTGGCAGAGGAGCTCACCTCTGACTGCAGGGAAGCTCTGACCAGAATCCGGACTCTGCCTCACCCTTGTTTCATTTCCAAATTTAAATGTGGGATAATGTTTACAGTAAATACAGGTCACCTCCGTGTCTGGGAAGGAATTTCATATCCATGCACTACTGTGCTTTCAAAAGAGTTGCATTTTATAGCAAGTCTTCTACTTACAAGTGGTTGGAAAGGGCTTGTGTTTTAATAAATGAGTAATCAATGGGTAGCACCCAGCATCTTGCTGTCAGTAGTGTATAATTTTCCTGTCTGGAACGTGCTCAAGGAGCTCTATTGACCATTTATGAACTCTGTGCATCACTTAGGAATCGGACTGTTCTGTGAAGTGTACTCGATTGCTGCAGAGACTGCTGAAAAGGCAAATATAAGAGGCCATGTATTAAAGGAAATCTCATGCCTGAGGTCCTGGGTGCTTTAGGATCATACTGTCAGACCAGAAGGAGAAAAGGGCTCCTGTGCTTTTTCAGCCTCTCCCAAAAAGAGCAGGACAGACAGAAATTTTGTCCTGGAAATTTGCTTGCATGGTCATCCCCACAGTCTGGTACTTTCTGCCTGTGTTTGTAGTAATTTCCGGGCAGAGCTGTTGTGAATAATAACTAAACTGAGACTGAAATCATGTTGCAAGCTACTGAAGAAAGCTTTTTCCCCCCCTGTGCCCGAGGGTTGTGTGCTGAGTTCAGATACAGACAAAACCTTACCAGACTCCCCTAGAACAAGCTTGGACAGATCTGTAGCAGAGGGAAGATGGTTTCCAGCTAAAAATGTGATTATAGAAATGTTTCTATGATGGGAAGCAGCTCTGGCTGACACAGTGGCTGCTGGGGATGGGACCGTGTAGCTCCCTCTGTGCGATTTTCCCTTTGAAGTGGAAGCTACCTCCTTGCCTGGAGTTGCGCGTCTCACCTGTCTTCACCTGCTCCACCCTGCACCTGAGCAGTGGCCAGTACAGCTGGGCAATGGGATCTGCAGGCTGATGAGAGGGGACAGCAGCGCCAGCTGCATCCAGGAGGGATGGGAAGGATTGGGTAACCCTCCGACCATCTGCTTTCTGCTGCGCTGTGATGGGGCGTGGGAGAGAAAGCCGATGACAGGTCAGGCCTTTTACCTCACTCCAGCTCACGCTCTTCCTGCAGGCCATGTGTAATCTCAGTTGCAGCATTTATGGACCCTTGGGACCCAGGAGGTGCAAATTCCCTTTCAGGTCCAGCTCCTGGCCCACAGTGTGACTGTAAGAAGTCACTCCACAGCTGCCCACCTTAGTTTCCCCCATGCAGTGAATTTTTCAGGATTAGTTAGCTCATGCCTATCTCTCACTGCTCTCTAAGCAATGCTGAGCATGAGGTCTATCCAGGGACTAAGTCACCTGTAAAAGAGACCAAAGACAGCTCCCAGTTACAGAATTAGATTCCTGGTTAGTGGCTTCTGACCTTTCCCGTTTCTGGGACTGCAGTCCATTTCTGTTTGCAATTTTGAGCAGGTCTTGACAATTTTGGCAGGTTTGGTGTCAGGAGTTTCTGATCTGGAGCTGTCTGCAAGAAAAGAGGATCTGGGTGTATTTTTGCCTTTCCATGACTGAAAGCTGCTGTAAGTCCCAGAAAGGCTTTTCCAACATTAATAACATTTTGTGGCTTCTATCCCAAGGCATATTTTAAAACGCTTGGTTTTCATAAGGTGGATAATAAGGTGAAAATTGTCTCCTATTACGATTTCTCAAGTCTAGCCCTCCTCCCAGTTAGTACCAGAACTGTCTCCCGTGCTCCTGAGCATTAAATTCAACTGCTTAGACTTGTTAAAAACTCTAGGTTTAGCTTCCTGCTTAAAGCTGTAATTTTAGATCCTCGGTGGGTATAAATAGACACAAATACACAATGTAGTCAGGCGGACTGACATTAGCTGGGAATAAGGCCCAAACATTTATTCTTTCTCTTCACCTCTGCTCTCTGTCTTTAGAATGCAGACACACACACATACCCGCACGCACACTTTTACACACCAAGACACTGGAAAGGCTTTTGGAATTTAATCTGCTGCAAACCCTATAGCTTTCCTTCTACTGTGTAAATTGATCTGTAGGTTTATTGGTTAAACCTACATCTGAAATAAAATGGCCATAACAGGAACTGTGTGCAGACCTTTGACGGCATTTTTACAATTTGCAAGAATACAAAAGTCTGCAAATTAATGTGGTGACCCACCAGAAACACTGAAAGTTTATCATTCCTTCTGCATGACTTTATGTATTCAGTGTTTGGAGGAGGAGGCTTTCTCTGGGTTTGTTCTTTGTTTGTTTGTTTGTTTGTATATTTAAAAGAAGAATAATTATAACCCAGCAAATGCTTTTGGAAATAAAAGGGGAAATCATCTCCCATTAGTCTGTCTTGAATGACTTGGCTCTGCACTGGGGATCTGCAGTGCAGAAATGAGGATATGAATGTGTTTCTCAGCCATATCTTAAGGGGCATCTGCTTCCTGCATGGCCCTGTAGTTCCTCACTCATAGCCAGCATCCCTCCACCCCGGATAAGGGCCATGCTCAGCCCTCACGGATGGGTTGGAGAAGCAGGAATCTGTAGGATTTGTGTACATGTTCATGTGTACATGTGAACGTACCTTCTTCAGCACAGGCAGATCTGTTTTTCTTGCATAGCGAGCGGAGGACGTATGATCTGGTGTCAGCCATCATGGGATCAGCTGGGCACGGTGGTCCTGTGTTCATGGAGGACCATCCTGAAGGCTCATTTCCCAGCTTGGCTCCTGCAACTGAACATGTTGGCCGTGAAAAGGCTGTCTGTAGACAGTGGATGTTGCCTATCACACGTTGTCTTTGCCTTCTCCCCCTTGAGCTCTGTTTTTGACAGTTCTTTGCAGCAGCCAGTCACTGCAGCCTATATTTGCACAAAGCAGCGGGTCAGACATGTTTGGTCAAGGTTTTTCTTTTCCCCTCCCCCATAAAAAATGACTTTTAGACAAACTAATTCCCATGGAGAAATCTCTTTTTGCATGGACATTCCTGGAGAAGGAGGGCATGCCCAAAATGCTGAATTGCCTGTGGGGGTTGCAAATATCTGACGATGCTTAAGCAGAGGGAAAAAAACCCAAACATGTCAATTTTCACTGGACTTGATTGCTTGAGCATGTTTTCTCACAGCAGAATGTATGATTAACCTTAAGTGGTTTCCATGACTGATAAATCCTTTTCTAAGGGTCTGCTCTGCACTGGCTGCTCAGGGCATGAATTCCCAGCACTGTCATCCCTGCCCCTTCCCAAGCCTTAAATCCCCCTTGGAAAAGAGCATCCGAGGGGATTGTCCACATTAGGCTGGATTTATAGGAAGCAGGCGAGAAAGGAGGGGGAATATTTTCACATTCTTTTGAAACATACATTGGAAAATTTCCCTAGGAAAGAAAAGTGCTTATGCAGCTTTAGTTACTGTACATGTGCTTTGGATTGTGTGAAACCCAATCTGCTTTTTCTCAGCAGAGTCCTGATCCCCACATGAGAGAGGCAGACAGACAGGCAGACCCGGCAACGGTGACTTGCTGCAGATCCCCTTCAAGATCCCGCAGGCAAGCGCTTGAGGAATGGCCCCATCGCCTGCATCTGTCGATCCAGGCGGGTGGGAGGAAGAGGAGGAGGTATTCTTCTCTGGGCTCGAGCCCAAAGAACTTGTGCAAACAAAATATTCGGGGCGTAAAGTCTTTGCTAGAAAAGATGGTCATGGCTTAGAAGTGCCTCAGACTTTATCAGCAGATGACACTTAAGGGTTTGGAGGTCTCTTCCCCTGCTCATGTCTTGATGCTTCTGGTGCAGCTGGATACTCCCTGCTTGTGGCAGAACACGCTTCGGATGGCAAATCCAGGACAAAGCCCCTAACAGCATATATGAGTGGGAGGGCAGGGAAGGACTGATCAAAGACTCAGAGCTCAGTCTGATCAGTCCCGGGTCTCCAGTAGTGCTCTGTCCTACATGTTGAAGGTCTCTCCTCCTGTCCAGAACTTTTTGGGGCTAAAAGCTCAGACAGCTTTATTTGCTGTTCCTGGGGATGAGGAGAGTCCCTCCTCTTCTGTGCACGTGGGTGTCTCAAAAAAGAGTCTGGGGAAAGAAATGTTCGTGAGCATGTGAGTATGTGTGTGGGCAGCCACGCAACCACTGCAGACACCAGAAAAAATGACACATTTTTGTTGCTCCTGGCAGGATCTAAGGACAAAGGCACCTGTGAGAGGACAGAAAAGCCCCCACGTGCCGTAATGGAAATGAGGTGCTGGAGAGACCAAGGGGCAGCTTCCAGGAGACGACTGGGCTGGCACTATCATTTCTCCACTGCTGCTGCCCAAGGGGCTGCGCAGGGGCTTGGCGTGTATGTGAGGAGGAGGAGACAGCTCCCTGAGAGGGGGTAAGGCAGGGGAAGCATTGGGAATGTGAATACCACAAAAACAAATCTGTTAATAATTACAGCCCAGCAGTGCTGCTAGCAGCCTCTGCTTTTCAGGACTGACTCTCACCCTAAACAGATATCTCAGGCAGCCCTGGCTGAAAGCTAGGCAGGGTCTGGTAAGAGCAGCAACCAGCAATCCAGTCTCCTGAATCAGCATTTTGAAGGACAGACATGCTGAGTTACCCATCTTCCTTTCCCCAAGGCGCGTGTGTATGTATACAGATATAAAATACACATATAGCTATGTGTTAGTACACACACTCCTGACTCTGTGAAATGTCAGCCAAAAAATAATTCAAAGATTGCTTGTCCTAGTTCAAATGCTGTTAAGCTTCAGAAATTACACCTTCCTCCAGGAATGGGTAAGAGCTGACACAAAGCAGCAATAACCAAAAATTTCCCAGCTGTTGTGTCTGACCTTTTGAAAACAGGAATTCCTTGGTGCAGAGCCTGAAACCTTACTCTTTCCAGTCGGCATTGCCTGAGGGCGCTAGCATTAAAAGGATATATGAGAAAGGATTTATTGTCAGCAAGGTGCTTGTAGCAGCAACATTTTTTTTAAAAGATCTGAGTGTAGACGGACATTAGGAGGATGGGGGTAACCATTGCTAGGTCTGTTTTTCTTGCCAAGACTGTGCACAGAGAGCTACTTGCAAGAAACACGTTACGCTCCAGAGTCCAATGGCCCTACAATACTAGCAGAGACAGCTCACAGCTCTTTGTGGTTTAGTCAAGTTGGCTGCATTCAGGGCTAAAGAAGCATGAAGCAGAACAGGATCATCTCAGGAGAGCACCATGGGATAACAAGGTATAATGATGTGCTTGGCCTGTTTTACCTGAGTTTTCTCCAGGGACCTCAGTTCTCAAGGGCCAGTGAAACAAACACCGCACATGAATGCAGTCTGTGATTCCCTTAGCTGCTGTCAGACTATGTGTAGATTATTCCTAGAAATTCATGGATTGGGATGGGAAGCAGGTTTCACCAAGACCTGAATCAAGAGTGGAAGCTGCACCTCCTGGTGCACAGGAGCCAAGGCAGTAGCATCCCCATGACAACATCCCTGGCCAGGGCCACAGGAGCTGTCTGGCAGCATGAAGGAGTTTTAAAATGCTCCACTGAGCCCCACTCTGCCTTCCATAGGTCTTTGGTATATTACTTGATGAATTGAAGCCCAAGATATTGCGGGGGTTCATTACATGGTGTATCTCACCTTAAAAACACAGCAGCCCAGAGCTTTTAAAACAGCACACGTTTTCTCCAGCTTGTATCACTACTGCAGCTATTCCCAGGGCGGTCAAAACCTTTAAATTTTTGACCTGGAAATCTTCCCTTCATAGCTTGCACATTGTCTCTAGCTCAAAAGTTTGTTGGTAATATGACTTCAGCTGCGTGAAGGATGCTGCCCAGATTTATGCTAAACTTCGTGCTTCCTCTAACAAAAGCAAATCTGTGGGAGCTCAGAGCTTTTCTCCTTTCAGCCTCCCCCCAGGCAGTCCACATCTTCCCTCCATCTGATGACAGAAACATGCAGCTATTTCAGTGCAGACTCCTATTGTTCAGAGTGCTTTGATGGTGGAAACCAAACTTTGTACTTGGAGTGCTTAATTGGCTACCAGTGCAAACTCTGATTTATTGCACTATATATAGCTGTGTTCTACATTTTATTAATGCTGTGTGCATAATCATGCCTCTCCAGTCATGTCCGTTCAGTCAGAACTCTGCACACGAGGGTGAATATTGGGATCTGGGCATTGTGATAAAGTTTTGAATAATCAGAATTTCAAACAGTTGGAAATCACACTGATGTTTCTTCTTAAAAGTGTTACTTTGAAAGGTTTCTTTTAATATATAGAAACACAAAACAAAATCTGGTGCAAAACTCTTAGACGTGGGGAGCATTTTAGAATAAGATAGCTATAAAAAATGGCATAGATGGAAATGTGAAAAAGACCAGTCATGATTTGGCTCATGGCTTTAACAACAATTAGTTTGATTTTTTGGTAACAAACACTGCAAATACAAAATCCACAAAGAGAGAGTTAAAAAGTGTCTGGTGCTTATTTTGGCTCTAAGAAAGCTTTTTTTTTGAGGTGAAGAGCATCTGCAGCTCCTGTTGGTTTCAGAAGGAGGACACTACCTCTAGGATTTGAACAACATATGGTGGTAACAGTTAAACACGAATCATTCATCACATAAGTCAGCACTAAGAAAATGATCTCATATTTATTTATGGCCCTAGCCAAATTTGTACTCATTTCCTCTGTGAAAGGTAATACATTGCCTCAGCTAGAGTCTTTAGCATCAAGTTTTTAAGCAATGTGATGCCCACAATCCCTGTACCATGGCTTGTAGTTTAAGAGGTCACAACTTCTGCAGTTGAGTGGACAGGAAGGGCCACCCTGACGGCTCCTACACACTGTCTTTTTAGTACCACATTTTCCTAAGGGCTGGTAGAGGCTCAGGACCACTAGTCTATGC
Organism: Chionis minor; assembly: GCA_013398295.1. Lineage (NCBI taxonomy): Eukaryota > Metazoa > Chordata > Aves > Charadriiformes > Chionidae > Chionis > Chionis minor. Next base: position 74,532 of record VZSF01002838.1, on the reverse strand, counting down.
CTTCTTACATGTCTCAGGAGTAATATGTTGGAACTTGTCCTTCAGAGTCTCTGTGACCACGTTTCTTAAATTATCCTTACAACTATAGCACTGGCCAGCCTTCAGGTCCCTTCAGCTTTGCTCTTGCAGTAGGGAAGCTGAAGACCTCAGGTCATCCTTACATCAGTTAAGTTAATCTGTAAATGGAATATAAAGAGCTGATCCAATTAACACTAAAAATGTAATCAATTGGCAAAAGCTATTAGCAAATCCATTGAATGAATAGGGTGCCTTTAACCAAGGCTTAAAATCATCTCCGTCACTTACCATCATTTTGTTTCTGACCATTAGTAATTCGTACCTATAGCACATGTGCAGTGTCCAATACTTATTTCTCATTTAGCCATCCAGGGATTCATCATGGAGCTGGGAAGGAAAATTCTGTAGTATATCCAATTCTAAGAGTATTTTTTTCAGATTTTTAGGTTGATCGGTATTTCCAGTAACTGGTAGGGCTGTGTAAGTGGAGGCACAGTTGGTAATATTGTAATTATAGTTATATTCCATGATGTTTTATTTAAACTGACCTTTTATTCTTCTCTAGTCTAACTAATGTTGCTATGTTATTTTTATGATGTAGTCTTGTGGTTTCTAAAGTAAGGCCCACAGAATCCTGGAGGCTGACCGTCCCACAGCCAGTCCATGCGTTGCACCAAACTGGAGATTAAAAGAGGCCTCCCACTAGCTGACATGAAGCTTTATGTCCTGCTGCTACAGGGCTTGGCATGTTAGATGTGTACCATGGTATGTGGTGGTCTCTGTTGCTGCTTATTAGTTCCACACACATAAAAATTAAAACAGATTTCAGAACTACTTACCTACTATATTCCTGCTCTCAAAAGGATATGGCTTTGTCAGTATTTTACATAAATTAACCCTAAGGCATGGACCCCAAAAAGAAGTCTTTAATTGGTTCAGAAAGAGCTAAAATCTGCTCCCATAGCAATCAGAGGAGATTTTGCCATTGTTTTATGAAGTTGGAAGAGATTCAGAGCATCCCATGATAGTTGCTTTGGGTTATGGGAATTACGATTATGGTTTCTGTTGCTGTTCCTTGAGTCGCAGCTTGCTCCAGGTGCATAAAATTTGAAAAATCGTGGTTTTGGTGTGTGAAATAGAGACAGGCTGGGAAAATGGAGTTGGATGTGATGGGTGCTCCAGGTGTGATTTCAGCCTATGGGGTGGAAGGGCTGTGTGGTACCTTTTATTTTCCCCACTGCAAAGCTAATCTGAAATTCTGAAAAGATCTTCCCTCTATAAAATAACTTGTACTTACTACAGAAGGACTTATTCATGGTGGTCGCAATGTTGGTTATGTTGGTGTCAACCCAACTGAGAGCCCAAGACAGACATTCTTCCCTCTAGAGCTGCCAGCATGGCATACGGGCATTTCTGGGGTAGTATTTGGCAACAAGAGTAATTTCTTATACGCGAGGAGTTGTCACAGAGTGATTTTAGACATAGAATCTGTTTATGGATAAAGCTATGGCACCCATCTGTACAGTTGCTTTTGTACACCTTTTAGAGAGGTGTTCATACATGTGTTTCACTAGAAATATTCAGGTAACACTTTCCAACAGTGTGAGAGTCCAAAGGAAGTTTTCATAAACCACCTGGGCTGGAACTGGCTGATTTGGGAAGCTGGCACTAGGCAATTTATAAGACTATTCCCACTCCCTATTCAAGTTAAACTTGTTTGTATGTAAAGTGAATATTTATGTGCAAAAAAAGATGTACTTGCAGTTTAAGGAGTCCAGGGGAGAATTTGTTTTCATTAAACAATTAATGAAACAAAGGATAGCGATGAAAAACAGGATTTTTCCCTGAATCACCAGGTCTATTAAAACCTGTTTTTTTCTGGTGCACTAGGACAAGGAAGGTGCCAGCCCCATGACAGAGGAGAGATGTGAGCTGAGGTCATATCAATGGCACCTCCAACCAGGCAGAAAAGAAAGCACAGTTCTTTTTTGAAGCCTGGCATGGGGCTGGTTCTCTCTGCTAGCCTGTACAGGGCTGATTTCAGGGTGGAGGTGCTGGGCGATGGGTATGTTGGCATCAAAGTTTTTGCCCATTCTTGTTGTAATGGTTGAGCATCTCCCTGTCTTTAACATGATCACTTTCATCAAACCCTATATTTCAGTGTGGAAACAGCAGTAGATGGTATCTTATCTCTGGACATATGTAAGGACTGTAATTGCTGTGAGGACTGAACTTGGGCCTCCCAAGCTCCAGGCTCCCACTCAAATCACCAGACAACTCCTCCCCTCTTCCTCTGCAGCCGCTGATCTGGAAAAAGCTGTGGCCATAATCTGGTGCTAAATCTCTTCAAATCAAATAGCTGTGCTCTTAACAAAATAATCCTATAGAATGACTTGGCTCTCAGCTAAGAGCGGGAGGAAGATCTGGGCAGTGTATTACAGTCAGGGCACAGCACCAGGAAATTAAGCTTTATTATGTGTGCTCTGGCAACGGAGCACACACGGAAGTGATGTTTATGGCATTCACACCACTGTTCTGTCTCTTAATTCTTAATCCTTTGCCCATCACAGTATGATTGAGGAGTTTTCCTGGGGGAAAGTAAGGCTAATTTCTAGGCTTATAGCTGAGAAAAAAAAAAATCTGGTTGTGAAGTTTTCCTCCTTTCTTTTTTTAAGCTGTCAGACGAGCTGACTGCTCTGCCCTGACTGTCTCTGCTCACTTCTGGAGTGAGTATGTCAGGTGGGGCATGAGCCAGATGTATTGAGGTTAGTTTCATCACCAAAATAGCTTGATTCCTTGACACCCGCTTTCATTGTCTGCTAACAGTACCGCATGGTCATGAGGCCGAGACCATCAACATACCTCCTGTTTGGAGCTCAGGGCAGAACAGAAATATTTTTGTGCATCACTACTGCTGCCCAGACCCACAGAGTAAGGGGCAAAAGAGTCACTTTCAGACCAGTTTGTCTTCTACATGGCAGCATGTTAATAAGACTGTGGATTAGCGATCTGGCATTTAAAAACATCATATTTTTCTACCCAGCTCTAGGAAACCTGTTAGTTGTAATGAAAGTCTGAAGCCATGGCTTTGGTTCCTTTCTAATTTAAAGATTAGATACCAGTCAAGAGATTTGGTGGCTGGTCTTTAGTTGCTGTGTAAATCTTTTTCCATTTCCTCTGGCCAAATCTGGAAAAAAAGCTGGAGTCATGACCCAAAGCAAAATCCCCAGCCGCTGTGAAGTTGCTGGCATACTTCTTTGCCTCAGGGAAACTCTGTTACATTGGTGATTTCCCAGATTTTATTTTAGGGTATCATTATACTGATAATCAGAGGACCTGTCTCTAAGGATCTGTTCTACAGAAATATTTGTGATTTTCAGAAGAATACCTTCTCTGTGAACAGTAGTGCTTACTGAACCTTCACGTAGCTTGCATCCATGTTTGTGAAGTATTTTCCTGACAATGGCCAAAAGGAGGTGCATAAATGGCAGATTCATAGTTTACAGTAAAAAAAAATTCCTGAGAGGGTTTTCAGGAGAAAATAAGAGATGCTTTTAATATGTGAAGATCTCAGACAGCTAGTCATCCACATTTCAGACATAGCGCAGATATCCAAGAAAGCAAAATACAACTCTCCTTAACTCTAGAGCTGCAAATGACACATTTATAATTGGAGCCCCAGGAACAAGGGGTTTGTGGTTCAGACCTACTCATTTAACACTTCTCAGCCTCTGTGTGAGCTTGAACTTTCAATTCATTCAACACATTAATGCTAAACATTGTTGAAGCCACCAGGTGTGTCTCCAATGGATTTCCTATCAAAACTATTTATTTTACAGGATCTCTCTCTTCCCAAATACATAGTTGTTTAAAATTGCTGGAAAACATTTGGCTAGGCTTGTTCAGGACTGGACCTTTGCTTACTGACAAGGTTCATGAACCTTCACAGCTCTCTAGGTGAACTTAGCCTGACTTTCCCATGTCTAACCAAATCCCAGTCCAGGTCAGTCTCATTTGGTTTCATGTTTCACTACAGACATTTTTTTTATAGCTCAAGTTTTAAAGACCTGAGCGTGGGACAGATACAGGGCTCCCGTAATCACAGGCAATAGCCATGATAATAGTTGTGCGTCTCATTTGTTGTATCTGCTGCTGAAATGTATTTCCCTGTAGCAAAATCCTAGAGTAACTGTGATGTGAATTAGTAGCAAAGCAGAAATAGAAAAGGAGGGTTTATTGTTCATATGTTAAAATAATTCCACCAAAGGTTGATTTACTCCTAACCTCTGTTTAGTCTAAGGCATTACAAGTTTGCAAAAGTACCCAAAATGTTGAGGGAAGCAGCTCAGTTTGTTCTGAATTGACCACAAAAGGGCAAAGGCATTGGCTAGAAATATACGCTATAATGCGTAGTATATGAAGTCTGCCAAAAAGTCTGAATTAGACAATTCTCTCATGCTATTTCCTTATAAGAGCCCAAATAGGCGGTGCTTTATTGTCAAGAAGCATGAGTCAATCCTCAGAGGAAGATGCTCAAATGGCAAACAGATCGAAGGAGGTCTCTGCAGGCTGTGCTGCTGCAGGTCCTGTCCCTTGAAGTGAAAAGCAGAGGAAGGGAGGAAAAATGGGATCGGTAACAAATGATGTGATGGCAGAGTGTCAATCACAGTGGAATTTCATCCTGGCCCCATATTACAGCGGCACTGGGAGTGCTGCTCCAGCGAAGGCTGCGTCAGCACTTTGTTTAGTTCATACACTAATTTATTATCTGCCCTTTGGGCTGAGGCTGATTTTTCTAGGAGTTAACCTAGCAACAGTTCTCCTCATTTACTTTCAGCTAGTATGTACCTCAAGAGTTGTTTAGCCTCTCACCCCTGCAGCCTTAGTCCCAGTTTATCCTACCACAGCACAAGTTTCTTGGAGTGAGGGGTGTTCTAAGCCTGAAATCCAGGCTCTACAGCAAAGACAATGGTTTGCACAGAGCTCCCCCATCCTCTGAAAATACCTGCACCCTTTGCCTGTCCTATCCTTAGGCTGAAAGTCCTTTGATAGCTGATAGAACTGGTGGATATTTTGGGGCAGTTTCCAGCTCGTTTGAATATGAACATTGTGCGTGTCAAGGGCCACGATTTACAATTGCAAGCAGCGGAATTGTCCTACCTAATTAGTTACTGCCTGTCAGAAAAGCTGGAATTAATGTGCCTTCTTCATCCAATTCTGTTGTGAAGTAAAATACAGTAGCTTAAAATCCCCCGTCTTTGTAATGGGACATGAATGCAGTCAGCTTGCCTGGTGGGTGATGGCTCATTAACCTGTGAACACTTGATCAGACCAAGTTGAAGGAACACACAGCAATAAATTGCTAGAATGAGATCCTGTTCTCTCAGAAGCTCTGGTGTAGCTTAGATAGGAAACTACAGCACCACTTGCTGTCGTGTGAAGCCTCTTGCTTAAATCAGTCTCTGTGCCTGAAGTTTGGAGTACGGTAAATATGTCACCAGTTCTTAAAACATCTCCTGGGACCCATATACCAGGAAGCCTGACTTCTATATCAGACACGCTGGCAGAAATTTTAGAATTAGTAGGCACTTGGATAAAACTGATAGATTGGGGAGGAGTTAGTGTGGCATTTGTGGGGAGAAATCACACTTCACAAATCTATTACAACTATTTGAAGTGTCAAACGCTTAGCTAAGGCTGAGCTGGATGACAGAGTCAGAAGGCTTTTAACAAGACCCCTCACCACGAGGGAAAGACTTTTCATCAGTTACAAACTTGTAATAATAACAAAAAACGGACAGGATGAAATCTTCAGATTTTGCGGTGAAGTGCTTCTGCTAAAAGGAAGGTGGTGAGAAGCTAAGAGCACTGATGCCTTTTTACGCACAGCTACAGACTCCCCAGGAGCAGGTGTATGAACCTCCTGGTTTATAAATTAATCCACCTCTTGTCTGGAAGCTCGCATTCTGGTAAAGAATTTGTGGGTTTATTTAAATCTGTGCCCAGTCAGTACTCACTTTTGATTTACAAAACAAAACTCCATTCAAGCTAGGTAAGGTAACCTACCCTTGTTCTTAACTGCAACAGGTTAAACTCCAGTCCAAGATCTGGCAGGAAACTTTTCCTTGGAAATCCTAAAATCTGGTGTCGGACGAACGTATGCCATGAACTGAGGGTGATGGTTTTTAGGGCAATAAATGAAACATCTCATGTGACCAGTCTCACTGTGAAAGTCCAACAAGGCAAGCAGTAGATCTTGAAAGGAGATCTGTCGACATGAAAGAGTATTTGGTGATGAGGGAGAGGTTGTAATGGGTGTGGAAATACTAATGAAAACGCAGTACCACAGGAGAGGGTTGTCTTTCTCCTAGTATTTGAGCTATTTTTGTTCTGTCACTCACACCAGTGTTCACGGCAGCTCAGCTGTGTCCCTACGTACCTCCAAAATCTGTCGCATAGTTACTATTTCACAGAGATTTTCTAGTCTCTTTAACAGAGTTTAGCTTTTCCGAAGAAAAACATACAAAATTTCACCATAAATAACTGAAGTCGTGAAATACTTCAGTCCTTAAACGGCCACAAGTGAGGGGCCTAGTTTCCAGAAAGTAGGTGCTTCAGGGCTGCAAAGGAAAAACACCCAAATTATGAGCTAAGCTGGAGCACTGAAGCTGCACGCAGGAAGGTATCCAGTGATTGTTGGAAAATAGCTTGTCTTGGTCACTGACCAGGATGATTGCATGTTAAAGTTATTGCTCTTCCCAGATATCCACCACGTACTACAAGTCAGTGGCCAAAATCAATTAGGAGTGAACACATCACACCACAGAAGGCAAATACACTGTCAATCTTTCATTGAGCAACAGCACTGCTTATTAGCTTATTGAGGATGTAATAGGAATAGCAACGGGTGAATAGTTCATGACAGATTATTTATGCATCGGATTTCCTCCCGTTCAGTCTGTTTGCAAATTGACCTTGACTTTCCCCAATACATTCATAATTCAGAACTACTTGGTAACTAATTTCAGTGGCACAGCTCATTTGAGAAGGCTCCATTTCAGCCTTCTGATACCTGAAAAGTGGGCTGTTTTTTAATGAGTCTTAATTCTCTCCATCCAGGGGTTTCAAGGGGGCCTGTATCATGATGAGGATGTTTTATGGAAGCAGTACGGTGAAATACAGAGGGACCCAGCAGCCAAGTGCCAAGAGCACAACCCCTCCACTGCCTTCTTTTGAGCTCAGTGCTTTAGCCCCTGAACTTGTCATCCACAGCCATATGTAAAGCCTGATGACATCCCTGAGTGCCTTCCCACTGACCCCTGTAGGTTTTGGGTCAATGCTGGATCTCCTCACTCGTCTGTCTGTGATATCACAGCCTTCTTTCATACAAATGAGTGGTGAGGTCACACATTCAGGCCCCCAGGTCTGAAAGCACTGAGGTCAAAACTCGTTTCAGTCAGAGGAAATAGAGCAGAAAAGTATTTGGCCCTACTCAGAGACAAGGGAGAGGGAAGGATGAGCTGGGCAAGAGCACACATGTGCTTGAACAGAAAGCGTCTGATGTTTCGCAGACGGTGGGAAGGAATGCTTTGCGAGAGAGGCGCAGCCCAGGCTGGATGAGCTGTTACAGCTCTTGCTTCAGAATAAAAGCCCAGCTTTCTCGAGAAAGCCATGTGCTCACACAGAAGGAATGGAAACAAGCCATTTCTCCTAAAGCCTGCTTGTGTTATCAAGTCTCGAGCATGATAATGCTCTTCGTTGGCTTGTGCAGCTGGGACCTGCCATGCTGAGAAGCAACGAGCTTGTTCCTGACACCTAGGGAAAAACAGCTCAGAGGCGCTCCCAGAATGGGTAGTGCTGGGAGCATTGGTGGTCTAGGGAAATTACCAACTAGACACAGCCACTTCCGTATTTTCTAGAGTGTCACAATTTGGGGTCATTTTGATTAAAGTCTGGTTGCACTTGAAGAGCTCTAATTATCCCTTCCAGCAATATGAAGGACCAGCAAACTGTCTCCAGCATGTAGAAAGTTCAGGGTCACCCTGACCCAAGCTCTGAGTCAGACTGCCCAAAAAAGTGTCTGTCTCCATGGGCAATGTGTTTGTGATTGTCCTAGTCCAGCCCTGAAGGCAAGTAGGGGCCTGGGACAGTGCCGGAGAGGCAGATACCACAAACGCAATGCTTCTGAAGCACTTTCTGAGGTAGCTTGGTAAAAGTGATTTTGCACTGTGGGCCAAAGCTGTGAAGAGCAGGAATCTGGCTGAGGACACCTGCCCTGGCTGCTAAATGGGTAGTTGATTCAGTTGCATTAGTTCTAACTCTTCCTCACATCTCTGGTCCACCACCCAGTTAGGCAGCTCTCCTTATAGGGCAAGATCTGCCCCCTGACTCTTGGATCCTTCCTGTTCCCAGGAGCAGAGGGAGGTAATAACTGTCCTCAGTGACACAGCCATTAGCGATTGCACAGGTATCACTAGGACACTGTAGGAGCTGCAATTTATAACAGGTAGTTATCATTTGACGAGGTTGGTTTTCCTTCTGTTGTGCTGGGGCTCAGCAGCTGATATGCAAGTATTGAACCTTTTTTTTTTTTTCTGCCATCCTTCTTGCAGGTATTTGCCAGCCAGAGTCTTTAGTCTGACAGGAAGTTGTTGGGAACTAAGCGGCAAATGCCCTAAATGGGGACTTGAGAGTGGTATAATGAGGCTGCTCAGGAGGTTCTGTGACAGGAAGACTGAAAATGATAATGTTACTGGGAGCAACAAAAAGCAATTTTGGTAGGTTGTATGAGAGCTCAGAGGTATTTGGGGGACTAAGAAGTCTTGAAGCACCTGGACCTGACCTGAAAGAAGGCTTGAGTGGTGAGACAGAGGTGGCCAGACACGCATGACTGCTTCTAGGGTTTTGTCTGTGTCTCTTTTAGCCTCTGGGGTAAGACAAAGTTGGTATGTGACTTTGTATGGTGCAGCTTTCCCATGTCCTCCATGCAGAGGTGCAGCATTGGTCAAATGTAGGCACCGAGGTGGTGTATAAGTGCCAATGAGGTCAAGTAAACACTAGCAAAAGGGGCTGACTGCTGAGGCAGATGTTAACGATAGCCAGCCACCAGGACATGGGAATATTTTCTGAAAGGGAAAGTTTTCAGCAGGATTTAAGAGCAAATAAAGGGAGCCCTTGAGAGGTCCCAAATCCTGTAAAGCTGTAAGCTCAGTGAGAGAAGAAAGCAAGTTCACACATATTGTGGTGACAAATCAGATACAGGGAGATGGAAGACGTTGCTCATACTGGCAAACCCTTCAAGGGCATGTAGAATGCCCAAGCTCTCTTTAAAAAAAAAAAAAAAAAAGCTTTTTTTTTTAAAAAAAAAGCATCACAGCTGTTTTTGCAGGGAGTTTCTCTGTCAGGAAGTAATGAGATCTTGCTGCCTGATTGATAAAACACACAGGCTTGGAGTAAAGAGGTTTCATCTGTTGTGGTCTTCGGGGCATCACCGTGCCCAGTAGTATTTAAAAAAAAAAAAAAACAAAAAACAAACCCAACACTCTCTCTGCTGACTCATGCTCTGTTCTCTGGAAACTATAGCCCTATTGGCAATCCCCTTCCTTTCCACCCTCCACCCCTGGCATTTTTTTCCTTGACAGCAGTTTTCCGATTTTTTTAAATTTTTTTTTTAAACTCAAACTACATCCAAAAGACTATAGCTTGTTGAAGGCAGTGTTTTGTCTCCTCTAATCCTATTGGGAACAGATGGAAGATTACAGAAAAGCATGCCAGTGTGGCTGGAAAAAAAGCTCCAGTATCTATAGCTGCCCATGTACTGTTGTCTTGCACACATCTAGCCATATGGAAGGCAGACCTGAACGTTTTTTCCCAAATTACTCCTGTAAAGCAACTTGAAAAGAGATAGGGTAGGAATTGTGAATGTTTCAAAACTACTTTAATATCAAAGCTTTCTGGAAAACAATACAATTTAAAACATTCAGTTGCTGTTTTTCCTAAACAATGCTATTTTGGAGAGAGTTTTTTTCCCATTGAACTGATGTTTTTACTTGGGATGTGTTTGTAAGATGAAGGCTAATCTGTTCTAACAGTTGCCAAATCAAGACCTCTGATGTTTTTCCCCTTTGAAAGATTATTTTTTTTCTTTTTCTGTGTTCTCAGTGCGAGCTAATGTGGAAAGAGCTTTGAGCATCCTTGGAACGTGGGTTGCTCAGGGCAGAAAAGAGTTTCAGAACTAAGTTTCCAGAGTCCTTGTATCCATCATCTCTTCTCGGCCTGGTCTTCCACGTCTAGGCTAGTCATTGACTGCTGTTTCCAAAATAGCAAACCCCTCAGTGGTCAGGAATTCCCAGTCTGACTTGCTGGCCTCAAGCGTCTCCACTGAAAAGCAGCAGGGTGGGTAAGTGGTGGTGGAGGACCCTTAAACACGTAACATTAATAATGTTTGGCAGATTAGTTAAAAAAAAATAAATCTTAAAAAACCCAGAACCCTGAGAAAGCCACAATAATACTTAACTTACCATTGTAATTTTACCATGATTACTTTGCCCTTTTTGAGATTCTTCTTTCTCATCAGCTGGTTGCTGCTTCGCATCCGATACATATGACAGTTTCAAGTTGGTCCCCCCACCTTTAAAAACCCTTTTTCAGTTCATTGTTGTTCTCACTGTGATTATTGTTATAACAACAGCAATTATTATTTTCATAATCAGAATGACAGACCATCTGGGTAATTTTGGCTTTTGTGATTGTAGTGATTAGTTTAGAGAGCTGAGTTGAAAGCATAATGTGTATTGGGATTTGGAGGGGGAGGAGGACATAATCCTATGTTTTTCCCAGGAATAGCAGGTCAAATGTGAGTAAGTGTTGGCCGCTCTCATACTGTTGCTAAGTATTTCTGTATCTGTTGTGTACCTTGCCATACTTCTAAGCTTCCCCCTTCTGTTTGCTAACTCAGAGTGGTGTAACTACTTGACCTTCTGAGGGGGTTTTCTTTTCTTTTAAGAAGAGAAAAGCTTTGTCCTCAGTGTTGCAGAGAAAATCGTGACAAGTGCAAAAGCAAATTCGATATACTCAGTTGTGTAATTAGGCTGAAAAAATCAATGTCTTTAAAGCCCAGTGTTGCCAATAAAAATCCTTCACATATTTTCTTCTAATAATGGCTGGAGACTGTTAAATCACTAAATAGTCTGTTCAACTCCAACTTTGTTTGCTTACTTGACTATTGTGGGTGGGGTCCTTCTGTTAGAAGTGCGATGAGTCCATGAATTCAGCTGAAAAGAGGAAAGTGATGCTCTCCATAGCATTTTGGGGAGTCAAGTACTAGTGTATCTACTGACAAGTCTATTGCAAATGTTCGCTCAAGCTCTTTGGTGCTGTAATTTGCCCCTATTTGTTTCCTGAAATGGTCCTTTCATTAGGAGCTAGAAATTATAGGATATCTAGGGAGTGGTTGTATTTCTTTTATGAAGCTTAGTGTAGACCAATTTGTGTTTTAGTGCAACTGAAGTAATGAGGGTGGGGTGAATTTAAGTGGTTTGGGGGGCACGGGGGAGGGGGGTTGTTGGGAGTTTTTTGGATTTTTTTTTTTCTGTGGTACTTGAGATTTGCAATGCTATAAGCCTACCTGGCTTTTTGCCCCTTCTGCTTAGCTTGGTGACTAAATTTGCATCCTAAAGAAGGAGAATCAGCAAGAAGCAATTGACTGAAGCTGTATCTTCTGCCTTGTCTCAGAAAGGTTTCTCGTGAGAAATTTGGAAGAAAAACAGTCTGCCAGAGATGCAGATTACAACCTGATCATCCATAAACTAATCAGCAGAGTTACTCCAGTTCATACAGGTTTGGATAGTTGAGAGTCTGGCCCCAGATCTCTCACTTTGAGAGCAGCAACAAACAACTTCTTTCAGCATTCATCTTGCATGAGAAAGGACACACTTTTCTAGTTGAAGATGTTGCTGCTTTTTTAGCTGAAGAGTAGCCATGTGAGCTTGGGCTCTCTCTGTACAAAACGATTGACTTCTTATGATCATATTAAGAGAGCCAGCTTTATGGGACACTGAAATGGACTGAGAGAGAGTAGAAACATCTCTTAAATCTCTATTCTTCCATCAGAGGCTGTGCCTTTTTAGGCTGGTCTTTACTGCAGGCAGAAGAATGATAAGACTGCAAGATCACCACCCATTTCTCCAAAACTTGGGTGCACCAAGCCCACGTGTGGAACTGTGTGATGCACTGCTATTGCAGCCTCCCAGGAAAGTAACTATTTTTACATGACCTGGAGCATTTGCCATCCACCCATGTTTGTTCCTTCGTGCTGGGACATGAGTGTTTGAGGGCAGGCACCATATTGTTTTGTTCTCTTTCATACAATACTTGGCAAGGAGGAAAGAGAAGGGTGTCTTGGCTCTCTACCAGGTCTCCAAAGTGCTAAAATAATACTAACCCTGTAATAAATCTTAAATTTTTCTTATTGTCTGACACTCGGCAGCTTATTTTGGCTCTGGGAATCTGCAAATTTGGACAAAAAATGGAAAAACTTGTCAATGTGGAGCAAATGAGAGCACCCAGCTTCAGTCTGTTTAGCAAGGCACAACTATGAATCACTGCTCCTTGGTGAGAAGAACACAGGATTTCCTGGAAACAAATTCAGGCTTTGACAGAGCCGTTTGGTCTTCAATTGATGTTTTGTTTTTGTTTTCTAAGCAGCAATAACATCATTTTAAGCTATAAACAAACCATTTTCCCTTGTCCTTGAATTGAGTCATTAATTAGGTAAGAACATGAATTAATTACTGCCTCTGCATAATTAAAGAGGCCATATTTGTTTTATCTAGTTATCTATGTTCTTTCTAGTAGTACATTCATGTTAATAGTGTCTCAATATCCAGTTCTCTGCCCTGCTCAGGATCACCTCTCCCTAAAGCCTGGTACAGCACCTGTGCCTGGGATACGATGAAATGCAACCATCAAGCTTACCCTGAGACAAGATATACAAAATAATACATCTTCTATGACAAAGAGAAGCGCCAAGGACTCGGTTCACAAAAGGGGACCTTGTTTTTTCTTGAAGGACGGATCCCCGCCTGCTCTGCTCACCACAAGCCATGCTGTGATCTTGCGATGGGAATTTCAATGCTGTTTATGGCCTGAAACTTTTGACAATTGCTTTGTCATATTTGGTGGCTAAATAATTCATTTGTCCAATTAATTACCAAGAAGATATTTCTGATGGGGCTGTGGACAGTTTATTGTGGAAAAGTTTATGTGCATATTTCAAGCTGCTAAAAGAGCACACAACACTTCACATGTCCTCAAATAAATTTTTTTGATGGAGATGTTCCTGGTAAACAAGCAGGGAAGAAACAAAAGCCAAGCCAGCTTGGGAGTGCCTGTCCTCTTTCTGGGAAGCCAATTTTGTGCATATCTTGGGCTTCTCATGCTCGGCTCTTGCCTCATCCCTCAATGACCTGTTGACACATGCCCTGAATCAGGTGCCATGGTTTGTTCTTTGAACTAAATCTCAGTAACCTGGTAGTAGCAAAGAATGGGACGTGCTGCACAGACAAGCACAGTAACTTCCAGGAATGTGTCCCTCTGCCCCTCTGCCAGATTCCTTAACCAAACTTGTAACGGTGAACACCAGTGCTAAAGCAGAGTGAATCTAAAAACCTATTCCATGGTTCACAGCATCTCTTAGTAGCTCACCCATTATGCCTTTATCACAGCACATTAAAAATGCATTTTTTTTTCTCCTTCAAAATGAATGGAAACCTGACAGATTCAAAGGGAAAAAAATAATCTATTGGTTTCCTTTACCAATGGTGGTAAAACTGCCTCAATGATTCCAAAGTACTCTGTGTGTTTTGGGGGCAAAATATTTGTCATTGTTCTGAAACTTTTGGCCGTATGGGCCATTAATGGACATGGCTAATGTGTTCAGTCTGACCAGAACAGCTGGGCAGCCCTGAAAGTTCAGACATACGTTTTAAAAGACGTGACTTTACCAGATTTTCATCGGATCCCTGCTATTGTTTCATGACGTTCTTCCTCCATGCATGTGGCCCTGGTTCAATTTCCTCCAAAGTTACCTTTGGTAAGTGGGCAGGTGGATCCACACCAATCATGGCCCTGTCCTGATCGGAACATTAACCACCACTGAGTCATGTGGCCAAGAAACAAGTGGCTGCTGCCTTGTTATGTTATGCCTCCTGGGGATATATGCGTTCCCCCATACCTTAACAGTACAAAGAGCCATAGATTGAGCACCAAGTAGTCTGGCGATCCCTAAAAGGCCTACCAGTGAGAACAGGCAGTAGCAACCTGTTATAGGGATTGCAAATCCAACGTTTTACCCTGTGACTGCTCTGTGGGGATGGCAGCATCTCTGCTGGCTAACATTAAAACCCACAGTGCTACTAATCTTAGCTGGACATGAGTGAGAGTCTTTGGCAGGTCTCTCTGGCTGCCTCTGGGTAGCATGATAAAACACAAAGTATGGATGATAAGCTGCTCATAGATGCGGCTAATTCCCAGCCCCTCAGCCTCAGCTTCTGCTCTGAAGTAGGAGACCTGTAACCTCTTAAAATGCTGTGTAGCAGTGCTGGGTGCCATCTCTTTCCACAGCAGTAGGTAGTTGAGATCTTGTGAGTGCTTGACTGCAGGTGATGTCCTGTAACTACAGGATTTCTGGTATTTGAGGGTAATACATTGGGTTTTTGTGGTGTTTTTTTGTTTCAGCCCTTATCAACTTGTTTCTATAACACAAGAAGAACTATTTCCCTTAGATAAGTCCAGGATGAGAAATATATATTAAACACTTTTTGTTTCCTTTCTTTGGACTAACCCCTCCTGTTTCTTTCTCCTGTTGTCCCCAAAGTGGAAGTTTCCTGGCTTTAGCCTCTATTTTCAGATCTACTTAATTTTGTGTTTTAAGCAGTGATACTTTAAGATTCAGCAGGCCATAGAAACTTCTCAAAATCCCACTTGTATCACCAACATTGAGTATTTTAGTGCTCTGTGTGTGGCTTGCTCTTCTTAATATTCAAGGACCACCTCCAACAAGCTCAGGAACGATGCACGCCAACAAAGACAAGGTCAGGCAAAAATGCCAGGAGGCCTGCATGGATGAATAAGGAGATCCTGGACAATATCAAACAGAAAAAGGAAGCCTAGAGAGGCTGGAAGCAAGGACAGGCAGCCTGGGAAGAATACAGATAAATAGTCCAGGCAGCCATGGATCAGGTTAGGAAAGCTAAAATCCGGGTAGAGCTACCTCTAGCCAGGAGTGTCAGGGTCAACAAGAAAGCCTTCTATAGGTATATCAGGGACAAAAGGAAGACTAGGGAAAATGTGGGTCCACTCAGGAAGGAAATGGGAGACCCGGTCACCCAGGACATGTAGAAGGATGAGGTACTCAATGACTTTTTTGCCTCAGTCTTCACTATTAAAGGCTCTGACCACACTGCCCAAGTTGCAGAAGGTAAAAGCAGGGACTGGGAGAATAAGGTACTGTCCGCTGTAGGAGAAGACCATGTCCAGGACCAGCTGAGAAAGCTGAATCTGAACAAGTCCATAGGACCTGATGAGATTCATCCATAGGTCCTCAGGGAACTAGCAGATGAAGTTGTCAAGCCACAACGATTCATATTTGAGAAATCATGGCACTCTGGTGGAGTTCCCACTGACTGGAAAAGGGGGAAACATAACCCCCCTTTTTAAAAAGGGAAAAAAGGAAGACCCAAGGAATTACAGGCTGCTTAGTCTCACCTCTGTGCACAGCAAGATCATGGAACAGATCCTCCTGGAAAATCTGCTATGGCACATGGAAAATAAGGAGGTGATTGGTGGCAGGCAACATGGCTTCACTAAGGGAAACTTGTGCCTGAAAAATTTGGTGGCCTTCTACAAAGGTGTTACAGCTTTAGTGGATAAGGGGAGAGCAACTGATGTCATCTACCTGGACTTGTGCAAGGCATTTGACACTATTCTGCATGATACCCTTGTCTCTAAATTGGAAAGACATGGATTTGACCGATGGGCCACTCAGTGGATAAGGAGCTGGCTGGACAGTCGCACTCAAAGAGTTGCAGTCAACAGGTCCACGTCCAAGTGACATGCAGTGACAAGTGGTGCTTCTCCTCGTTACTGGGACCGGTACTATTTAACATCTTTGTTGACAACATGGATGTTGGGATTGAGTGCACCCTCAGCAAGTTTGCCAACAACACCAAGCTGTGTGGAGTGGTTGGCACACTGAAGGGAAGGGGTGCCATCCAGAGGGACCTGCACAGGCTTGAGAGGTGGGCCTGTGCCAACCTCATGAAGTTCAACAAGACCAAGTGCAAGGTCCTGCACATGGGCCACAGCAATCCCAAGCACAATTACAGGCTGGGAAGAGAATGGATCAAGAGCAGCCCTGAGCAGAAGGACTTGGGGGTGTTGGTAGATGAGAAGCTCAACATGAGCCAGCAATGTGCACTTCAGCCCTGAAGGCCAACCGAAGGCACCAAAAGCAGTATGGCCAGCAGATCGAGGGAGGTGATTCTGCCCCTCTACCTTGCTCTTGTGAGACCCCACCTGGAGTACTGCATCCAGCTCTGGGTCTCCCAACATAAGAAGGACATGGACCTATTGGAGCGGGTCCAGAGGAGGACCACAAAGATGATCAGAGGGCTGGAGCACCTCCCCTATGAGGACAGGCTGAGAGAGCTGGGGTTGTTCAGCCTGCAGAAGAGAAGGCTGCAGGGAGACATTATAGCAGCCTTCCAGTAGCTGAAAGAAAAGAAAGCTGGAGAGGGACTTTTTACAAGGGTATGTAGTGATAGGATGTGGGGTAATGGCTTCAGACTGGAAGAGGGTAGATTTTGGTTAGACCTCAGGAAGAAATTTTTCACTCGGGGTGGTGAGGCACAGGAACAGGTTGCCCAGGGAAACTGTGGCTGTCCCATCCCTGGAAGTGTTTAAGGCCAGCTTGGACAGGGCTTTGAGCAACTTGGTCTAGTAGGAGGTGTCCTTGCCCATGGCAGGGGGGGTGGAACTAGGTGATCTTTAAGGTCCCTTCCAACCTAAACCATTCTATGATTCTATGATTCATGGAGCATCGTGCACTGTTCTTGTGGCCATAACAAGCTCTGGGTCCAGGGGCACATCTGATCCATATGCAGCCATAGTAGTGTGGTTCACTGATTAACATGAAGTGTGTCGGGCTGCTGCTTGTGTTGTGGAGGGGTGATAGCATGAGGGCAGTGAAGGGGAGGAAACTGGATGGAGAGGAAGGGAGTGATCCTGACTTCCACCAATAACTTCTTCCAGAGCCCTACTCCAAATCTCTGTGCCTGGCCCCTCTCTATCTGTCCTGGACCTTCATGGCCCCTTTTTGTTTGTTGTACTGAAAAATCTGGTGGGTTGTTTTGTTTTGTGACGTGATGTGTGGTTTACTTTGGTTTTTTTTCCTTTCTTCATGAGCAAGTGTGATCTGATTCTAGTTCTGTAGGTGATGGGCTAAAACACAGCTCCCTTCTCCCTTGCTGCCAATCTCGGAAGGATTTGTTGTGCCCAGGTGTACTGCATGTCAGCCAAATCCGTTCAGTGCAAACAGGAAGAACTCCTCCTTCCTTCCTGCTTCTAGTATGTCTCCCCTGGCCCTTTATAACCACAGATCTTTGATGCTTTGCAAAATGTGGCACAAGCCCTGCATCAGCAGCAATCTAAGACATACATCTGAACCAAAAACTTACTTGGGTCTTTTTTGTTGTAGGGTTTTGGGGTAGTTTGTTGGGTTTTTTTAATATGGTCCAAGAATTGACAGGCTGAAAGAAGTGAGACGTGGTTGGTTGTCACCATGTATGATTTGTGTGGTCCTTGGTGGGACACAAGACTGAAATTCTTCCTCCTCCATACCTCCCACTGAAAGATCCAGCCTTTGCCCCAAGGCATACAGCTCTCCAGAGATGTTGGGATGGGATCAGTGAGGGGGATGTGCCTGGGACAGTGCCTGATAGGGCTGCAGTGGGGGAGCACTGAGAGGTGGCTGGGACCAGAGGAAGATTTGGTTAGCAAGGAGGGACCATGGGGCTGAGTGGGGCAGCAGTCCAAGCACATTTGATACTACTAACTACTGCCTATGGAAATCTTGCTGATAGGTGGCTGTCAGCCCATCCTGTCTGGGGTCAGCTTCCCTGCAGGCATGAGTCCTCTTTCCTGCTCGTGGCCCCAAGCACATTCTGCTCCCAGGACAGCCAATTGCAGCTTGGCCCTTTGGGCAAGAAGATTACACCATCAGCTGATGTCATGATTCATTCCCAAATGCTTTTCCACATGCTTGAGATGTGTTTAGCAGGTAAGGGAGAGCTGGCAACCATCATGATTCGCAAAAAAAAGTCACCTCTGTTCTGTTTATCTCCTTCTAGTTCCTTTGACTGGAAGCTCCCCGTGGGCTTAGCAAGCTATGTCAGCATCTATGCGTCTTCTTCCTGGCTTTAAACCCACCCTGTTAAATGTTAATGCTGGCTTTACTACCTGAGTGTGGGATCATGCTAGCCAAAAGGGCCAAGGCATTGAAAGCATTATAGAAAACTTCTACAACCCCAGAGGTCCAAAGGCCACTGACTCTCCTCTTTGTGTGGGACGGAGGAGTATTTGAAGGAATTGAAGAGCTGTGTGTTTGGGATGTTTTTTCTGGTGCTGTCTCTCATGTCTCTTGGCAGAGGTACTGAGCCACTTGAGCAGAGTTTGTGACCTAGCTCTCCTCTGTAAGAGGTGTGCATGTTGCTAAACTTGACCTCTCATTAGGAGTCCTTGAATGCAGGGGAAGTCCTGAGAGCTGCACAGTGACTACCAACGCCCTTTCTCAGCTGCAGCTTCTTCCTCCTCCTCCTCACACTCTCTCTTTGCTCCAGCCTGAGGCTGTGAACTACCAGTGAATATTAATGAAACCAGCCCAGTAGCATGAAGTGTGTTCCCTTCTGTGCCTGAGGCCCTGATGATAGGAGTCTTTTGGTCCCAGTCACAGGCACTGCAATGGTCTTTGCGTGACGCTTTGCATCAGCCAAAACAGTGGTCATTGGGGCCAATGCTTGCTACTGCGTAATTTGGTTTGGTGAGAGCAGATCCCCTATTCCCCAATAAAGAGGACATGAAAAACACATCTTCGCCTATCCCGTTGTGTCTAATGCAAGCTTCCCAGTAGCTTAGACAGAACATAAGGATTTTTATAGGGAGTCCCAGGTGATTGACCCAATGCTGCTGTCCCTTGTGGGCAGCACTAATCCAGCCAGCTGCAACGCACTGAGATCTTCTCGATCTGCACGTGGGGCGTGTGCATGCTACGGGGACTTGGGGCGGTCATTCTTGCGGTCGGCTGAGAAGAACCTCTCCCATTCATCAGCATGGAAAAAATGCGCTTTGCTTCCTGAGAGCAGTATTTAGCTGCTCTCCAGGGAAAGCTGAGTGTGAAAAGCTGTCGACAAGTATGAGTGCTGATATTACTGCCCTCTTCCTCCTGTGGAGGAACGTGGCTGTGGGCAGGGCTCGAGTTTGGACAAAGAAGTGGTGAGGATGGGCCTTATTCTCACGTTCTGCTGAACTGGCCCAGTGTGTGGCTGAGGAATGGCTGTGGCTACTCCTCCTGTATCAAACCCAGTTGTCAAACATTATTGTCTTGGCCCACCTTCAAGAGCAATGCCTTGCTTCCTTGGAGCTCCACAGAGCTTGCTCTGGCCTTAGCTGAGCACAGCTGAAAGCACATGAACAACTGGTGGGCTGATGCTACATCTGTTTCCAATAGTCTTCTTAGAGAGACCACTTCTAAGTGATTGTGGTCCAAGCACGCATACTAAGCTCAAGGTGTATTAGGAGACACTGTCCATGTTCGCTGCTGCCTTCCCTGTAGCTACTCATAATCAAAGAGACACTGGAGACAGAAACTTGCTTTTCAGTCAACAACCGCTAATAAGTGGGACCCTATGTTTCCTCATGTACTACCACAGTATGTAAGAGTACATGAAGAAATAGCTTATGAAATACTTCTTAAACACTTCTTTAAATGTGAAATCCTTTCTAGGAACCTGGCCCCATGCAACATTTCTAGGCTTGACTCTTGGTTTAGGAACAGCATAAACTAGGGAAATCACATTGGGGTTTTTTGTTGGTTTTGGGGTTTTTTGTTGGTTTTGGGGTTTTTTTAATTACAGCTTTCTTGGGTAAACTGCTACTTTGTTCTTCCCCATCTTTGATTCACAGTTCTGATGAGAGTGTCATCAAGAACTCTAATGTGAATGAATAAGCTGTTAATATCCATTTGATACTGACTTTTCAGGCTTCAGTGAGACTGGACATGCAAATGAAAGTGCCATGAGAATCGCAAGCCCTGAGGCTGAAAATACTGTATCACAGAACAGTGTTTCTATTGTGAGCACAACCACAAAACAAGAAGAAGTTCATTTCATGATAATTAGCTGTGTGGGTGTTCTTGTTTTTTAAACACAGATTTCCATATGCAAGAGATGTGGGCAGTTCCCACTTCATTTATCTTTGCTATTGAGTTCATGTACAAACAACCCGAATACCAGATACGTTATTTCATGGTGATAAAGTGAATGGGATCCCATAATACATAGCACCTTAAAGTCAGGCTAAGTGACCCTAAAACTTTGAAGGGCACGTTCTGAACTGATGTAAACTGAAATTAGTGGGATTGCTCCTGATTCTGGCTTTGTGTATGTTGATTTAACCATGGCAATTTCAACAGAGCTGCGCCTGTTTCTAGAGTATCTTGTTGCCCCCTTTTTTTTCTTTCAGATTCCTTAAAGAAGGTAATGTCCTGTATATCTAGAGGAGAACAATGAAGAAAACCTCTGGTTTGTAGAGAGATAACATGTTACAGCATCCTTTAACA
Organism: Chionis minor; assembly: GCA_013398295.1. Classification (NCBI taxonomy): domain Eukaryota; kingdom Metazoa; phylum Chordata; class Aves; order Charadriiformes; family Chionidae; genus Chionis; species Chionis minor. Next base: position 53,621 of record VZSF01002838.1, on the reverse strand, counting down.
TATCAGATGATGGGGTTGGAATATACAACAGAAAGCAAAACAGATGGAGGTCAGGCTCTGAATTATGTTCTCTGTGTCTAATGATCTCCTTCAAACTTGTGAGATGTTCGAGGCCATGTCTGGGCGAGGGAAGTTGGGAAAAGAGCGACGCTTTTGGAAGAAGTAGTATAGCAATTCATGCCTTGCCAGCACACCTAGGTACTCCCCAGGATAATAGTGGTTGGCAGTATTCTCTCTATTTCTGTCTTTTGGAAGACACAAAACCAAGCTGCAAACAGTAGGGTTCCCCATTGAGGATACTGGAATCTTTCTACAGGGCGCATCTACCTACAGACAGGATTCTCAGTGCTCTTTGCAAAACTAAGGGATTTTGTAGGAGGGAAACAATGTAAGGTCTCCTTTTCCACCATGCTTTTGAAACAATTGGCTAAGACATCTGAAGTGAGGAGTCTTATCGTAAATTATTGTTCTTGGCTGATTCTCATGTTGTGTTTCCAGCATGCAGCTCTTGTGTTTTTTTCTCCTGTATCTATGCTATGCAGATGACGTTATTTGTGATTAAATGTGAGAGAATACAAGGAAAAACTTAGTCAGTTGAGTAGGAAATCACGTGTCTCCCCCTCAATGCCAGGCGAGCCTTAGTGAGCTTTTGGATCAGGTTATTTCACGGTCCTCAAGGCTAACACTGGCTTCCAACAATACCCACTCTTACCGTTATTCCAATGATGACTAATTCTAGGAACGGATGTAGTGGGGGAAAATTGGCTGAAGAGCTCCTCAACACCTCAGACATTCATGTTGAACTCATAACCGTCTCCCCAGTTGTATATTCTCTTCCTCAGCAGCTTTCTCTGAAACAAGAGAAACCTGAATTAGACCACTGGTTTAAAGGAGTCTTTTCCAAAGCATGGTGGAATGGCAGAGGGGTACCTGCGGGAGGGAAGGTCCTGGGTGTGCTGAACTTCAGGGTGCCAAATTTAATATCAGAAAAGGCTGCTGTCAAGAGGTCTGCTTTCCCCAGAGGAGCTTCCCTGCCTGTCTATGAATATGGAGGCTGCTTCTCTACTCTGACTTTTTCTACGAACTTCTCCAGCCCATCTGCTTTTATACATCAGCTCTCTGCATGCTCCCTATCTTGGCCTCCCTAACGAAGTTCCAGCCCTGGCTCTTCCTCGTCTTACACATGGCATGCCTGGAAAGGATTAATTCTTCTTGTCTCCTTTCCATTCACAGTATCAGTGCCCAAGAAAGGAAAATTTCAAGTATGTTGAAGGGGAGAAGAACTTGCCACTAGGCCTTCTTTGAAGTGAATGATAGAGGTGTCCAGCTGTCCTGCCAGGTAGTTCAGCCGAAGAGTAAAAAGCGTTGCAAGGGCAGCAAGGAAACTTGTGGAGTAGTTCCCTCGCACTTTAAAGCCAGACATAAGAAAGAGCTAAAGGACTGGCCTGGCTCTCAAGCCCCTTGGAGTAATAAGGGAGACCCCCACTAATGGTGGATGCAGGTCTCTGTGCATTTGAGCAACAGCTAGAAGTCACAGGCAGTACGGATCATTCATCTGTAGCAAAGGCTTAAGAAAAACAAAATGCAGGAGTGAGAAACTTAAGGCTTTCCTCCTACTTTCAAAACTAAAACTAAGCCAAGTGATGCATTTTTTCCACTGTATTTTTTTTAAATGGATCTTTTTCTCATAGCTCCATTTCCTGAACTGATTCCATTTCTCAAGGTCATCCTAAGGCTGCAGATCTTCATGGTATCACTCTTCCAGTAGCCTCCCTGGCCCAGTGGGCCTGCATCTGAAAATTGTTAGGGAAACTAAGAAGCAGTGATAGCTTGGCACAGAGACAAGCTGTGCTTTTCTTATTATTGCCAGTATCACCAGCTATCTCCTTTTGTGCTTTGGGGCTTGGAGACTAGCATGTTGCTTCTGCTTCTCAGCTGAAGATGGAGATTTGAACTCATGTTTCAAGGTTCAGAAATTAATCCTGAAACACCGTAACCATATTCGGTGTCTCGGGGTCTGTAGAGCACCTGGCAGGATGGCATTCACTCCCTGACTGAAGTTTCTACTTGGGTAACTTTAGCCACTGGAAGCTGGGTGTGGAGTTTCTCCAACTCATTTAGGAGGCTGGAGCTGCCTTTTGCAAGTGCCACCCTCCATTCAGAGCCCCAGAAATTGCTGTGACTGCCTTAAAGGACTATGGGCTAAATTAGTCCTTCACTCTGGAGAGGAAGTGAATAGTTTCTTTGTACTCAGATTACTGGTTAACTCTATTTTAGGTTCACTTTTGTTCCTCACTGACCCTCTTCTCCCTATTATTCTCCCTTGTTCTCTAAATCAAATGAGTCCAAACCAAAGACTAAAACCAGGGACTGCAGCAGGGATGAAAGCTGAGAACCCGTGTCTGGCAGGCATGGAAGAAATCAATTGGCCTTTGTACTCTTTAGATAAATAGTACAGGGGGATAAGAGTTTGTGGCTGAAGTTTGTAAGTTCACAAATGTTATCTACTTTGAGAAAAGCAAATATTTGATCAATCGCACTGGGTGGAAGCTTTCGGGGGAAGGGGGGGAATATGTACACAATCTTGAATTTGTGCTGTCATTGTGCAGATATGGTCAGGGGTGTCTCTTTGGCTTAGACTGGTGTATGAAGGGTCTAGTCAGCAGGATGGGAAATGTAAGAAGTTCATCATTAAATAAAACAGCCTCCACTTTCCCCAAAGGAGAAGCCTCTAGCTTCTGCTTCCATAGAGATCTTCTGGATGTAGGTAGGCATCAGTGTGTAAGTGTATTGGGGGGAGGAGGTAGGAAGAAAGGAAAGTTCACAGGGTAAATCCTGCTTGCTGCAACACTTCCATGGGCTGGGAAGTGCTCATGGTCAATCTCAAGGACTGCTTGCAGTGGGAGAAGCATTTTGAAAGATACACAGAATTTTAAAGCAGGAGAATTTTCCTGTGCTTTCTTCCAGGTTTTTGCTGCCAGAAAAAAAAAGACACTTGCACTTTATTTCCTAAAGTAGTTTCTATAATGGTTACTTTATTGTGCAGGAAACATGGAATTTTGCGGGGAGAGAATAAAAGCTCAGCGTGATCATCACTGTTTACCTAATGTAGGGACATCTCCAGTCGCTCAGAACAAAGTTCCATTTTTCCCAACATCCTTCTTCCATAAGTGACTAGTGTTGGGTGCAGAAGAGAAGAATGCAAGAATAGCACAACACAGAGTGGACTTACCCACCCAACATCCACCAGTCCAGCCTTAAAACATCTGAAGCCCAAAGGTTGTGTCTGAGTCTTTGGTCCAGTTTACTCTCTTGTGTATTCTGAGATGACTACCAGATACCAAATTTTAGTATATTCCTTTTCTACTTAACAGCATTTTACATACCAGAAATTCTTTCAATAGCCTCCTTTCGTGAGGTTAAATGTATTTAGACATTAATAACACTGAAATGAGTTCATTGTCAGCTTATTTTCTCCACAACTTACTAGCAAGAAATGCATACTTCTATTATTACAGTAGATCTTAGAGGCCAAATCACTCATTGTTTTAAATCGGGGTGTTTCCATTCAGAATTATGAGTTGTTCCTTGCTTTTATCAACAAACCAGCTGAGAACTGGCTCATGCAACAAACCCACACATGTGGGTGTAAACCCAGACAGAATAAAAATAGGCTTTTGCATGTCTTGGTGTGTGATTCCCTGCCTTCCTTCAGCCCCTGGCGACAACCAAAATTTGTCCAAATATTGTCTTGCCTACCACAAATAGAGACTGGGAACAGGGCTCACCACCTTGAGCCCCAGTAACTCTGAAGCCTGCAAATATGTCAGAGAAACAGTGAGAAGAGCAAAATATAGGATAGGGTTGGTTAGTCGCTGGGCTTGAGAAAGCATCACCAAGACCACCAATGTCCACCAAGGATGTTAAACTCAAAGTATACTCTGCAGAGGCATGGAAGAAGTGACAGGGAATTTCAGTTGTCTCCCTCCCATATAGCTGAACAGAGAGTCCAGGAAGTCTCTCTGAAGTGTGGAGATAAACCACATCCAGGGAATATTGCAGCAAGTGAATGTTGCAAACTACGTCTGCAGTACTTGTGATGGATGAGAGAAACTCAGACCCCGCCGTCTGCCTCTAATTCTTGCAATTTAGTGAAAATGGCTCCTGAGCTGATTCCAGCCAGGCAAATAGATGTGCTTTGAAGCCCCATGCTACTTCAGGAGTTAACCTATGCAGTGACCAAAACGTGTATGTATTTGAGGTGGTTTTCCATCAAGTTTTTTCTTTGACATATTTTCTATGCCAGGTCTCTCAGTTGCGGAATTCCTCCTGCATGTCTCTCCCCCAGCTGGGACAGCATCCCTTGAATCTCTCGCATCTCTCCCATTCCCTGTGCAAAGTTATGGAATCTCTGATCTCAGCTTGGCTAGTTAACCTGGGTTATCCCAAAGATGGTGAGGAGCTGGGCCATGTGCTGTGATTGACTTGGTTCCCTGTCATCATTCCCTGTGGAAACATACCTCTTTTGGGCAGCAGCTGGGAATTTCAGCCTCTGCTCCACCAGCATGTGAACTACTGTCCCCAGGTGAGCTTATGTATACACTTTTCGCTCTCATGAGCTTGTTGTACCAGATATCTGCTCATGAATAATTGCAGGCAAGGTTCCTTCTCCAAGATTTGCAATAAGCCTGCTTTCAAGGGTTTTTTTTTCTGCTGAATGTGAGCTCTCTTCTCCAACAGAAGCAGTGCCAGATCAGATTTCTCCAGTCTGAAGTCTAAGCCAAAAAAGGCTCTTTGTCTTTTAGCGCACAGGTCGGACTGATGTGTAACATTTCATAGTGCCTGCTACAGGACACCAAAGAGTTAAGCTGTTGCCTTGGCTAAAACCTATCCAGGGGAAATGTAATAAATTTAATTCTGCTCTATCTGGACTCTATGATAGGTCTAATGGCATGAGGTATTGTGCTGTACAGCCATTCGGTGCTCATCCAGACTGATGTCTGCCTTAAATTTTGAATTATTTGCAGTAAGTACAAACATGTGCAGTGCATTTTCTGACATCTTATTCTAATATTTGAATGATTATTTTTTTTTAAATAGACTTCCCCTTTTTCTCCCCCCACTCCCCATCCTGGGAATATGGTGCTCTTCTCTTTCTGGTGCAGCTGTGCTTTTTGGGACTGCAAAGCTCTTTCTCTGATTTATCAAGGTCCACTCCAGCTCACAGTGTCCACTCTTGCAGAGCAGCTTCATCTCATACCATGCAGCAGGCAGAGGCAGGAGTTTTGTCACAAAAGGTGCAGGGACTTAGACTGCAAGATGCTCTGATTTTTTTTGAAGTCGTGTCCATTTGCAATTCTAAGAGCAGAGTTCAGCAGGATGCAAAACTAGCCCTCTGGCAGTGTCATGCAACTTTTGTGTCATTTTGTGCTTGAGGACCTTGAGATAAACTGAAGAGGTGAAAAAAGTTTGTAAAACCCTAGCTATCATAATTCTAGATTCAAAGCCTGAAAATATAACACTACCGTCTGACAAACTGAGATCAAAAGAAGCCAAGTATTACTACTTGGTAAGCCACTTGCCTCACTTCTCAAGGCTTGCTTCAGGATTACTTGTAGTGCTTTGCAGCTGGCAAAAGGTTAGGTAGTAAAGTAGCAAGTCCTGGTATGTGCTTCAGGTATGTAATCATATTCTGAGACAGGCTGTCAGCCTTGGGGTGAGAGTGAGCTGTCCTGAAAATGAAAGAATTCATATAAGTGACAGAAGTGATTGAGTGGCTAAGGAGAGATGTCCTCTTTAACTCCTAAATTGTGGATTTATGTGAACTGAACCACTGGGATTGTCAGTTAAGATACCTGTTCATTTGTTTCCCTGCTCTCTCATGCATCCTCCCTCCAAAATCTTGTGGTGGTGAATATAAGATGAAGAGACCAGTGCTGTGGGGGATGGAGATGCCCGTTCAGAACATAAAACACACTTGAGAAGATCTGCTCTCGGACCAAAGGAGGCTTAGAGAAGACCAAGGTGTCAATCCGGGCAAGCATGTACCACCATCCATATGTGCCTGTGCACATGTATGGTTGGGGCTGTAGTGGGGATGTTACTTGGCTTTGTTTGGGGGGGTTGTGGGTTTGTTTGTTTTTGATTTGTTTGTTGGGGTTTTTTTTATTTTTTGGTTTGGTTTGGTTTGGGTTTTTTTATTCAAATAAACATTGTGGTCCTGTTCTTTGATGGGCTGAAGGACATGGGAGCCTATTTTTCCCAGACACTTTTTCTGGGAACCTAAGCTCTCCCCCCAGAGTGCAGAATAAACAAACTAGAAATTTTGGGTTTTAAAAACAAAATAAATTACTATTGTTCTGCCTCTTCCCCCCTGCCTCCTTCCCTTCCCACTATCCTCACAGCTGCCTTCCCTCGACCAGAGCATCCCTTGGGAACTCCTCTGTCCCAGCCATGCTGGCAGTCCCGAGATAAAACATCCCACCATCTCCTCCTGCTGAGGCACAAGGGTAGCACTTGCTATGTCCCTGCCTCCATGTCCAGGGTTCTAGAAACCAGCCTCAAATCAGCAAAATGTCTGTTTGTGGTTTTGAGGGCTGCTGCAGCTCATGGATAACCAACACGGTGGTCTGAAGTGGGACGGCAGCCTGGGTTAGACCTGCTGCTTTAAACTCTTGTCACAAGCAAGTGACAACACCCTGGTTAGAAAAAGTGAGACTCTGGTGCAGGTGTGGGATTTTCCTCTTAACTCTCAGGAGAGCTGATGGACATTTTTAAAAACCTAGTCTTAGAAGGACCAGAGTTACCAGTGCTGGTTTCTGGGTTGAAGCAACTTTCGGAGGTTGCAAAGTAACTTGTAGACTTAATGCTTAGCTTTGGTCAATTTCTGAGTGTTGTCAGTGTCTGAGTCAGAGAGACAGGGAGATGATACTAATTTGGGCATCAGATGCTGTCAGGATAATGGGGTGTGCTGCACGGGGGCAAGAATGCCCACAGCCATGTGCCCTTGTGGCCAAGGAGGCCAATGGCATCCTGGGGTGCATCAAGAGGAGTGTGGCCAGCAGGTCGAGGGAGGTCATCCTTTACTCTGCCCTGGTGAGGCCCCATCTGGAGTACTGTGTCCAGTTCTGGGCTCCCCAGTTTAAGAAGGACAGGGAACTGCTGGAAAGGGTGCAGCAAAGGGCCACAAAGATGATGAGGGGGCTGGAACACCTTTCTTACGAGGAAAGGCTGAGGGAGTTTGGTCTTTTTAGTCTGGAGAAAAGAAGGCTGAGGAGGGATCTTATCAATGCTTACAAATACTTAAAGGGAGGGGGCCAGGAGGAGGGGGCCAGTCTTTTTTCAGTGGTGCCCAGTGACAGGACAAGAGGTAATGGGCACAATCTTGAACATAGGAAGTTCCATCTAAACACGAGGAGGAACTTCTTTACTTTGAGGGTGGCAGAGCACTGGAACAGGATGCCCAGAGAGGTGGTGGAGTCTCCAACTCCTGAGACATTCCAAACCCACCTGGACGCCATGCTGTGCAACCTGGTATAGGTGGAGCTGCTCTGGAGGGCGGTTGGACCAGATGATCTCCAGAAGTCCCTTCCAACGCTTAACATTCTATGATTCTATGAAGAAAACTCGTTGGGTGCCACTGGGAATAATGGCTGTTGAAGTCCTCTGTTTTACGCTTGAATATGATCCCACGAGCTCACCCTGTGAAAGCTTTCTCTTGTCAGTGTTTCGCATCCGTAGCTATTTTTATATAGTGCCTGGTATAACAGATGTCTTCTCAGGCCTTGGAGATTTGGACAGTATTTGTATTCATGAACTGTTGTGACCAGTGGTTAAAATGGGAAGAGTGGGAAATGAGGGTGTCTCTGGTGTGGCAGGGAGGGGAGAAAAATCTGTTTGCCAAAAGGAAAACAAAAACTCCCCCAAACCACTGAGTCTTGCCTTCTAGGAAAGGAAGAAAAGGTAGCAGGGTCTTCTGAGTCCCAGGCAATGTTAGTATGGTATATGGGGGTACAGATGCAATATTTATAAATTGATATGAAACCTGGTGACAGCTTTTCATCAAATGCTGCAATTAAAAATAGGATACTTGGCTGACTAATCATTGAAGGCAATTTTGGGGGTGTTGCTTGGTGGAGGTCTGAGAACAAAGCTTTGCTAATTCACTTTAGCTGTAGAGCAGCTCGGATTCCATTGGTTATTGCTAGGTACCAAAGGCATCAATCAGGCATTGGTAGCTGATTAAACACATCGGCAAAGCTAAGACATGAGGCAGTAACTGGAACAATTTGCTGCAAGTGTGCACCAATACCAAATCTAATTACAATTGCTATCAAGTTTCATTCTACAAGCTGTGTGGTAGGTGAGATGGGGCACCTTCACTGAGGCACTTCTATCCTGAATAAAACAGTCAGTGGAGCATGTCCCAACCTGCGGGCTGTGGCCGCAGAGGCTGTGGGAGAGGAAACAGCAGCTAGGAAATAAGCGGTTGTCTTTAGTTGCCACAACACCACAGCTCCCAAAGGCTGTGGGCATGAGTGGTTGTAAGGAACTGTGCATTCCTCCCACACCTCCCACTCCTCAGGTGTCCCCAGGCACAGTGAGCAAGACCAGCAAGTCTGGCTCTGCACCCCTGCACGGGTCTGGGAATTACAAGGAAGAAGCATTTATTTGCAGTGAGTAAATCGGACGGTGCTCCATGCCTCATCCGGGAAAGACTGAGATGCTGCTAGCAACTGTTAGTAGTTATGCTTCTCGTGAAACTGTAAATATCTGCAAGAGGCTCCGAGGGCAAGGAGAGGAACTGAACAATGAAGGCAGATGATCCCAAAACAGAAAGTAGAAAAATGCTGGGAATACCCAGATACAAGCACTACTGCTCAGCTCCTTCCTGGAGCTCTGCAGAAGTCCAGGGAGGTACTTATCTTTCTGTAGTGCAAGAAATAGTGCTTGAGCCCTTATCACAGCTGCAACTTTGTGCTGTGTCTTTGGGAGAGGCACCACAGCGGGTCCCCTGAGGTGTCTGGCAGTTTGAGGCTTTTTCTTATCTGATAAGGGACCCTATTTTGCCCCAAGATAATCATAGAATGGTTTCAGTTGGAAGTGACCTTAAAGATCACCTAGTTCCACCCCCCCTGCCATGGGCAAGGACACCTCCTACTAGACCAAGTTGCTCAAAGCCCTGTCCAAGCTGGCCTTAAACACTTCCAGGGATGGGACAGCCACAGTTTCCCTGGGCAACCTGTTCCTGTGCCTCACCACCCCGAGTGAAAAATTTCTTCCTGAGGTCTAACCAAAATCTACCCTCTTCCAGTCTGAAGCCATTACCCCACATCCTATCACTATGTACCCTTGTAAAAAGTCCCTCTCCAGCTTTCTTGTAGGCCCCTTTCAGCTACCGGAAGGCTGCTATAATGTCTCCCTGCAGCCTTCTCTTCTGCAGGCTGAACAACCCCAGCTCTCTCAGCCTGTCCTCATAGGGGAGGTGCTCCAGCCCTCTGATCATCTTTGTGGTCCTCCTCTGGACCCGCTCCAATAGGTCCATGTCCTTCTTATGTTGGGAGACCCAGAGCTGGATGCAGTACTCCAGGTGGGGTCTCACAAGAGCAAGGTAGAGGGGCAGAATCACCTCTCTCAACCTGCTGGCCACACTTGTTCCGATGCAGCCAGGATACAGTTGGCCTTCAGGGCTGAAGTGCACATCGCTGGCTCATGTTGAGCTTCTCATTTACCAACACCCCCAAGTCCTTCTGCTCAGGGCTGCTCTTGATCCATTCTCTGCCCAGCCTGTATTTGTACTTGGGGTTGCCCTGACCCATGTGCAGGACCTTGCACTTGGCCTTGTTGAACTTCATGAGGTTGGCACGGGCCCACCTCTCAAGCCTGTCCAGCTTGGCAGGGTGGCATCTGGATGGCATCCCGTCCCTCCAGCATGTTGACTGCTCCAGACAGCTTGGTGGTGTTGGCAAACTTGCTGAGGGTGCACTTAGTCCCATAATAATGGTCTCTGATCCCAAAATCCTTTCCACATGTTTCCATAACAACAACCAGATCTGTAAGTGAGGTTTGCACTGGTTCTATTCATAAAATAAAAAAAAACATTTAAAAAAAAAAATCATAAAAAGGAGAAGCTAAGGTCCCTCACCTCTACTTGATGTAAATCAACCAAACAAAAAAATTCATCTTGTTCTTAAAAATCCAGCGAGGAAGACTCCACAGGCAAGCTTGGAAAGCAAGCATAGGAAATTATGAAAGTATTGCTTAATATTTAACCAAAATCATCCTTGATGCAACTTAAGCCCATTACTACTTCTACTGTCCACCATAACCACTGAGAAAAGATTAATCCATTCCTCTTTGTCCAGCGTGTATTTGAAGGTCTTAATCATCCGTCTTCTAGACTAAACAACCCTCATTCTTTCACTCGTTTTCTCATAAATTGTGTCTTCTGGCCCTTCTTGCTGTTCCCTTTTGGACTTTCTCCTGTTAATTCACATCTCTGAGCTTAGTGAGTGGGACTGGTCACTGTGTTCCCAGCTTCCTCTTTGATATGAAATCGCAGCCTGTGTTTGTGAATCTGCTGGGTAAAAGTGAAGGTCTGGGGTTTACCCAAGGTGAATGTGGGGACAGTGGGATGTAAATTTGCATCTTGGAAGATGAAAGTATCAAGAAAGGGTGTGCAAGCAATTGCTTGCGTATTTTTCATAATATGCTGACCAGTGCTGGGTCGGGAATGTTGGTTGCTGACACAGGGAGCAGAAGTCCCAGGAGGGAGGTGCTGTCTGAATGCCAGCCCAGAAGAATCATGACCCATAGCAATACAAACTGGCCTCTTGATCAGATTGCATGTGTGCTGACATCCCCGTCTTATTAACACATGATTTCTGTTATTTTTCCATAACAGCTTGCGCCCAATGTGTGTATTCTTTTGAGATCAGATCTGTTTTATTGCTGATCTCAGGGGCATGAGTAATAAAATCAGAGCAACATTTGGTCCAGCTCCTAGTCTTTAATGGCACTTTCCTTCTTTCTCCCCAATCTCACCTGTCCATTATTGATCTGTGAGATAGCTATTCATTAAAGAAAGACCGTTTTGATGGTTTGCTGTATGGTTAATGGATCTGAAGTCTGTATCACAGACACTTGAATATGGGCTTATAGAGGACAGACGTGCTCATGCATAAGAAAACTACGTGACACAGAGATATTGCAGGATACCAGGTACCAAGATATTTGCCTGATGCTGCTCTGCATCTGTATTTACTTTGCAAGTAGCTGAGCAGTGGTGGAAAACACCATGGTGCAGCAGAGGCATGGACAGTTGTCCCACTGTCCGTGCTCTGGGAGCATGGGTCCTATGTGGCAGCTCTCTGACACCAACAGCTCTTGCCTCTTGCAGTGTAAGGCTGACTTGGCTAAGATGTGCTCTGAGGAAAAAATACCAAGATAAAGAGTAAGCTCTCTTCCCCATTGCTGGGCTAATACCTTAGGTTACTCCATAGCTTTCCTTCTAAAAATATGCATTTTTAACTGTTCTCTTGTTTCTGCTAGGAGCATCTTACTGAAAGATAAGTATGACAAAGCAAAGGGGGAGTGGGGTCTGGGTTTGGTGGCTTTTTGTTTTTTCCTGTTGTGCATAGTGCTGGTTCAGTGGAGTTAGAAAAGGCATCATTTTATGCCCTTGGCATAGGACACCTCGCTGCCTTCAGAAGCTGGGTATAACAGTACTGTCAATGATGCTGATGTCAATGAGATGAGACAGCAGCCAGGGTTGTGTTACCCAAATACACACAGTTATGCTCAAACAAATGCTCTTTTTCAAGGCCTGGTTCATTTGTCAACCCACTTTCTAGGCAGGGCAGTGGCCAAGCAGCTGCTCCCAAGGGTGTCCCTGCACACAGGGAAGCACTCAAGTATGGGTTTCATAGTCCTGCCCCTGACCTCCACCAGCCCCAGACAGCGTCTGGTTTGGCAGAGCACCAGCAAACAGCACCTCTGGCCCATGGGATACACAGGGTTTTGTCCCAGTTTGACCAGTGCTGGGCTCTTCTCGCTGTAGCATCCTCCAGGTGGGGGCAAAGGGCAGCGTTCGTGCCTGGAGTGGCCAGGCCCTCTTTATAATTGACTCTTGCTGTCAATAATCAAGGAGAAGTGCAGATAGGAGTTGTTTACTTTATGTGGGTATCCCTACCTGGCTGTTATGCAAAGTCCCTGAAGAGCAAACAGAGGAGAACAGGGCTGTATCGGGAACCGCTGAAATAAAAGCACAGGACGGCCACAATGGGTGTTGAGCCAAATGCTTTGCATAGTTGCACTGTCAGCAAACACAGCGAGCCAGAGGGCAGGGAACCAGCTGCTAGCATGGCTTGTTTCTTAGCTCCTATTTGCCTTTGCATTTGTTATCTTGGACATAAAGAGGTCTGTAAGCCAGGGATTCGGGCAGTTAACCTCAAATAAACCCTAAAAGACCTACTTCAGCGAAGTGTCAGAGTGTCTGTTGAATTTAATGGAGCTGGGCTTGCTCTCACCAAGGGTGATTTGGACTCTGAAAGCTTGCTGTTTCCTGGAAGCTAATGGCATTTGGGGGGCGTCTCTTTCGCTTTGTGTACAGCTTTGATTACAGCTTTTTTACCTTGCCTTTATGCCTGGCTCCTCTGCACAACTGAGAGTACACATGTGAGAGAATAGCCAGCAGTGAAAGGATGCACCACTGTAAAGACAGACATTTGGGTTTGCTGTGAAATACCCTTTATAATCAGACAGACAGCAAATATTTGACGCTGAGCAAGAAAATCAGGTATGCTGTTTGACAAAGAGGATCACTGCGGAAAGCGGTGTCGTGACTCACCAGCAGACCATTTCATAGCCTCACCCAGCCCCGTTACTTAAAAATGCTGTTTAGGATCAAAGTATCCTGCAGGCAGTCAGTTTTGTTTCTTTAAACAGAACCAAATCATGCTTTATAAGGTCAGCAAGCTCCCAAAGAGTGACTCGGTGGAATACAGCTGCAGATGGGTAGCTATGGCATGAATGAAACTGCTTGGAGAGACTATCCGCAGCGGACACTGTTCACAGGGAGAGCTGGGTGCAGGAGCTCTCTGTTTTCACTTTTTGCAGTTGGTGATTCACTGATGAGTAAAGGAAACTCACAGCAGTTAGAAACACTGGTCTCAGCTCTTGACAAGTAGGATGGCATGCATCATTTCCAGCTCTACTTGTTTATTCCTTGAGGACTTTCGGGTGTTCAGGTGCAGGCTGAAAAATAAGCCCTATCACGGACTGTTGGAAAGGGAGCCAGGAATTGTAGTTAAATACAGGCTTTGACCAAGCAAAAAGTTATCCAAATGGGTCTGTTCCCTTGTTCTATGTAATTACTAGCAATTGAGAGATCATTGAAATAAAATAAAATACAGATCCAGCAATTTGGAGGCCCTGGAAGATAAAAGCCTGACTGCATCTGTTGCATCTCCTAAAAGGACAAAGCTGTTTGATGCAGCTTCTGGGATTTGGGACTTCTGGTGGGACCCAACTGAGAGCAGCAAACCAGAGGAAATAAAGCATCTCCCACTTTGACAGCTTCTGGACAAAGACCAAGGAGGAGGCCTCGTCTCCTATTGGAAAAGCTTGGACAAAGGCAGGCAGGAACAGAAAGAATTAAACTCTTATTGAAATGCTGTTTTTAATAGAATTCGATCTAAGCCACAATATGGAAAATCAGAAGGCTGTGTCCCATTCTCTCATTGTCCCTGATGTCAAGCAGGATTTCTTACTTACTGCTTTATTTATTTATAAAGATGAAGCACTGTGTGTTCACAGCTGTCCTGGTGACTTCAAAAAGCATAGACTGACCATCTCTGTGGGATCAGAGTGCAATCTAACATGTCTCAGGTGTAATTCTCCTTTGCACTCATTCAGAACACTGTAGCACAGTCTCACCACACCATCCTGCCCCTAAATGACCTACAGAGTTAGGCTGGGTCTCAAACCCCAGAAACCTCAGCAGTGCCTGAGGATAAGGAGTGTGAAACAGCTGTCCTTTCCCTGCTGTCTCCTTGTAGACCTTCAGAAATCCAACGAAAGCTACTAGCCCCTTCTCAAAACTGTCTATTTTGCATGGCATTACTGAAGAAAGATGCATAGTATCTCCGGTCATTATCCCTTTTTAGGAAAAGCTTCTGCTTGTGGGTTTGAACAGATGAATATGAAGCTTACGCTGTTGCTGAAGTGGATCCGTGCATGCAGGGACTGATGGGGGGTGTGGTAAAGCCCTCTTCAACACATACCATCTATTCTAGCCTCTGCCAGCTTTCTGCTGGCCCTGGTTTGTTATTGCTGCGTGCACGGTGAAGGAAGAGGTGCTGACGGCAGTGCTTATGGGGAAGTCTGAGAGCTCTGATTTAATTCAGACAGGGCACACAAGGCAGAGTGGTTTCTCCTTCCCTCCCTGCCAAGGCGGGCAGGATGTTTATGTGCTGCTCAGCTAAAGGTACCCGCAGCCTGAAAGCCTCTTACTCAATTTTGCCTGGGATTTCTGGGATTTCTTATTAGCGTGTCCAGTATCAGTGGATCCAGCTGAAACCTGATGTCCCTAAACAAACCCTGCCTTCAAAGCCCGGCTTGCAACATCCTCCAAGAGGTTTCTGGCTTGACATCATCCTGCTCAAAGTTTCTTTCAAAAAGTCCCTTGTTAGCCCAGGAACAGGGTGCATCGCTTGGATGCACGTTCACAGCCCCCATTGCTGCTCAGGGGCCAAACAGCAAGGGGATTTATGAGACATGGAGACCAGAGCCCACAGGAAAATATTAGGTAATCGGAGAAGTGGCCTCAAGGAGCCAGTTGGGCTGTTTATCTCGCCTTCAGCCTCCCCTGGGAAGGCAGCTGCACCGTGTCACCTCCATCACACAAATCTCTGCCCAGCCTCATTCATAAAATCCCACAAAAGCCCTGTATTTGTGAAGGGAGCCCTGCCCAGGCTAGGCTGGGATTCGGTGCAGGCAAGCCTGCTTATCAGTGTGGGGCTGCGCCCGGTGTGAAAGCACGGGGAGCTCCTTTATCCCTCCTGCTGGGATTCAGGCCAGCTCAGCTGGGGAGTGCCTCTGTCTCCCCTTGCAGAGTGTGTGTGCAAGTTTTGGCAGCAGCAAGATCAAGCCTGCCATAAATGCTGTTTGCAGGAGGCAAGCATCGACCACCAGCAGGTCGGACAGAAATGCCCCCCTACCAATGTCTTGAGGAAGGAAGGAGCAAGGAAATGGTGCAGGGGGCTGGGAAGCTGCCTGCTCTGAATCAGCTCTGTGCGAGGTGGGGGAGGGATGGCAGAGCGGTTGAGGTTTTTTGGTGTGTTGTTCTTTTAATACCATCACACATGGGCCTGTGGATCATTCCTGCCCTGCAGGAGCAGCACAGCTGCAGGTCAGACCCTCAGGTGGTGTAAATAAGTGTGCCCTGCCATGCTGGCGCTTGATTCGGATCGAAAGCATGGTTGCCACCTGCCTGCTTTGTTAACTGGATTAGCTATTTACAGGCAGTCACTCTTTTACAGCTTTGGTGTCTGGTTTTCCAACATAATTCTTCCCTTCCCTGTCTCAGACTCTGTTGAGTCTGGCCCCTTGCTCTCTGTAATTGAAATATAAGCATTGCTGTGCATCAGACAGACTCAGGCTTTATTTCTGAGTTTTTTCTTCTTTTTTTTTTTTCCCCCCCTAATTTCTTTCATGGTGACCCATGGGAGTATAGCTATAACTTTAAATACCTTCCAGCACCACCAGCTCAAATGAGGCTGGGGAACAGGGAGAATTAAAATATGCTTCAAAGGAGTACACAGGAGGAATACAAATAGGAGCAGATAGCCTGAATTTAATCTTTTATAGGGTCTTTCACACAGAATAATACCAGCTCAGGAGGGGCTGGTGCCTGTAAGGGTAGAAGGAGACAGCTGCCTGCTACCTCCTCCTCTACCCAAAGTCTTTTATGGAGAGACTGCGGTGCTCCAGGGTGGGCAAATGTAGGGTCCTGGGGTTTTTCTCAGCTCTGCCATCATAATATGTTGCTGAAATGCTCACTTCTGCCTGGCAAGGAATCCTTTTTTTCCTCTCAGAGCAGCCGTGTGGTCCTAAAGAAGTCTAAAACTAAATAAAACCCTCAACTGAAATGACAGAAACTTGTTGTACCCACTGATGTTCTCCAGCCCCACTTGCTCTGGCCAAGCAAGGTGCCAACCTGTGCAGTGCAAAGCAAGCAAAACATACATGCAGCCTGTGAAAACATCCAATCCGCCTTTTCCTGGGGTAGAAAATTATTCAAAAAAGCTGTAACAAGTGCTGTAAATTCAAGCTGAAAAGTTAGTAATTAGGAAAGCACATGTTTGCTTCCGTCCTCTTGTTTACTGAAGAGTTATATCTGAGAGCCAGAGCAAATGCCCTTAGCTCCTTGCTGTCACAAATCATGTATCAACCCAGGGAACAGGTCAGCAGCTCTCAGAGGGAGCCACTGCCCTGTCTCAGAATGAAATCAGTTCTGCATCTTCAAAAAACACAAATCATTCAAAGGTAGTCAGGGATGGAAGAAATTGTACAAATACACGTTTGGGGCCAGGTCCTGAGACACCTGGAATTGGCAGAGCTACAGTGATTTATGGCAGTGTACTCTAGGGCATGGACCTCTACACTTGTACATTGGTTGAAGAGTTTATCTCATCCAGGAGAGCTTGCCAAAGCCATTGAGAGGGGGCTGTGTCCTGAGCAACATCCATCTTCACTGCAGAATAGGAAGGAGTCTGATGGCATGGCATCCTGGGAACCCTGGCACACAAAGGCTTGGGTATCCTCACACCCTGTTGCTGCTCACTACACCTTGAAGCTACAGAAACTTCTCAAGGGTACTGCCTGCCATGAGTGATGGTGCTCCGTTGGCCTGGGGGATGCAAGCTGACACCCCGCTGAACCGGGGAGAGGTTTGAGAAAGGAATCCGAGTGAAAAACAGCATTTGGTGCACTTAAAGCAAGAAGATAAACTGCTTCAATCAGGTGTGTTTACAACTTAGTCACAGACATCCCTGCTGACCTCTTCTTTACCCACAATTCACTGTTCACTGCATGTAAAACTCCCTTTCCATGCAAGATTGTAAGATTAAATGGATGTATTATGTCCTTTTGTGTATTTGGAGGACAGTGCTAGTTCTCATATTTGCAGCTTAGCAAGGGAAAACTCAGTGTTAAATTGTTCACATGAGGTTCACTGACATCCCTCTTCAGCTCGCTCATCTTCATTTTTCCCCTCCTTGAAGGCTACCTTTTTATCCAATCCTAGGTCACCAAGTGCAGCTAGTCTTTAATGTAAAAGGAATGGAAAAAATGGAGAATAGCATCTCCAAAAAAAAGCTGCAAACACAGGACTGAAAAACTGGGTGGTGTAGACCACTCTCCTCTTCTGAATGATCCTTCTTCAGTGCTGAGGAATGTGATTACTTTTACCTAGAAACTGCATGGTGCCTAGCAGTACTCCCGGATTTAAGCCTCAAGCTCTCTCTGCTGAAGCCAATGGCTGTATTTGCATGAATCATTAAAAAGGGAGAGAGAGTTTCGTTATCTCTAGCAAGTCTTTCTGCTTAGTGCAGTGGGTGGGAGACTCAGTCCCAGGATGGTGGTTATGTCTGTACCACATATTTCACAATGTAGCTGTAGGTTTGATGACTATCAGTTTACATAGTTGCATGGTTACATCTTGCTCTAAATATAGGAAAAGCCTGGTAATCGCTGACGTCAGGCTGTCCTGTTCCCAGTCAGCCCCCCTACCACTTCATTAACTTTTAAAATGTGCAGGTTTACAATAATAAAAACTAGGAAATAGGGAGGTGTGAAAGGTAAGGCTCAAAGGTAGAAAACACGTAACGGCAAAACTAACATGAAATAACAATAATAAAATGTAAGGAAAGAATCCGAAAACAGGCGATGGGTTGAAAAACGAGCCCCGGTATTTATAACTAGTAATATAAATTGTCAGTGTTAAGAATAATAAAGGCTGGGGAGGAAAGAAACTGCCGCTCTGATCCAGCAGATGCTCTGCAGTAGTGTGAGGTATGTGCATTGCTGTTAAACTTCTTGAGAGTTTAGATAGCACATACACATAATTTAATGAGAAATTAACACTAGCAACTGGTATTTGTCTGTAAAGGAGCAAAAACTGCACTGAGCTTACCTTTGAACATCCTGCTTGTCCGTCGTCTGTCTGGCAGGGATTGTCTTGACTTGCAACCTGGGGGGGGCCAGATCCATGCAGTTGGTCCGACTGCCCATACGGCATTTTGAAACTGAGCTTTGTGTGTGCCACTGATGGACGAGGAGCAAGTAATAGCGACAGGATGCTGCGTTTGTGACCAAGTTTGACCTCTGAAGTGTGTCTGGGCTGAACTGAGCTTAAGGGAGACATCAGGGCTGCCGGGGAGCTGAGTCAGGTCTCGCGTTCCCCTCTCACAATGACCCAGGTACACAATGACTCCACTGTGCCGGTGGAGACCCGGCTGCAGCTTCACCAGGCATCTGATGTGTTTATCCGTAGGATATCACTAAGCACCTCAGCATGGGGATGGTGGTGGTCAGGTGCAGTGCGAGTCCTCGGATATTTAAGCAAGAGGCAGATTTAAGTAGCCGTTGGGCTTTCTGAACCGTTCACCATTCCCAGTACGTTCGTATGTACTTTGGGGAAGCTCCTTCTCTTCTGCAAAGCAGAATGACAGCATAAGCCACTTGGATATTTTGGGTGTCCTGTAATTCCCCTCTTTTGTCATAGACTTCAGAGAAGTGACACAAACTGCAAACTACGTGATTACCCAAACTTGGATAATTTCTATGTCCAAGGAGGTAGGAAGAAACTGAAAATCTTCATGCAATTGGGCAAGCTAAAGCCAAACAACACTGTAAAAGTGTGTGTCTGATTAGTTCAGGACCAGTTGCTATACATTAACTGTCTCCCTGTTCGGCAGATCTGCCAGTTCATAAACATTCATGGAAGCGAAAGGCTGCATCTGCCTTTAATTGGGACAGATAAACTGCAGCAAGCCAAATTCCTAGGCATGCCTGCACATGTCCCTTGCAGAGCTATATTCCCTCTTGGTGATCTCACTTAAACATAGTCAAAATGATTAAAAGATGCCCTTGCCTTATGTTTTGAAACATAATTTTCACTTGAAAAACAATGACAATACTGCTGACTGCGATGCAGCACCCTTCATTAGTAGATCTCAAAGCAGTTCACAAGGAGTTAAGTACTAGGCAAGGTTAGGATTTAAAACAAAACTAAGCTAACCAATTTTCTGTCTGGAAATGCTGATTTATCAAAACTGAAACTATTTGTGGGAATAGGTATTCCCCTGAATTAAAAAAAAAAACCAACCACAACTGTTTCAGCACTGCTTTAAAAGGCACTGCTGTGATCTAATGTGAAGCTTTATTTTCTGGATAGAAACAATACTTTACTCAGTTTATACTAAAAAGCTGGAGAGCATTAAAAAAAGTCAAAATTGAAGAAAACATCTTGAAATTATTATCGCAGAGTCTTTTGGATAATAGTCTTGTGAACATTTTAGAGATACAAAGTTTTGCTTGAAGACAGATGCAGAAATATCAAGACCTTGACCTTCCTCCAGCGCAGGAAGACCATCTTGGCATCAGCTCTAGTAGGTACGACCTCCCCATCCTACACTTGGATGACCTGAAGGGCAAACAGAGATGGGTCAGCCCTGGGAATGGAAAATGAGTTTCCAAATCCTAGGTCAACTCACTACCACCAAGACAACACCAATAAATGGCTCACTGGGAACTGCTGACTCCACGAGTGCTGCTGGCTCCCTGATAACCAGATCACCCCACGGGGCACATCCCAGGCAGGGTGAATCACCCCGCATGGCTCCAGGCTCCCATCACTCCTCTATGTGGCTCCTTCACCTAAGGAAGGATGAAAATGCATGTTTAAAGCTAACCCTGGTCACTTGAGTTAGAGGTATCAAAGGAGTATTCCATAGAGGGATTCATTCATTCCAAATCTGCCCTCCAGCTGAGTTTCACAAATCTATTTCACTTTTTTAATTAAAAAAAAAAAAGTTTAATATATTTCCTTTTTACCAACCACTACGTCTTTGAAGTAGGTGAAATATTGTTTATGCCAATAATGTTTTCCATACAAATTCATTGCACCGTTTTCAGAAGGAGAGAGATTATTTCAAGCAAGAAGGAGGGTGGCTGAGATGGTCTCCTCCAATCTGAGTTTTCCCTGTGATCCCTTGGCCATGAGAAATGGTTTGGGCTTTATTTTCTTCCTCCAGACAAGTAGAGGTAGATCTTCTCGTCTCTTGTGGAAATCCTTTCAGAAACCATACTTGTTATTTTTGAGACTTTGATGCAGAAGAGGAATAGATGGGCAGCTGGCAGAAGTCTTGTTTTTGACTTCAGTGGTGTCTGGACTTGCCTTGGTGTTTGTCTCCAAAGTCTGACTCAAGCCCAGTTCAAGCCAATGGAAAGAATCCCAGCAGCTTAACAGATATAAAGTTGCCACTCTTGAAAGGATAAACTTTTGGTAACACATCGTTTCATAAATATCTCTTCTTTCAGATCTGCTGGTGAGCTATCATCAAACAGGGTTTTTAACGATGGTTATTCAGGCATACACAAACATATTTCATCCTGCTGGTGCTACCCAGATGACACACTCTGCCACACCATCACAACATACTTTGGCACCAAGACTGTACCCATTGCACACAACCTTCTCCACCTGCCAAATACTCTTTTCTTTCATTGGGTTGTGCCTATTTGCCTACATTTGCTGCCCCCTTGTATGCTTTGGTATGCAGCTCTTTGGCTGTTTGCTAGTTTGGCTGCCTAAATCTGATTATTTTAGTGCTGCTGGGATGCTATTGTGTCAAGGATGCTCACAGCCTCCATGGCGTCTTGCTTTCCTAATCCAAGTAAGACAAAAAAGTCACCTGAATTTATTACCTCTTTGAAAAATGACTGTTCTCTTTAAAGGGTAAAGATAAGGCTTATGGGGAGACGTGGTACATTTCATTACACCAACTGAAAGAAAAAACAGACAAACTCTTGGTCATGTAAGTGTTTGCTTGAGGCATTTGGGAGTAGCCAGCGAGCAGATTTCTCCATGGCTTCCCTTATGCAAGCACAGCTCCCCTATGGATGTGTCCACAAGGTCTGCGATTTGTAAGCCAAAGAAATGTTTCTGGTAATCCATAACTTGCCTAACAAGGACTCCCCATGCAAAAAAATGGTTGTTTTTCTTCAAAGAAATGCTTTTGGATAGCTATTTTGTGGTAAGTCACTCAACATTACTGATCCTCATTAGATTAGAAAAGTACATGCTTTCCCTCCAGGAAGTGTATGTAAGTGTTGGGATTTCTAACATTAGAAATGATTGAAACTGAATGGTTTGAAATGGTAATTTTTCCTATAGCTGACATTTAAAAGATGACAGTTTTCTTTCCCATGTCCATTCTCATTATTTATCAGAACTTACGGTGCAATTTACATCCATAGTAAGTAAAATGGAAAGCCTCACTCCCTTCAGGACACTGCCTCCCATCTCCTTCCCCTGCTGCTGTTCCAGCCTTTACCAAAAACCTGCACTGCCATCTTCTGCCTGTCTGACAGATCACAGCTGAATTTCCACTGTGATTTTTTTTTTTCTAACCCTGCCAAATTCATATGTGTCCTAGGAAAACTTTGAATACAAAGAAGCAGCCATGTATGCACATGTCAAGATGGTCTGTAAACGGATTTTCGTTTCTAGCTGGTCTCTATTACAGATGGCAGTTGCCCTGTACATAACTCCAGCTTTGATTTAGAGGAAAGGAACCCTACAGTGCTGCTCCCCATCACCCAAAAAACTAAAATATTTTGGTCAGCCACTGTCAAGCCAATATAGTGGCCAGTGACTAGCCACAAGCGTTTTGACAGCTTTGTTCAACGGCCTGGTTGATACAGGCAGGATCTGAAATAACCAAATAGGCACTGGTAGAAGGCAAAGCTTAGACCATCAGTTGGTTTAAATCAGAATTTCTTACTTGACTTTGGAGAAGCTACCCTGATTCATTCCCAATAGTTATCTGTTTCAAGTTGTCACAGGATTTGTTCTAGTTGTGCTTTATTCTACTGTGGCAAAGGAAAAAGAAACCCAAGTGGCGCATGTCTATGGCTTATGGATGGATTAAAAATGTCCTTTTTTATTTTTTCTTTCTTTCCAGTTGAAATATTAGTTACATACAAAGTCAATTTGAGAAAAAAGCAAAGTATCTGTAAGCTAAGTGAACCCAGATGTATTTTAAATCCTCTCATGTTGCTCATTTAAAAGAATTCTTGGTATTTTTCCTTTCCTGGCTAAGGAAGGGGTGCCAAAGTCACCCTCTATTTAGGAAAATAAATGTTCTTCATGAACATGCTAATTCCTGCAGCAGCCAGCCCTACATCTAGTGGCACTTCCAAGCAGGAGCAGAGTCCCTGGCCCCAGCCCCGCAAACCTTTGAAAGAGAGACGGGCTCACCACTGTCTCCCAGAAAGTGCCAGAGTGATTATTAAATGTCTAAAACCCAACCTTTTAACAGAAAGCCTGTTCTTGCAGCCTTGAGAGACTCGATGCATGCAAGAAAAGGTTGGGAAAATTTCCCTTGCATTGTAAACATGATTTCTCTCAGCATGGCTAAGGGAACAGTGGCATCTGGTGTTCTCGGAGCTCTCTTACAGCCACCGCTTCCCAGCTGGGTGCTGGCAGGCTTTGCTGGACTTGGGCAGGATTTGGCTTCCCACAGGCAAGGATCTAGCGCCACTTGAGACCCGTAGGCTGTCAAAGACATCTGTACCAGCGTCCAGGTGTGATACAGGCCATAGGGGAGACTCGAGACCATCTGAATGGCAGCCAGAAGTCTGGATGGTGCATCAAACAAGAGAAAACCAAACTTGCTTCTAGTGAAGAAAGTAATTGCTCTTGGCGGGGGATGAATTCACCCCACCCAGGACCGGGGCAGTGATGCAGCATCACCAGGGAGCCTCTGACTTGGATGCTGTTTGAGATGTATATATTTCATGAAATCTTTATTCCAACTTTCTCAATAGGGATGAACTTGCTCCTAATGAGGTGCCCTGGTCCATTTGGTGAGGCAGCCTGTCCACCCAGAGGCCAAAGACACTCAAGCTGTGCTGCAGCAGCTCCAGGGTGTGATGCTGAACTGTGTGTCTGACTTGTTTTAATGTCTGAACATCTCCTCAGTTTAATCTCACGTTCTCAATTCGAGACCCAAAATGCAAGTGCTGCCCACAAGTCTTTCCCCTGCCAAGGATTTTTAACTTGCCGAAAATCTGGAATGAGTTTCACTGAGAGCTGTTTGTTTGCCCTTCTTTCCCCATCTTTGTTCTTGCCCTTAAACAGGGTAGTGCCGCCATATCTGCTGTATAGATATGGGTAACTTCTCCTGTGACAGAGCCTGAATACATCTGTTAAACACCCCACAGGCCAGTATCAAAAGGCAACCGGGCAGTATCCGAACCTTGCGGTGAGTGTGTGCCATCTCTGGGTTCCAGGTGGAGGGTCCTCTGCTGCTGGTCCCAGAGACACAACCAAAAGCTTGTCTGGAAACAAACTAAGCTGTGTTTCCTTCTCCGGTCAGCCGAGGAAGCCCAAATCTGAGCAAAAGAAAAGTTAAAGATGTGCGTCTCCTTGGTAATTTCTACGCAAATTAGAAAAGGCAAATTACTCTATTTTACTAACTGAAATTCAGTTTTTCAGTCTTCTACCTCAGGTGCACAAAAGACAGGGCACTTCCTACTGAGATGAACAGAATGACGAACTTGAGCTTGGACCTCTATGGAAACAATTTCCGCTGGTTTCTGTAATTTTTCAAGTTGCAGATTTTTAGAAGTTCTGCATCCTTATGCTTAACCAAAGGCTCTTTTGCGGTATTTGTGGATTCCCCCATGACCATTTTTCTCTGAGTGCTGGGACTGACGGACCTTTTTCTGTTTGAGTTGTGCTCGGTAAGTAATGTGATGCACAAATCCCTAAGCGTGGTTACTCCTCCCTGCTGCACAGATGTGAGCGGCTCTGCTCTAATCCGATGCTGCTCCTGATTCCTGCTCCTCCCTGTGGCTGTGCTCAGAAACTCAGCAGTTCCCCTGCATGGGGCCTTACTGCTGTAGCTAAACTCATTCAGAGATCCTAACTATTGTCCCTTTTAGGCAGTTTAAGTCCAATTAAGTTACAACAAAATGCATTTTGTTGACATCAGAACCGCTTTCACAGCTGCAACTGACAGCAAGAGGTGGTTTGGCAAAGGCGCCTGCTTGATGTCAACCTCTGTCGCCAAAACAAGCAGCACCACAGCTAACAAGATATCTCTTCTTCTCACCCAGGAGATCTCAGAACTCATCAGGTGGTTTTACATAACAAGTAGCACTATAAAGTGGTAAGATCCCAAGGCCTGACTTTTGGGCAGTGTCATGTACTTTGGCACGGTGTCCCTTGGATTGCCGGATCTCTCTGTTCTGCAAGTTTGTTCAAATCAAACCTTGGAGTTGCCATGCACTGAAGTTTATTTTCTATGAAAACATGGGAAGTTTTCCAAAGTGCAGCTGCACATCTGCTAAAAAAAAAAAAAAAATCAATGGGAACTGTGCACCTAATTCCAAATCCCACTGAAACTGATTTCAATTCTCATCACCTCCTACGAAGACTTTGGTCCCAGGCTGGCAAATGACACTCCTCTTGCAAGTTAATGGGCAATTTTAAGCGTGTGGAGAACAGGCCGCAGAGGCGTATGCTCTACAAATACCCCTACCCTTTTGCTATCAGCAGTCAAGGTAAATGTTGCTGCCTAAATAGGGTTACAGAGAGAGTAAGAAATGCTAGTTTTGTAATGTGTTTTGTTTATTAAAGTCAGTTTTCACTGATGTCCTGAGTTGACAAAAATGTTTCCCAGGAAGACTGACAAACAGAAGCAATTTATAAATATATATATATATTTCAAACACTGTAGGTATAAACAAATAAAAGCTCTCATTTGCTATTTTGGGAGGTCCCATGTAACCAGCATTTTCAACTGGCCAATTAGCAGCACACGTGTTAACCAGTGAAGAACTTCCACTTGTTTTTAAAAGATCAAATGCAGTGTTTTAAAATTATTGCTCATTACCAGACAAAAAACCAAGATATAAAGGACGTTCATTAAAAATCCTCATTAACAGCAGGGAAGGTATATATTAATAGTACATGCAGCTTTATAGTGGGGGTTTTTTTATGGAATTAAGACCAAAACTTTCAGAAATTAATTCAGATGTTGGGCAACCAATCTGAGGATATTACAGGAGCCAAATTTTCAGCAGGTCTGACCTTGGCACCTTCCTAAAATCTACCTTCTTTTAAGATCGTGGGCTACGCACACCTGACATAAACACCTCCAAACCACTAATGGCAGGAGACACAGCATCCAACTGCAACGCTGCTCCAAGGCTTTGCTGCCTGGTGCTAACTCCTCTCCCAGCTATGCACTGCTCCTGCTTCTTTGCTGAATCCACTGGGACCTGCCCGGAGGGGCTGCCAAGGAGTGGGGATGAAGAAGAGGACCAGTGCACAGAGAAATGCCACAGAGTTGCTGACGACTGAGGTATTTTTCCCCCCTCGCTGGTCCTCCCAGCTAGCAGGGTTGAGGGAGTGGACAGTGGCAGGTACCAGCAGAAGGTGGAAACACGGATCTTCTCACAGTGCTTGTAACTAGAGGCATCTCAACTTCTGCAGCTACTGGTAGCGATGCCTAGTGCAGTAGGTTCCTCTCATGCCTACTGTGTACACTATTAAGCTAGTGATCTCCCACCAGGGCTACGCTACGGCAGTTCTTGCTCCTCTCTGCTTGGGAGCACGTTGGGGCCAGCATCCACCTTCCCGTGCCCGCCCGGTGGGGCACAGCTCGCTGACCTCCTCATTTTGCTCCGGCCAGCCCACTCACTTCTCTGCCAGAGAACACGGAGCAGCATTACTTGTGCTAACCCCTCGGCAGAGGAGCCCAGTCCCAGAGGGAAGGAAACCCTCTGTCCATCTTGCGCCAGCAAGGCACGCTCCTCAGGGTATCGTGACAGAGATGCACTGCGGGGCCTTCTGGCTATCATCCGCTCTCTCCCCGCTGGCCCTCTTCGGATACACCATGCTGGCCATCTTGAAGAACTCATCCGCAGCGTCCAGAGCTATGAGCCGATCCTGCCAAAACAATGGGGTTTTACAGTCATTATGGGCTGCTTTGGGCATCTCCCTGGGCAGGCCGCCCCCTCCATGGCTGCTCTCAGGTTAGGCCAGGCATTAGGTCTAATCTTTTCCCACTTCATTAACAGGCTGCAAGAGCATGCAGTTGCACAGGCTGAGAGAAACTTGGGGAGGCAAATTTATGGTGCTACAGCACAGATATTTCCGAGGAAGCTGACCAGCCAAGATACAAGTGCAACATTTGATGGGGATGCCCCAGACGCCACCATGTATTTGAGCGTCCTCTGGTGCATTTCACGTATCCGCTCACTTGCAGAGGTAGAATCATAGAATCATAGAATCACTTGGGTTGGAAGAGACCTTCAAGATCATCGAGTCCAACCATAAACCTATGCCAAAACCACCCCTAAACCATGTCCCTCAGCACCACATCTACCTGTCTTTTAAATACCTCCAGGGACGGTGATTCCACCACCTCCCTGGGCAGCCTGTTCCAATGCTTGATAACCCTTTCGGTAAAGAAGTTTTTCCTAATATCCAACCTAAACCTCCCCTGGAACAACTTGAGGCCATTTCCTCTTGTCCTGTCCCTTGTTCCTTGGGAGAAGAGATTGACCCCCACCTCGCTACAACCTCCTTTCAGGTAGTTGTGGAGAGATGGGGGCCGCAGGGAGGAAGGGACTCTCAGAGATACTCACCACCACAAAGAGGTAGCGCTCAGAAAGCTCCCAGCTGGTCGGGAAGATGTTTGTCTCTTCAGAGAGCTTTAACAGGATGTCCCGGGCTTTTCCCATGTTCTGAGAGTCGCTGATGATGCTGAGTTTGGTCACTGACAAGAGGGAGTCTGCTTCCTTCTGGAAACCTGGGAAAGAGACGTGTTACAGAAACGCGTGCGGGCAGGGTCATCCCTGAGTCCTCCAGGGCCTTATTTGCCCTCCACCTTGGGCTGCTGCATTCCCTACTTGCTAAAACAAATTAGCATTTTCTTGAGGCATGCTCTGGGCCTGCACTCAGGGCCGCTGTGAGCTTGCTGGTGGGAACAAATACCATATACCCATTCGGAGTAAGTTTGTTGCTAGTTTTCCAAAGACATGTGAACACCCACACCCAGAGCGGTACTTCAGCTCTCACATGTTCCTGATGCTACCAGAGCTTTCAGGGCCAGTGGGGCTTCCTGAGCACCCCAGCGACTACGCCTATATGGTGTTGGGAGTCAACAGTGATAAAAAACCTGCTGCAGTAATGGATGCATGGGTAACTGCTCCTGTAGCAGTCAGCATCTCTTATAGGAAGGGTATCCAGGGAAGGAAAGGGGATGAGAATGAACACAGGGGTCTTTAAATATAATTGCTACCATTAACTCTTTGTTCAGCTCCAGGGTGATGTGTCTCACCTCTCACCTGGAAACACTTCCAGGGAAAAGAGTAGTGGTCTTATGATTAAAGCAGAGGTCTAGATAACAAAAGATAGCAGGCTTCACATCTGATTGCACATCCACCTTTGCTAAGGCTAAACGATCCCTGGGCTTGAGCTTCCCCACCCTTTGCAAAACAGCTCCAGAGCCATCGCGGACATGAGGGAGATGTGGGAGACCCTTTGTGCAGTAACAGACCTAAGGATGTCAAGTGATCCCTCCCGTGTTCGGTCTGTACAGGCTGAGCGAGCACCTGGCTAAAGATGAATGCTGATATCTACTTACAAATTTAGAAAGTTCCTCCCATCCAGATGCCAGAATGGCAGGTAGGGCAGGAGCAGCTGAGATACCCATCTCTTTTGCTCCCAGTGATAATACCCTTGAAGAGCCCAACAAGTGCGCTCGACTTGCATATCCTCCTCTCATTAGCTGCCAGCCACCTCCAGAGCATGATGCAAGTCACTGAGCTGATGTGCCATCAAGGATCATCTCCTTGGCCCAGGAGTCACATGCTGTGCGCAAGGCAATCAGGAAAACCAGGTGACACCCGCCACTGCCTTGTCCAGAGGAGCAGCAGCTGAGCACACAGGTATGGTGGGTGCAGTTCACTGTTTGCAGGCTAGGAAATAGCAGGAGTAGGAGGGTCACTGTTGAGCAATTTCATTTCGTGAAAGGATATTTCCAATTCACTTAGAAGCAAATAAAGCGGGTGGTTTAGCTCTGATTAGTTGGTATGGACTAAGGAAGGAAAATAGGTGTACCTGTGTTTCAAACCTGTAAGAAATACTCATTTCTCCCTGCTTATCTTGCTTAAAAAAACACGAGGGTGAATTCCCAGGTATCACAAGGAAGCTTGAAATGGATGATCATGCATGCTATTATGGGCTTGAAAGGCTCTCCCGCCGGTCATAGTTCATGGGATTTTTGATGTGCCTGCAGACGGAGTGGCTCTGTCCCCTCCCTGCAGTGCCTGAGCTCTCGGGTGTCTCCTGCAGGCTCTCAGCTGCCATGTGGGCTGCCTGACGGCATTGCTCAGCAACCTTGTTTTATTTTCCTCCCTTTCTCCTCTACCAGCCTGATTTTGTGGAGGCATTCCCATCTTCAACCATGACAGGACCTCTCATTCAGTACTACACAAATGAGATCCTTTTGATCTCCCTCTAGCTTACCTAAATCCTCCAAAATGTGTTTCCACCTGCTTCTCACTTCTTTTCGGGTCTGCCGTAAGGTATAAATATCATAGTTGAGCTTTTGCCATTCCTGCAAAGCAAAAAGATAAGAGATACTCAGTCATCTGCACGTGGGGAGGACTCTGCTGCTTTTCTAGGAATTTCAGCTTTTAGAAACAGAGCCAGAGTTGAACTGTTCATGTTGGCGCTGAGGGATAAGTGTGAAGGTCAACGGCCAAGCTGCTGTTGCCCCGGAAGAAACTATGCTGACCAGTGTGGAATATTTTAGCTTGACATTTGATACAGCATCTCTGTATCTTCTCTGCATGTACAAAAAAGGCTCAAGTTACCTTGAAACTGGATTACAGATTTTAGTTTAGGCATTGCTGATGACCGACGTGGTCTCCTCAGTCAGACAGGGAGAATATAATTCCAGCTCTGTGTTGGAAATTATAATACTGTCCTGGGCTGAAGAACAACACAAACTTCCACATGTAGTTCATTTGAGAGACTTCAGTCTCTTTGGTCCAAAGCGCTTTACCCCAAACCTTGACACCCCTGCTAGTATCAAAACCCGAGGTTGTGAGAATACCTTATTCGGCCTTTAACAGCTTGAGAAAGCACAACCACATATTAGTAATTACCTCCTATAAACTACTGCAACACTTTATTTTCACATCCTTGCAGTTAAACTGGCACGGCACATTTTCTTACAGCTGCTGATAGCCCAAGCGAAACCAAAAGTTTGAAAAAAAGTTACTGCTCTCAGTTTGGTCACACATACAGTGGCTTCTCCAGACAGCTCACCCCTCTCTCTGGCATTTAACTAACTGGAGAAGGTAGGTTTTCAAAAGTGCTGGAAAACAAGAAAAATAGACTTTTTTAAAGGCCGGGGTACCCTTTTTTAAATAGCAGAGAGGAGGGATGCACGTGGATCTTTGAGGGCTGAGCTGGAGTCATTTGACATAATAACTATTTTTGGTGTTGGCGGTTGCTGCAGTTAATGCCTCACTTAACTATACAGTTTAAATCCTTGCACTTGACCTCAAGCTTTATATCTGCATAATGGGACACTGTCTAAAGGGGAAGGTTTTGAGGTTAATTATTGAAGTTATACCAGCACAATTAAACACATCTGGACAAGTATGCATTCCTGGGGAAATACATGCAGAATGGAATACATGGAAGAAAACCAGGAGTATTTTTCCTAGCTGATTTTAATCAAAGCACACATTAAAAGGGATGCATTTACAGAAGCATCCACACAGCAGGTTATAACATCACTCGGATGATGTCCCTGCACTAACAACCTTAATTGGTCTCATTTCTCAGCAACAGATCACATAGATGGACTCTTGTAGAATAAACGGGTGTCAAACTGTGCTGTCTCCCTGGGACTTTCCTCTGTGACACGTTGGGTTCAAAGGGGTTAAACAACATCCATGAAAGTAGGCTGTGCTTTAGAAATCTCACTGGGTTTCTGATACCTGCTGCCTTAAAGAGTTGACTTGGTTTGATAAAGAGTTGGCGATTTCTTAGCAGATTTATTTCCTGAACCTGGCCAACATGCCACCACTGCAGAGACTTAAATGATGAGCCTGTTTTCTTGTTGTTCAGCAATAGCTGCAGGAACCCCTTGGAGATTACGCTTCAGAAGAAGCAGCCAGCAGGGTTAAGACACTGGGCAATTCAGGTCAGGAGAGCAGGGCAAACACAGCTCCGCCTGCAGCTGCTTGCTCTGCACCGCTCATCCTCCCGGAGAGCAAAATCCTCTTCATTTTTAGCTTTGTGTTGCTGCTCACAACGAGCTAGCTTTGCTGATCAGAGCTCCATTTCCCTCTTGCCTGCAGCAGTATTTGAAAACAGCTTTACTGTTTGCACAGGAGGGCACCTGGCTGCCAGCACAAAGCATCAAAACGCCTCTTCGGCCCTTTGCTTAGAAAAAGGAGGCAGGAACAAGACCCCTCTCTCTCGTGACAGTGGCTCATAGCTAGGAACTGAGCCCGCTTCAGTGGCCAGTCCAGCCCAAACCACGAAACAGTGAAAAAGAAGAGTTTATTGTATTAAAGCTACGTGGGAAGTTTATTGCAATCTTGAAAGTTTTAAACAAAGAGAATAAAGGCTCAGTCCCTGCTGGCAGGGATCCCTCAGAAACATCTCAGCCTGCTCGTGACCCCCCGATATAAGCAGAAAGGAGAGCAAATCAGTCTGGGCATGCTGGTGGGGAACTAAGCTGCGTGTCTCTGCCCTCGCGCAGAGATAAACAAGTGCTTTAAAGCACACGATTGATCAACACGGCTGCTGTGATTCCAGGCGTGCTTCACACTGCTGGATTAGCAAGCTGGCGGGGTGGGAAAGATGTTTCTCTCCCTGAAACATGGCTTGCTGGCACCTGGCGGCAGCTTTCAGGGCTGGGGGGATTTAGCCCCCATGGTAGTGAGCCTGACTCCTTGCTAAGCTAAATGGCAAGCAGTGCTCAGCACGCAGGGAAGCTGCTCCTGATTTTCTCTGGATTAACTGCAGTGTGTTTTCCCTTGTCTATTTTTGTTTTAAGAGAATCTAGGTTATGGCTTTCCTGTACATCATAGTTACTGAGTTGTGTTATGGAAGGAAATGCAGTGCATATTTAGTCCCAGAGGATATCTAACAGTGTCCTGTTGTTGAAGAATTTGGGGTGTGTGCGAAGGAGCAGCTTTGGTACAGAAAATGATGCTTAACAGTGGTGCCTGGGGGGGACCTCGTGTTTTAGTGGTATTTCTGTTGCCTGAGCGTGGAGATGGACATATTTATGTTTCTCCAGAGAAAGCTGGGAGGCGGATACTACACATGGTGCCAGTCATTGAAAAGAAACTACAGACTAGAAATCATCAGGGTGAGGATGGGCAGCTGCAGGCGGATCTCTGAAGGGACTCATGCCCTGTTCTCCATCAGCCTCAGAAAACACGAGGTTTTCCCAGGCGATTTCTTGTAGCAGAGACATCCTAAATGCTGTGAGCAGGGTGTTGTCCTCTGTGCTGCTTTAATGAGGGAAATAAAGTTAAGAGCCTCTTTCCATTCCCAAAATTAATCTAAAAAGCATCTCCCTTTAGCTACACAGCAGAGGAAGAGCAAAGCTACCCCGGCCTGTGTCTCTGCATAGCAACCAGCAACATCAGAGACTTTGGGGGAGGGTGTTCCCCATGCACATCCCGTGAGTCACCAAAATGTGACCTGCGGAGGGAGCCGGGCAGCATCAGGAGGCCGAGGCTGCTCAGCACCCCAGCCCCAGGGCAGGATGCCGGGACTCCCGGGCAAACCCTGCTCTCCCTCAGCCCTTGCTGCTGCTGTGACAGGGACCACTGCGGTGTACCAGGGCACCAGCCAGCCGCAGGACAGGGCACGCCGGTGCCGGTGCAGGAGACCCTTCCTGCAAGGCGTCCAATCCCATATGCAGGCATGGGACAAGCAGTTCGCTCCCAACACTTAGCTGCTTTTTGCATCTTCTGTGGACCTCGGTTCCCTGGACTGCTGCTTGCAATGTTAAATGTATCTTCTGGAGTGGTGAGGAGGCTTCTCACACACAGCACTGAGAAAGTACAGCAGGAATCTGCTGTTCACCAACCTCCTGGTGTTTCTACAGGTCTGGGTGATGCATTCAAAATTGATCCTTTAAGAAAAATACCCTTTTGCCAAAATCTGAATTAACCACAGGCAACCAAAGCAGGTTACAGTTCCTGGCCCTTTTTTATACAATCAGTTTTGCCCCTTTAAACCTATGTAGCAGGGCACAACACATACCAATGGGGGCTTGAGAAAACCCTCGGTGCATGCGTCAAGAATATCTCGGGAGCAGCAGGGAAACCCTGCTGCCTCTCTCCTCTGAGCGTTCAGCCCTTCAAACATTTACCTGGAAAACCTCCCTGGACTCTCTACTGTGCTACGCTAAATCTGCAAATGCCAAACAGAAGTGAGGAAATGAAATACAAGTGAGAGCATGAAATATAAGCCAGGCTGGTATATAACCAGGAGCTCTGGGGAAAAATGTGCCAAGAGAACAGGCAAGCACTGTCCAGCTTTTCATCCCTGCTCGTATGGCATTTTCTTAATTAGTAGGTAGCTTTCCTTATGTTGCCAAAGCAATCCTCTACCAAAGCCTTCTCCTTTATTCCCTTGAAAGCAATTGGTGTCACCATTCTGTTCAAGAGTTATTTTGGAAATGAGGTCAAAACAGAGTTATCAGGGAAAGACTGCAAAATAGCAGTCCAGGCAGGCACCACGCCACATCCAGGGATGCTCCCACTCTCAGCAACTGATAGTGGCTCAGCAACTGGCTGCACTGGAAGTAGCTGAGCAAATACACACTGCAGATCCACACTCATACATTGAAGCATTGACTAACATCTCATCTCAGAATAAGCTTAAATTGGATTCAGTTTTAGGAGAAGCATGCAGGAGTTCATAAATAATTTCTCATATGTATTAAGTGGGTCAGTTCTGGCTTCCCCAACCACAATCCCCCCCCTGGGCAAATCCCATCACCGCTCTGTGCGCCAGCAACAAGTGTGTCGCAACTGTGTGTCGCAACGGCCTTCTCTGCAACGTGTTTAAAAAAGAATAATCCTGTAGGAGGGCAAGGAGGAAGCAGAAAAATAGGCCTTGTCAGCTCACTAATGGGCTTGCCAGGAGGATCAGGCCAGCGCAGCTCTGCTAGCCAGGCTCCCAGCAGAGATGCAGGCTGAGGAATTGCTTTTGCTAGTGGGGTTTATGATCCCACCTTCCCCAAGGGAATAAGCCAAAAGAAGAAAGAAACACTGCATTTACAACAAGCCATAAGAACAGTGGTTTTTTTCTTGGTCATAATGCAAAACCCAGCCTTTAGTTTCTGTTCACAGACCCGTGGCGCAGCTGCCCTCAACCTGGCTCCTTCTCTGAAGCCAGTGTTGCCGCAACAGCTCAGGCTCTCTGCTGGGTAACTCCACGCACCTCATCAGATGACACCGAAGCACCACGGCCACCACGAAATGGTCCTTGTGGGAGGGGGCATCTGCCGCACCATGCACATAAGCCAAATAAGACCAGCTCTTGCTGTTAATGTTGGAGGCACAGTAGTCCCCCTTCCCCATAAAACACTTTTCTTCACGTTAGCAGGGTACGTGCTGGAACAGTGACTTGGCCTGTATCTATGTAGCACCTTAAATAACATCCTGTTTTCCTACAGGTCCTCATTTCACCTCCAGATCTGGGGTTTTACTTTACACCACAACAGGTTCAATGATGCTGCAGGGCAGGAGCAGGAAAAATAACATTTTTTCCATATCTGAAAAGTTGACCCCAGCCTTCAAAAGCTTTGATGACAGCTTTGATCTCCAAAAGCTGCATCAGCTTTACCAGCCCCCTTAAGCCAGCCCTTCAGCTATGGCTTTTCTGGTTTTCCATGAGTGCACCCTTCCCTGCCCATACTTTGCTTCCGAAAGTGCACTCAAGCACTTCACGCTCATTGGCCTCAAGCAGAGAGAAACGCAGAGCTGGAAGTTTTTTAGTCCTCATGGTTTTCGGAGGCTCAGCGAATCTTGCCTCATCTACCTATTGCACGGTGGGTTTTGCAACTGCTGGGTGCTCCAGCGAGCTCCACCACGGCCAACGGCCCCCTGAGCCGTCACTCCCAGCACACAGTACCGAGCAGGACGGGCAAGTGGGTGTGAAACAGGGCGTACCTGGGACTTCATGGTGCTCACTTTGAAGAGCTTGCTGCCCTGGTTCAGCAAGGAGCAGGGTGAAGCAGCCCTGCCAACCTTACGCAAGCTAAGGTCACACCAAGTTTGGGCTGGAGTTGCCAGATTTCCTGGAGCGGGGCAGTTGGGAGGCGGCAGGGAGAAGAAACGGCTCCACATGGATTGGGTGTGGGTCCAGCCCCAAAGGGAAAAACTGATTGCATAAAAAAGGGCCAGGAACTGCAACTGGCTCCACCATGAATGATTTAACATGCAGAAAATTGACTGGGCTACAGGGTACATTCGGCCTCGGAGCGCCTGGCCCTTCATATACAGTTTGCTTTATTTATTCACAGCAATCCATGGCGCAGAGGTGCCCAGGCCAGGAGAGAGCCACCATGGACTGTGCCTGCTGACCTCCAGCACTCTGCCGATGTCACCACTGCATCCTGGCCCACCGCTTCTCCTGTCCTAGCTCACAGCACCTTGTCACTATGTGAACAACCATTTGAAAAAAAAAAAAATCCAAGAAAGCAGAAGTGGGTTAGGTAGATGAAGGAAACTGTGATACTGGTTTGAGGCAGAGGTACCATAGAGACAAAGCACGCATGACATAGAGTGGCCTGCTCTTTGGGATCCTTCCAAACTCCTGTGCCAGGAAATAGCAAAGATAAAGGTGGGAAATGGCAAAGTTTATAGTAAATGCACAGCACGCCAAAATTTCTTTGCTAAATGAAGGAGCAGAGATACAGGGAGTAGTTCTCCTTTCAGTCCGATTTTAACCAAGAGAAAAAAAGGATCTATGGTTTCGTAACTCTTGTCCACTGCATAAACAAGAAACCGTTTCTCTGTCCCCTTGTCCTACAGCATCCACACACTCTCCCCAGGGACTTTGGGAGCAGAGCAGCTCCCAAAGCAGATTATAGCTTTTGCAGCGCAGTGCTTTTTTGCAATTGGACTTTTTCTCTCTCTCTCAGGGCTGAAGCCTCATTAGGAGGGGAGGGCAATGCAATCTGGTCTAGTTTCAAAATACTTGCTGGAGTAAGAAAAGATTTCGGCACCCGGGACCAAATGCAGGAATGTTGGCTTTTCTGGGCAAGTCACTCCCTGTCCTGCCACCCAGAAGGTGCAGCAGCTGGAAACTGCAGCAGCTGGCCAGGCTTATGTACCGTGCCTCAGTCTCCCTGGCTGTACAAGAGGGGCAGCAGAGAGGCTGGCAATCAATAGCTGCAAAGGGCACTCTGCCATAATTCAAATCAAGCGTATCATGTGCTGGCTTTCTTCAAAGCCAGCCTGATGTTGTACTCCTCAGGCTTTTTTTATTAATTGCACTGAATAAAAAACCAGGGTATGTCATCTTACATTCATCGTGGAGAGGAAGCCCCATGCCCCATACTTTCCTTTTTCCCTGGCAGGCACGGCGACTGCACAGACCCACTAAAAACCCTACGGACATGCGGAAGGCAGAGATAAAGCATTGAGTTTAGGACAAGCAGGCGCAGGAGCGCTCTCTTGCTCACCCATAACTGATGCTCTCCTCTGCAACCTGAGCAAGGCTGATGCACAATGCTCCCTTGCCCAACAACCCATCTTTTTAGCAGCCTGTCCACTTATGATACTGTTTTATAAATAATAATAGCTTTTAGGAGGCCTGCCTCATAATGAGTCCTAAATCAAGTTAAAAGGCCACTTGACTGGGCACAGGCTAAAATGAAGAGCTTCCGCTGAAGGAAAGGCTCGTTACGAGCTCATTATGCCCTGAAGTACACCCAGCTCTGAACTGCCCACGACTCGCGCAACCCCCTAAACAGAGCTGTCCGCATTTCCTTCAGCCAATTTGGACTGGATGAAGCTCCCTGTGTTCCCTAAGACACGCAATCACATGACAGAGAAAGCAGCGGTGGGGAGGGAAGAGCATATCTTCAGTTACAGCTGTAATAGCTGTAAAGGTTATGTGCAGCCATGAAAATGTTGTTACAAACCCATCCACTGCAAATACTACCATTAATTCAATATCCACCCCCCAAAAAAAAACCCCACTAAGTAGGGATTCTGGCCAACAAGGATACATTAGGATTGCATTATCTCATTTTAAGTTCTAAAAATTTTGATCTCAGCTGTACCTCTGGAGTTTAAGGCTTCTCGTGAAAGCTGAGCTAGCTTGTGGTTTAAGGGGACTACCACAGGAGGAAGAGTTATAGTCTTGCAGTCTCTTGGATGAAGTGGGATCATGTTGAAATTAAATGTGAAGCCTCCAGGCTTCCCTGCAAACATTTTGAAGTCTTAAAAGCAATCAGAGAGGGGAAAATGTGTCACTATTTGCTACAGCCTGCTCCTAATCAGGCCACTGAAATCTCCTTTGCGCAGAAGTGCTTTAGCGAAGGAAATCAGGGCTGCAAAACAGCCTTTATGTAACAGCAATGATTTTTCCCTTCTGTGCTAAGAGCTGTGCCAGTTCTCCGCTTCTCGGTAATTGCCGAACAACCCATTAGAGGAGTATTTAACTTGACATGTCACTGGAGCAGCAGCTCAGCTCCAGGTGCTGCCATTGCCGGGCAAAAGCCACTGCAGGCAAAACTAATGCCAGTCTGATCATGGCAAGGCCAAATCAGGGGAATATTGGGCAAAAAAAGCAGCCTGTGAAGCTAGGAAATTGAGCTGGGGGTCCCAGTGCTGCAAGTCTGCGGGTGGTGGTGGTAGAGGTACCTCCAGGCCATTGTGCATCCCAGCTCAGGATAGCTCAGCCACCGGAGACATCCCTGAGCTTCCCAGGGATAAGGTGGCTACAGATGCATCCACGCCAGATATAGGATAAAATCTGGGGGGGTGACGGAGCAGATGGGACGACCTGATACCTACATAAGCCACACTGGGGGACTTGGTGGTCTTTCTAGCGGCTTAATGGGTGCTTAAATAAAGGCACTGCCAAAGTATCCGATAAAAGCAGCAAGTCTCAGCCCACAGTGAAACCGAGGATGAGGAATGGCACCGCCTCACCTCTGAGTCCTTGTCCAGCTGGTTCCTGACCACAATCATGTTGTACAGCACCCGGTCGTCATCTGCCTCTGTGTGGGTCACATCATGCGGGGTGCTCCACAGGTTCTGCTCCTCGTCCCGTGCCAGCGTGGCTCCGAAGGAGGCGTAGGGGTTGTTATTACTGCAGAGAGGGGGAGAGGCAAGGCAGCATTAGCTACTGCGGCATCACGCTGCCTCCTTTTACTTTCCCAGGGTAAACTGCCCATTCCTGTGGCATTCCTTCTCGCAGCCCAGTGTCCTACCTGGGAGAGGGAAGGAAGAGGAGGAGCAGGGAATGGGAAGACAGAGTTTTTTACCTTAGCAAACATCCTGTCCACACTAGCCACAGCTCAAACCAGGCAGTGCTGCCATGAAGGACCTCAGACACACAAATTTGCTGAAGACACCAGATATTATTTGAGCCACTAGGATGGAGAAACTGTGAACATCCATCTGTGAGGATGAAAGGCAGCATCTCCCCATTGCTCCTGCAGCCCCCTGCCCTGCTCCCCATCACACCTTCCCACCCCAAACACTGTGCAAGCCCTCCCAGCCTCTCCAAGCTTAACGTGGGAACAGTTCTAATTAACTAAGACTCAAAAATCCCAGTGGCTCCAGAGTGTATTTGCTCTCTGCCTGGCTAACCCCGCAGCTGTGCCAAGATCCGAGGCACGACCTGTCCCCAGGGAGACTTCGTGTGCAGAGGGGTATGCCTTGAGCAGTGAGCAAGGGGACGGCTGCATGCAAGGCCTCTCCCTTGCCTCTTGGCCAAAGAAGCAGCTTCTACCCATCTTCTCCACAAAGGCAGTGCCGTTGGGCATGGTTTTATTTCGGACAAAACACACACCACCTCTGCTGAGGGGGCTCAAAGGGATCTTATCCATGTGTACATGTACCTGATGGGAGTGAAAGAGACAGAGCCAGACCCTTCTCAGCGCTGCTCCATGACAGAACACACATTGAAATACAGGAAATTCTCTTTAATCATAAGAAAAAAATATTCTACTGTGAGGGTTGGTGAACACTGGCACAGGTTGCCCAAAGAGGTCGTGGAGTCTCCACTCTTGGAGACACTCAGAACCCAGCTGGATGTGGTCCTGAGCAACCAGCTCCAGCTGACCCTGCTCGAGCAGGGGTGGGTCTGGACGCTCTCCAGAGGTTCCACTTCTGCAACCATGCTTCTGTGTGACCCCATGGCTCTGTTTTCTCGTCAGCAGCCCAAACCCTACTGAATCAAGCAGGCAATCCCCATAGGTGAAAACGCACCCTGGTAGCTCCTGCATGAGACATACATGCTTTGAGACATACATGAGCTGTGAGAGAACCTGTGCCAAGGCGTAGAGAGGACATGTAGCCCTGTTTTGAGGATAGAAATGTTTTCAGCCTGCTTTTGAACTCCAGGCTTTATTTGCTTAGCAATCAGCAAAGCAGAGCATCATCTTCTGGGAAGGCTGTCCCCACTGAGTCAAGGAGCTTTTCTCTGCCCTGGTGGCAGTTCTGTGTTTTATGGCTTTATATTGCTACTGGGATGTGCATTTTTTTGATAGGGTTATTTAATTCTGCCAGAAGAGGATTTCCAGAACGTTTCTAATCAAGATGCCCAGACACTTGAGTAGAACAACACAAATGGAGAAATATTTTCAGCCTTACCCAACAGTCTCATCAGCTATCCCGTGGCAATCCCTGATCACTTCTTGTTAGAACAACCCGCTGTTTATTCTATTTGCCATCCAAACCCCATTCTTTCTGCAAGGAACCCATCCAGCGAAACCTCAGATAACACTGCGGGCGCTTCAGCTGTGACGCCAAGCCATAAAAAAGATGCTAAGAGGAGCTCCAGCACATAGATAAAATAGAAAAAAAATCATTCACATCAGCATTCCTGCAGGAAGGTTAATTAGACTTTCAACAAACCAAAAACCTGAGCAACAGGTAATAAAGCAAAAGATAATCTCTTATAATCTCTCATTAAAGACAAGCAAACATACGTAACTTGGAGGGTGTGGATGGCATAACTCAGCCGTTCCTACACCAGAGCCAGTATGGGTTCACCCAAACTGTTTTTCAAACGTGGAACAGACAGGATCCCAGCCTGGAAGAGATCACTCCGGAGCCAGCCAGGCCATCAGCATGAGTTCAGTCCCATCCTGCCTTTGACAGGCTTCTTCCCACTCAGTAACTTACCGGTACCCTTAACATCTGACTTACTTTAAATCCCAGTATTTGGCAATAATACTAACACACCTTAGCTTTTACGAGCCACTCCCTCACAGCTTGCAAGGCACTTCCCAATGCACCTCTATTTCCAAACTGCAGCACGGCGCATCCACCAGCCTGTAAGGGATGCAGGCAGTGCCCAGGAATCAGCAAATCCCTACAAGCACAGAGAGCTCTGCCAACAGCGAGCAGCCCAGAGGGTGCTGGACCTCCAAGCAACATTTAAAATGAAACCATTGGAAGAAAAGAAGGAGCATGTGAACAGCAGCCTGCTTTGCAGGTTACAGGAGTCTCTACGGGACCAGAGGGGACTTGGACCATTTTGCACCCTGGGCTTTATCCAGAAAATGGTGAGCGCTAATGCTTCATCAACAATTTTTTTCTCCAGGGGGCTTTCAGTCTACATTAAACTCATTTTGGGCCTCAGAATCCAAATTCTTGGTTTATTTGCATACTGAGGACACCACCTGAGCCAGATCCCACCCTCCTGCAGCGAGAGACTGCCAGGCAGCCTGGATGCTTTGCTGCAGCAGCCTGGCTCCCTGACTTTGGCCGGAGTTTCTTTTCCCAGCCCTGCAGTAGCACTGTGCCTAGATCTGTGCTCCGTCCCCACCTCCACGCCTAGTGCCGGCTGCTCTCACCGGCCTCGTCACGGGTTACAGCCAGCCTTATATACACTTAGGTAATATATGCACCTAATTATACACATATTACCTCCTCCTCACTGCTTCGTTCTTTGACACGTCAGATTTTTGAGGCCACCACCACTCTGCTTGGGGAAAACAAGGTGAACAGTCATAAAGTCAGCATTTCGGTAGCAATACCAGCTCCTGAAAACTACAACACAGCTAAAAGATCTGAAATCTCAAGCAAGTTATTAATTTTAAACAACACTGTGATAAAAACAAAAATACAGCAAGCGTGCTCTTGCAAGATCCCTGCTTTGAAATAAAACCCCAAAGCCTCCCAAAGAGGGACAAGCCAGCGATTAGGCTGTTAGCTTAATTACGCTGGCACTCTTGTGCAAGAGCAGGTGCCTTTCGAATGCCCAGCATTTATACGGGCTTTCCTACTTACAGGCAGCATTAATTGGATCGCTAACGGAAGGCATGTTACTAAAGAAAGGTGCCCGGCGAGTGACAGCCACCCCAGCTGACAAGGAAGCAGGAAGGAGCCTCTCCACACGTGTGCTTGGCTCTCATTACGTTAATGCCAATTTCCTAAGCTGGAGGCCCCATGCTCAGGATTATCTGGTTATTATTTAGGTAACTGCTTCAATAGCACAAAATCAGGACGTTTCAAGCCCTGTTGCCAGCTCTGCTATTACCCGACACCTATGTAGGCCACACTGGGAGCACCCCACCCCCCTTCCTGATACACCTCTGTCGCACCGATGTCACCATGAGGGCACAGTCCCTGCCCCGTCCCCGGGCTGGGCAACCACCACAGGTTCTGGCGATGGCCAGGACCCCCGCCTGGCAGCCGGGGAAGGAGGGACCGGTGCCCCACACGCCACGCACACATGTTTTGCAACATGCAAAACCTGCTTACGAGCTCGCACAGCTCACAGCCCTTCTCCACGACTCAGCGCTTCATCTCTTTGTAGGAAAATCCCCCTCCCCAACCTCACAGCTCCACGAGAAAGACAGATGCGACTGACAGCAGGAGAGAAAAATCTGCTCTCTAGAAATCAGCCTGCATGATGCTTTCATATAAAGCCAGCTCCAGCAACGCCGTGGTGTCTCCTTTCCAGCATCCCTGGCCTGGGAACAGAGCTGCCCAACGGTGGGACCGGACCCCCTGTGCAGTGACGTGGGGACCCCCTTTTTGCTCGGCTCCTCGGCCTCCTCGATTGAAACTCCACCGTGGAACGACGAAAGCTGAATGGTTCCTGTGGGGAGGGGTGCACAGGAAACACCGAAGAGACGCCGCTCTCGGTTCGCTTGATCGAACTTAACCGTGAAAAAACCCCATGGCACGCAGCAGTCCGGCGGGCAGCGCACCACGAGGGGTCAGAAGGCACTCGGCCCCTTATGGCAAGCCAACCCAGATGGAAAGGGAACTGAAAGCAGCTTTTTACCGCCGGGAGACAATCCCTTTGGAGCCTCGTCTGGCTCCCGCAGAGGATGGCCAACTCCCCACGGAAAGCAGCGGCTGCGAAACCACCGGAATCTGTTCTGGGGGAAATCGGGGCTCGTTTTGATGTCCTGAGGCAGCCAACCTCCAGGAAAGGGCTCTGGGGTCCGGAGGGTGCCGGCGCGGGGGTGAAGAGGGGCTCACCCGTGCCCGTGGACCCAGCGACCCATCTCCGGTGGGAGCATCCTTCCTCCCGCGCGAGGCGCGGCGGGGCTCAGCCCCATCCCTCCACAGGGGCTGGGGGACACGGAAGGGGATGTGGGGGCAGGGGGTGTCTCACCTGAGCAAGGGCTCCTTCTCGGGCGCCGCCGCCTCCCCTCCGCAGCAGCCGCAGCAGCCGCCCAGCGAGCGCAGCCAGGCCCNCCTCCAGCGCCCTCTCACATCTTCCCTCGCCCTCCCGCGCCCCCCCCGCATCCGGCTGCACCCTCACGCACCCCGCTGCATCCTCCCGCAACCTCTTGCACCCGTCTGCTCCCTCCCGCATCCTCCTCCTCCTCCCTCCCGTACTCTCCTCCGCCCTCCTGCATCCTACCACGCCCTCTGGCACCCCCCCGCACCCTCCTGCACCCTTCTAAACCATCCTGCACCCTCCCACATCCTCCTGCACCCTCCTCCGTGCCCGTTTCGGCTGGAGCGCGAGGGCCGGAGACCACAAACGCCACGCGATGCCTCGTGGCCCTTGTGCCCCAGCTGAAACGGGCCGCCACTGGCCATCACGGCACGGCCAGAAAACAGAAATCCCCCTTTCCCATCCTCCACAGAGATGGTTTATACTTCCAGGATTGTTCCCACTTGGCTTTCAGGACACAGGGCTGTGATCCTAGGAACTGCAATGGGTAATGGGCAAAGGGTGACGGACTCTATCGGTGCAAGGGTTTTTGGAGGAAGGAGAGAAGAGCCTAAAAGATCGTTCCCTTCCCCTTTGTTTCTCCTTTTTTTTTTCTTTTACAATGAATATTCCTGTCACATGCCTAGCTCAGACCCCAAGGAAGAAGAAAAAAGCTTAAAGACTGAATTAAGATGGTCCTGGATCTCATTTAGTCGCCACAGGTTTGATTGCATTTCAGAACAGACCATC
This sequence comes from Chionis minor, assembly GCA_013398295.1. Classification (NCBI taxonomy): domain Eukaryota; kingdom Metazoa; phylum Chordata; class Aves; order Charadriiformes; family Chionidae; genus Chionis; species Chionis minor. Next base: position 10,657 of record VZSF01002838.1, on the reverse strand, counting down.
AAGCATCAGCCAGTCCCCAAAGCAATTGCTCTAAGTGTGGTTGGCCACAGGCACCCCAAAGAGTAATTTAATTTTACTACAGCAGCTTCCTGACACCACTGAATTTTTTGCTTATCCCAGCAGATATAATAATATAATCTACTATATCCTCATGCCCAGCACACATACCCAAAGAAAGGTGAAATAACATCCACTTGCACTCACATTTCTCTCCCTCTTTTTAATTCTAGGGCTTGTTAATTCATCATCAGTGAATTTATGGCCCCTTGCAGGCCCAAGAGCCCTGGAAAGTGAAGCTTTGTGCTAGACAAGGCACAGCCATTTTGTAAGAGTGCTGCGAAATGCCCTAAAGGAACGTACTCGGCTCAGGGAGTTCGTAGCATCCGAATCCGGCCCTAGTGAGGTTTCCCTGACAGTATTTCGCGTAGGGGGATCCAGTGTGGTGGCTCACAGACCCCTGTCAGGGTGCAGAAGCAGCCAGGGGCAGAAGGGGGAATTCAGCTGGAGCACATTTAGGAGGAGACAACTAAGCTGCACAGACACCACAACCATGGCACACCAACCCAGGCAGCACCAGGGGCCGGCTTCCCCCGTGGAATCACCTGCCCTCTCCAATTCTGTATCCACCAAAGGAGACAGGAGGCAAGAAAGCTCTGGGCACTTGAAATGCAGGGGCTGAAGGTGAGGGTGGAGATATATGGTGCTTCCCGGCTATTGCAGAAGGACTGGCTGAGGTGTCTAACCTCAGTCTTCACATAACATGCTCTCCAAAAAGCACGGGAGCTCAAGAGTCCCCCATCTATCTCTGAGATCTTGTTTGCTCCCAAGTGTCTAAAAATAAACATTTCTGGTAAGGAGAAGAGAAACCCCATTGCCAAAATACAGGTGGGCTTCTTCTCCAACCCAGGTCCAGCCCTCTCCCCAAGTTGCTGCGTTGTGTGCTATGGACAGTGATAAATTTCAGCAGCAAAAGCCGACGGCGTTGCAAAGGTGAGGGGACTGCTGGGATCCCGTCGAGAACCAGCTGCACCCACAAACACCAAAATTACCATCTGGTACTTTTGCACCCGCCACTTTGGGAACCCACTCGGCCAAGTGTGCTGCAGCGCTGGATTGCAGTGCCACCAAGGTGAGTTTGGACATTTGCGTCTGTTTAAGGCCATCAAGTAACAAGAGATCAATGGCTCTACAGTTACAAATGAATTGGAGACAATGATAAGCTGCTGGTGCCACTGTTGTCAGCAAATAAAGATGTAAGATGAGCCAGGAAGCACAGAGGAGCCTCTGGTCCCTGTGTGGGGAACAGGAGATCTCAGCATGCTGCAGATTCTCACCAGACTTCCTAATTTAATTTCATTCCTCAGGCCCACAATCAATCTTCCCATTTGCCTTAATTAAAAGCTGAAATTATGGGAGAGGGGCTTGTTTCTTATTGTTTCCGGAAAATCCTAGCGCCAGGGCTTTGCTCCCAGACAGGGCTTTCAGCTCCCCCCCACGTGCTGTGTTATCAGTCATTCGTAAGGAAGGATTTACAGCAGGATGAGCTAAGGGGAGAGGCAGGATTTCAAAGTCGGGTGCTCTGCTGCCGCAGACTTCCTCTTCTGGCCTTGAGCTTGCCCCTGCCTGCCTTTATTTATTCTCCAACCTTTTGTGTGCTTGAGCACAAGAATAACCAGAGGATGTGGCGGCTGCTATTAAAAGGATCTGGCAATTGGCCATGACACTTACTTGCGTGGATGCCTGCTCCCCAAAATAGTCACTACTGCAGATTCCCTTCTCCCTTGATTGATCCACTGGGTCTGTCTTTCATCTGTGCTTTCTTTTCACACAAGCATTGATTTTTTCTGGACTGCAGGTGCCAGGGAGCGGGCAGGGACAGCCCCAATCCCAGCTGAGACCTCAAGGCACAGCTGTAACACACAGTCATGCAATCAGCTGAGACATCCTTGATTTGCAGCTAACTCCCTTCCCTACAAGGAGATTTTAGCCTCGCTGCTTTTAAGCCAAGAGAATTACGTTCTTCATTAATTTAAAGTGTGAGCCCTCTACGTTTAGAGAGTCTTGTAAAAATACCAAGTATTTTCCAATCCCTTTATTCCTCATTGTGATAATAAATCTTGTTCCTTTTGTATCAGAGAACAAATAAAGAAGGAAAAGTCTCCCGAGAGCTGAAGCCTTACTGGGGTCTTAAAAGCAAACAGTTTTCTTCGCAAGGTAAGAGAAATATCGCCAGCTTCTTCACAGTGCTGTATATAACCCAGGCGATAAAGCCAGAAGCAATGCTCTGGGGAGCAGCATGCCCTGAGCATTTTGCCCACTCCCCCTTGGGCACTGGGATCCTGTTATGTTTTCATATCACCACTACCTTCTGGGTGGGGAGGGATTCTGGAGTGGAGACATTGGCACTGTGTCCGCTTGTTTCTAGTGAGCAACAGCCTGCTGGTTACAGACTCTTTGGGCTCTTCAGCGTAGTTACCACCTAAATACACGTCCCAAGCTCCAAGGTTGTTGGGTAGGAAGGAGGACAGTGTCAGCCCCATCCTGAATCAGCATCCTGGTGATGGGGAAGTTGACCCCAGCCCACACAGCCCTCCTGCAGTGGCTGCTCACCATTTCTGCCCGCCTTCTGGGTATCATCCCTCCAGCACAGTCCAGCAAAGAGCTGCCATGTCAGTTGAAGCTGAAATGAAATTTAAGCCAATTACATTTGTAAATGAAATGCAGGACCATGACGAGGCGATTTGTCTCCTCCTCCTTTAGCTCCATGCTGCACGCAACCCATTGGCAGGGTTCAGTGCCACCGGGTCAGCGCTGCTAGGACAGGGCTGGGCACCTTCCACAGGTCAGTCATGCTGAGGAATCAGAGCCGTGTCAGGTGGAATACGGCCCTGGACATCCCCTAGACTCCCATCGTGGTGGGCACAGCACATTCCTTGATACATGCGCTGGGTCCAGGTTTCTTTTCCCAGGATAACATTTTGGAACTCATTGCAAGCAGTAACAATGGTGCTGCCACGTGTGTCGTGACCCTACTTATAATCATAGAATGGTTTGGGTCAGAAGGGACCTTTGAAGAGCATCTGGTCCAATCCCCCTTCCATGGGCAGGGACACTTCCCACTAGACCAGACTACTCAAAGCCCTGTCCAGCCTGGTCTTGAACACTTCCAGGGATGGGACCTCCACAACTTCTCTGGGTAGCCTGTGCCAGGGTCTCACCACCCTCAATGTAAAAAATGTCTTCCTTGTGTTCAATCCAAACCTACCTTCCAGTTTAAAATAGTTGCCCCTTGTCCTGTCACTACTGGGCCTGAGAAAAAGTGTCATTCTTTCTTATGGCCCCTTAGGCCATAATAAGGTCTCCCCAGAGCCTTCTCTTCTCCAGGCTGAACAACCCCAGCTCTCTCAACCTGTCTTCATAGCAGAGGTGCTCCAGCCCTCTGACCATTCTCGTGTCCCTCCTCTGAACCTGCTCCAACAGGTCCATGTCTGGTCCATGTCTAGGTCCATCTTCAAGGCCTAGTGGGGTGAGATGCTACCTGACTGGGCCTGCCTTGGCCCTGAGCCTCCCAGGGCAGCTCTGCAACTTGTCCCAGTTGCTCTTGGGGAATTGCCTGGTATTCAAATCTCTAAAAACGAGGCTGCTTATTTCATGCCACAGCACTGCTTTGCCCAGATCTGAAGGTCGGTGTATCCCCTCCGACTGCCTCCCATGGGCAGGGCAGGACACGCTGGTGGTGCTGAATTAAAAGCAACAAGCCCGTGACTTGGCTGTGGGCTACAGTCGCTGTGATTTTAGGGTCTATGCTTAAAGACCTGGTCAAAAGGGCACCTTTGCTACTGGGGAAAGAGGATTCAGGACTCATTTCATCTACGAGAGGCCAAGTCCTGCAGCGTCGCCTCTACGCAGCTGGCAACAGCAGTGGGCAGAGACATCCAGCCCAAGGAAAAGAGACAAACAAGAAAACTATGGGTATCCCAAATCCCTTCGGGTGCAACGTGTCTTCCTGATGTGGGACACGGCACCTTGAGTACAGCGAGATGTAGTTAAGTGCTGTCCCTCTCTATCGGTACCTGGTAGCAACTACAGGAGAATCCACTCATGAGGAAGCAGCTGGCCAGAGCTGGGGTTTTCCCTCAAATTCCTTTAGTGTGGGAAGGTGACCTGGAGTGTTTTCCAGGTAGGAGACTATCCACAGAGAAAGTGGAGAACTGAACGCTCCAAGCAAGACATTTTGTAATTATTTTAGTACTTGGAGCCTCTAAAATTGGGAGAGCCTCTGAAAGATGTAGCTGGGTGTATCTGGCAGCATTTGAGCTCCATGGGCAGGTTCCTACGGGCAGAGGCTGGCAAAGGAGTAGAGTAACCCGGAGGCAGGTGGGACACTGACTTCATTGGAGAGAAGGAGGGTGGAAGGATGGTTAAATGACACATCCTTAGGAAAAGAGAAAACTCACTGTTATTTTTTAAGCAGCCCAGGTAGAAAAACAAAGGGCCCACACTTGCGGTGGCAGGTCTTAAAATATAGCCGTGAAGAAAATAAATGAGAATTCATTTTCCATTTGAGAAATGGGTGTAATTAATTAGAAGGTGTTTATGAGTTTTGTAACACGTGTTTTGTAGCTGCAGGAAAAGAAGCTGGTTAAGAGTTCTCTGAGTGAAATTAGGGAAGATTTTTCTGCCAGGAAGATATTGCTAGGGACAGCGTGAATGCAATTACAGAGCTAGGCTTGCTCCAAGAGTGACATTTGTATTCTGGATAAAATGGAGCAGCTCTTCCCCTCTGGCACCAAAACAAGGGAAGAACAGAAAGGAAATCTTCAGAAATATCGAAGCCTGTGGATGACGCCAGATGTTTTGTTTTCACAAGGCAGCACTATTTCCCTTGGATGTCAGGTCATTACAGTGAAAAAAAAATTTCAGTATAATATTTACTAACATGCAATGAAATAAACCACAATAACAGAATCAAAATGGCTTTTTCCATACCAGGATTAGACATTTTGGCACTGTGGAAATGACAGTGCTGTTGGTGAAAAACACCGATAAGTGATGAAGAAGACTGACTGAAGTCTCATTTGGGTTTTTTTCCCCCAAAATAGATTTTTTTTTTTTTTTAAATAAATTTCAGATTGAAATGCATTCCCAATGAAAAAAGGAAACCAAACAACAAAACCAAACCCAAAACTTAACCTCTCTGGAAACAGTGTGAGTGGCTGCAGTGAAACCCCAGTGGCGGAGCAGAGAGGGTGGCTGCATACCCAGACCGCTGCGGGAAGGTGAGGACAAGGCATGGGCTGGGACTGCTGGTGGCGGAGGAGCACGGGGAGGTGTCAGAAGCACTCAAGCAAGTACCTCTCTGTTTCCCATGAACAGGAATTGATCTCCTGGCCATAGGTGAGGTTAGGGCTTAGCGTGCTGATCCTGTTTGGAAAAGCAGAGCTCTGGGAGCCGTTTTGCCACACCATTCTACAGAGGCACAAAGGTGGGGAGGACACAGAGCCAATAGGCACAAGACTTCAGGAGAGCAGGTGTGGAGAGATGCCGGTATCTTATATTCTCCTTTTCTGCATTAAGGTTAGGGTCTAGAGATCTATTGATTCAGGACCTCACTATATAATTTAAATCCACAGGGCCTGTAGGTTTGGGGAGCAAGTTGGGAAGACCCCAGGGTGCTTTGGTATTCCTTAAAGCCTACAGATTTAATGAGTGGGCTGGTGGACAGTGTCTGATTCTCTGTGCCAGGGGGGATAACTCACATTAGGGTTAAGGCTCAGCAGTCCAAAAGTCTGGGAGAGCAATTTGTTGCTGCATAGTGCAGGGCCACCAGAGATTAGCTGTCGCTTGGGGGATGTAAGTAGGTCTAGAGTTGGGGTAGGAAATCAAATGCAGCTGAATCCAGCATGCCAAAGGCTGGAAGAGTTTAGAAGAAGACTGGTGCCATTTGCAGCCCATACCTGGCTTGCATTTTCTTTTACCCTAGGCATTTGGTCTCAGCTGTAGCCAGAGGATAATCAGTTAAATATCATCTGTATATCACCCATCAGAGCAGCCCATGCTATGGGGACCTCAGAGTTGGGAAAAGGGCAGGTGACTGAAGCCCAGGACACATCCCTTCCTGTCTGCATTCGTGGTCTCAGCAAAGTACAGGCAAAATTAGGGCATCTAAACCCCAAAGAGGCCAGACTCTTGCCAAATGCTGCAGGACACTACAGGCTATGAAAACACAGGGACCTTTGGTATTGTATTTTCTCTTGGTGCAGAGATGTAACCCCTGGTACAATTAAGCAGCAGGTGACCCAAATGAAATACTCGGGACAAGCCCAGTAACCTAAACCCATGTTTTGATTCAGCAAACTTCTTCAAGGTGGCCTCCATCTTCAGCCCCTGGATAAGTTCCACTGATTTCTCTCAAGATTAGGATGGGCTTAAAGGCTGTGCTAATTAGCAATAGATTCACAAGGTGCTGTGCAAAATACAAACTAAAGCGAATGTGCTTCAAGCGAACTACGGCCCTGCTGGCTTCAGCTGTATGCGATAAGCACTACTCCAGTGCGTGAGGGGGTAAAATCCTGCCTGGAATCAGGGGCTTTGCCTAATCCTTAAATAGGAATGGTCTGTGCTCTCGGAGTCGTGAGAGCTGGGCTGTGCTTATGCCTTTTCCTCTTTCCGCTGAGCGACAGGAGCGGCCTCCAGCGCAGCCGGGCCCTGTGAGTACGGGTTAAGGTGCCTGTACCGCTCCCGTCCGACCTGTTCTGCTGCGGCCGCACGGCGCCGGCTGCCCTTCTCATCCGCTTCCCGCTACGGGCAGGGCCGCGGAGCCTGTGTCCCCAGTTCCTGGGCAATTGGAAAGCTGTCTTTAGTTATGAACTACAGAAAGCAGTTCCAGCCCTCGCCCTCCAGCACGCCGCTGGGACCGAGACGCTGGCAGCTGCCTTCCATTTTGTGCCGCCCCGTTCCGCTGCGGCTGGGCGGGAAGCACATCGAGCTGGCCGGGGCGGGCGGTACCGGGGGCGGCGCCTGGCTCCCCCTCCGTGCCGGCCCCGAGAGCGCCCCGCAGCGCCGGACGGGGAGACGCCGGGAGCGGCTCCGGTACGGGGGAGCCCTCGGCTCGCCTCCTCCCCGCCGCCCGCCCGCGGGAGGCTGGGGTTGCCGGTGCCGGCCGAGCGGGGCAGGGAGCTCTCCTGGCCGCCTCCGGGGCTCTGCCGACGGGCCGCGGGGCGGCGCCTGCTCGGCCACGGCNGAAAGCGGCGCTGATGGCGGGGCAGCCTGAAGGGGCCCCGCGGGGAGGCCAGGATGTCTCCTGCGTGACGGGTTTAGTGGGGCCCTGGATTTAAAAGAGACCCCTGGGGCAGGAAGGGACATCTTTCAGGTGGGATCGGAAAGCGCAGGGTGGGGTTGCTGCGGTTGTGTTGCTAATACTAAAACAAGGATTCCATTTGAAGAGAAAAAACCCAAAAACCCAACCAAACTCAAACTCTTCTGCTGTTAGTTTTTCTGATGGGCTCTGCGCAGTGCCCCTGAACTCGCAGATATTACAGCTGTAACAGTGATTTTCCAACAGGCGCCCAGGTGGGTGGGAAAGCAAAGGAGTAAGGAGACGAGGGATTTAAAAACCTTTCCTCGCTGGGCACTGCTGGTCTGCTTCCGTGATCGGCTTCTAGCTGTGGGAGGGATGCCCGGAGAGCAGGTGCACGCTCCCTCGCTGGAGCCTCATGGGCAAAGTCCTCCCTGGGCTACTTCTAGAAAGGGAGACTTTAGTGCCTGCGGCGCCAGGCTAAGGAGGAAGGAGGAGTTTGATGCCATGGTGACAATCCCTGGCTTGCTGCCTCCCCCCAGGTGCCAGATCACCCAAGCATGGCCACCCAGATGTTCGAGGGGAGAGGGCATGCGGCCGTCTACCAGAAATATAGGTTTGCACCAGGCCAAGAGCTGCAGCAAACCATCCTCGCCTACCTGCAGGAAAAGGTGAGAGGGGTATGACCGGGAATGCATATAGAGAAAAGGTGGTAATATTTATCCTGCTGAGAGTGTTATCTTGGTGCCACAGGGAAGAATAAATCAGTAGGGCAAGATGTGGGCATAGAAGAGTCTTCCTTGTGGGCTGTGCCATGCTGAGGCCATTCCTGTGTGGACACTGGGGGAGGAAACTGGGTAAAAGCACAGAAATGGGGTGACTGCCTGCTGAGATGAATCTGCTCCTCCCTGCAGAGAGTAAACCCTGCTGAGCTGGTGGTGGATGTTGGCTGCGGGTCTGGACAAGGCACCCGCTTCCTTGCAGAGCACTTCAAGAAGGTGGTGGGAACAGACATCAGCGAAGCGCAGATCCAGGAGGCCAGGGATGCCCCCTCCATGCCCAATGTCTCCTACCTGTGAGTGTCAGGGGAGCAAGCTCAGCTACAGGAAAAATTTAGGTCCTCACACTGAGGTGGTGTTTTGTGAGTATGATTGTTGTAAGAGCCAGCCGGCACCAAAGAAACCCCTATTTGATGGTATTCCTTGTGTTAATTGGCATTATCCTAGACTTAAAGTAGCTAGGTCTTGCATCCCAAACAGTTGTCATTGACTCCAAAAAATACACGCTGACTTCATATCTTACACTCAAATTCCCATATTACACACTGTCTTTTTTTCCTTTTCCCCCCTTGAGTGTGTGCCCTGCGGAGGAGCTGCCGTTTGAGGATGCCTCAGTGGACCTCCTGACTTCATTTACGGCTGCGCACTGGTTTGATATCGAGAAGTTCATGAGAGAAGCAAACCGGGTAATTAAGCCAGGTGGCTGTATGGTCATCAGCACCTACACCACGGACATGAGCCTGCAGTACGGAAACTGCTCTGAAAAGCTGACCAAAGCCTTCAGAGAGGTGAGGGGATGAAACCGAAACCTAGGGGCTTCCCCTCCTGGTCTGGGCAGGGGGGCATACTTAGATGCAGAGAGGAAAGCAATGGGCTTGGGGGCTACTAGAGGACCCTTACTACAAGATGGGGCAGAGGGATGGTGAAGTAGCAGGGACAGGGTTGAGATGGGGTTTATTGGCTCCCATACAGTGCTCTCCCTTCACGAGAAGAGAAGTGATGTTAGCATTAATAGGGTGGACTCTGGTGTGGAGAGAAGGGCTGTGGAGCAGATGTGGGGGGCTGGTATCATCACAGGGACTCCTCTCGTCACCCTGATCACAGGGAAAATAGTGGGCAGTAGAAGCTGTTTGTAAAGATGTTTTCTTTGTGATGCTTCTTGACAAAGTGTCTTACCAACTCGCTAAAAGGAGACCTTCCACTACAAGTAACAGCAGTGTAGGGGGAGGACAGGACCCTTATGTCTGTAACAAAATGGAATGCTTGAATTCTTGGCACTGACTGAGATTTTTGGTGAATTTTAATGCAAGGAGTATTTAAAAAAAAAAAAAAAACAAAAACCAAAAAACCAAAAAAACAAAACAACAAAACCTAGGATGTGTATGAATGCATCAGATCTAGGGCCAAGTAAGCCTGAGTTTAATGGAAACGGAGAGCTTTAAGTGCTTTTGTGTTTGTTTTTAATCTGCTCTCTTTACAGTCTTGGGACCTGCTTTTAAAATACTCGCATAATAGAGTAAAGCATGTCTTGGAAGACTACAAAGAGATCTTTGAGGCCTTGCCGTTTCCAGACAAGAAGAGGTGAGCAGGCACCCCTTGGTGCAGCACCAGGAGTGGATGAAGGTGGTGTCTCTGCTCCGCTGCTCTGCCACTGGCCCAGTGAGGACACAAGGGAGCTGGGTTTGCTGGAGCGTGTAGCTGCTGGGTTTCAGCAAATGCCTTTGTCGTGGCAGAGCCATGTGGTTCTGCTTCCAGTCCCATTGGATTTAATGCAGCTCTACGCTGGCCCAGCAAACATGGTTTGAAGGCTGCAAGGACCTATCCTGCTTGAGGCAGACTTGGGTTAGATTTTTTTTTTTTTTTCAGCTGGTGGTTTATGATAATTTGAGGCTTCGGGGCAGATCACTTAGTGGATGAAGGAGGGAAAATAGAGTGGGAGATGGTACCTGCCTTCTCATCAGGGCATGGGGCAGGAGCTGACTCCACCAGCAAAAAGCATGCATTGGGAGTGGTGTTGGTGTCCTGGATGCTGTGGAGGGAATGGGCTGGGCAAGTAGGCCTGTATCAAAAGGGCTGTTCAAGTCCCAGACTATGTTAGATGGTCCCTGGGACTATTTCTGCATCTCCAGTAGTGCATCAATGAGAGATTCTGATCCACCAAATCATACAATCAGATGCTGTTTCCATCGCTTGGACATTTGGTGTTGGGTATTTTATTCGCCACCACTTCAATCTATTGTCGTTGTTCCACTACCTTTGAGATTTAACTTGCCAATGCTCCTTTCTTCCCTGTCTCCCTTTTAGAATCACTGATATCTTTGACAAAATTCCCATGACTGTTGCCGGTGTGGTTGGTTACTTGGAGTCTGCTTCTCCCTATCAATCCTTTATGAGGACTGAGCCTGAAGCTGCAAAATCCTTCCTCACACACACTGAAAAGAGGTGAGATAACACCTTGGGAAAACAAGCAGGACATGGAAGACCCCCTCTTACACAGTGAATGAAAAGTGAAGTTGTGAAGACGTCTTCAAAGCTAGAAGTGAGCTGTGCAGTGACATGTTCCCTCCTTTGCCCCAGCTCT
>VZSF01002837.1:167187-186565 GCA_013398295.1 Chionis minor | reverse complement strand
TAACCATTCTATGATTCTAAAGAAGGTGTCTAAAGTTATTTATGTCCCAATCCACTTATCTAAGTATTAGTGTGAGTTGCCGTGCAAAGCTTCCTTACTCGCAAAATCTTAGAATGGTTTGGGTTGGAAGGAACCTTTAAAGATCATCTAGTTCCAAGCCCCCTATCATGGACAGGTTTGCAGGACCCCCATCCAACCTGACTTTGGACGCGTCTACTGATGGGTCATTGTGTGAACTGACACAGGAAGGATGCAGGAACAACCACAAAATGAGAAGCAAAAAACAGATTTAATTTCAATACCTTATGGACCTGGGGATCTCCAAAGCAGCACCCTGACAGAGGCATGCAAGCAGGGGATGCAGGCACCACAAAATGATAGAGTACTTGGTAGCGAGAGAACCCTTGTCAGCAAGTGAGAGAGTGTCCAAACCTGCTGTTCTTGCCTGTATTTCAGGGATTCAAGCATGCATAGTTTCCCACTGTGCTTTGATCTTCTCTGACAGCAGGGCAGAAATCTTAGGCACATTCAATAAAGTGCCCCTGAGTCCATCACAGGCCTATGTTATTTAAGTCCAGAATTTTTACTTGTCAAGCACATAAGACTAAACAATGATTAGTGTGATATATGTGTTTTCCAGCACCCCATGTGTGAGTCACATGAACATGTTTACAATCTTCCTCAATGACCTTTTACTTCCTAAGCCATTCGCAACTTCTCTGGGTGACCTGGTACAGTGTCTCACCACCTTTTTAGTAAAAAAAATCTTCCTTATGTCCAATCTGAGTTTACACTTTTTCAGTTTAGAACTCTTACCCTTTGTCCTATCAGTACAGGCCTTTGTAAACACTCTCTCTCCATCTTTTGTATTGAAAGTATTGAAAGGCCATGATAAGATGAAAGGCCATGATAAGGCCACAGCCTTCTCTTCTTCAGACTTAACAAACCCAATGCTCTCAGTCTTTGTTCATTGAAGAGGTGTTGCACTCCTCTGGCCATTTTCGTGGCCATGCTCTGGACCTGCTCAGACAGGTCCATGATTTTCTTATGCTGGGGACCCCAGATCTGGATGCAGAACTCAAGATGTGGTCTCACAAGAGAGCAGTACAAAGGCAGAATCACCTCCCTTGACCTGTTGGTGATGTTCCTTTCAATGAAGCTGAGGATACTGTTGGCTTTGTGCACTGCAAACACATATTGCCTGCTCATGTCTAATTTTTCATGCATCAGTATCCTCAAGTCCTTCATCCCCCAGCCAGTAGTGATATGGGGAACTGCCCCAACCTGGATGCAGGACCTTGCACTTGGCCTTGTTGAACTTCATGGGATTCACATAGGCTCACTCCTCAAGCCTGTCAACATGCTTCTGAACGACATCCCTTCCCTCAAGCATATCAACTGCACCACTCAGCTTGGTGTCATGTCATTAATAATATATAGAACAGTATCCGTTCTAGGATGGAACCCTGAGGGACACCACCCATTACTGATCTCCATTTGGACACAGAGACATTGACTGAAACTCCTTCGATGCAGCCATCCAACCAATCCAACAATAATATTGTGTGGGACCTTGTCAAAGGCCTTACAGATGTCAAGGTAGGTGACATCAGTAGCTCTATTCTTGTCCAATGATGTAGTCATTCCATCACAGAATGCCATCAGAGTAGTCAGGCATGATTTGCCCATGGTGAAGCTATGTTGGCTGCCTCTAATCACCTTCCTGTCATCCATATGCCTTGACATATCTTCCAGGAGGTCCTGGATAAAATCCTCGTCCAGGATTTTACCAGTCACAGATATGAGGTTGAACTAGGAATCTTGTTTACTGTCGCTACATATATCAACTAGTGATGACATAGAGAAAACTTCAGCAACTGAAAATTTGTACAGGATTTGTAAATCTGCAGCTCACAACTTTTTCACTTGAAATTAGCAGTAAGTGATGTGTAGAAACCCTTTTACATTCTTAGCCTGTAAGTGCTACTAGTTGGTTATTGATTTCTCCTAAGGAAATACAGCTGAAGACTTTCCATTTAAACTGAGTATGAGTTGGAGAAAAGTTGCTGTATTGGGAACATCTGAAGGATGAAACGCTAAGCTGCCTTTTGAGCCTGCCTCAAAGGTAGAGAGATTCTTCTCCCCTGCGCGTGGTTGTACACTCTCAGTATCTCCCTCAAGCTAGCTCTAATTTTCATTTGTACCCTCACTGAACTGAGTCAAGTCATTAAAGCACCAGAAGAACTACCCAGTCAATGGGGGGAAAAAAAGAGGGAAAGCAAAAATATTTTTATGTTACATTACTGAGGTGAATAAATTCACTTATTTGACAGAAAGACAGCCCAGCTGGGTAAGAAAGAAAGAGAAGGGCAGAGAATGAGCAAGGTGAGGAGGAGAATTGCAACAGTTCAGGCACAACATGCAACTGCAGCCTAAGATCCCTTGAATGGGTAGAAAAAGATTTTTTTTTAAAAAAAAAAAGTGTATAGATTTTTTGCACTACAAAAATGTAAATGAAGAAAAGAGTGTAAACAAAGCTGCATAAAGTAGTTATAACCAAGTTTTTTATAACCAACCTGCATGTAACTATTACGTACACATATGGAAAAGATAAAGTTGATAATATTTCCAAGGCAAACTATAACTCCACTGATGGACAAAAGTTAAAGTTTCTAAACAGTTACATACTTCTAAAATAACCCAAAACACTAAATTGTTACCAAAAGTAAAATGCATCAGATTCTGGAGACACTCAATTCAATTTATAAAATGAATGTCTGTTTACTGTGTTTTGGTACTGGTTGTGGGTCTTTGCTTGTTTGTTTTTGGGTTTTTGTTTTGGTTTTTTTTTGTGGGGGGTTTGGGGTTTTTTGGTAAAAATATTAACACAAACTTATTTTGTGTAGAAAGAATTAAATTTCAACATGGATAGAGATTTAAGTTTTGGAAATACAGGTTTCTTCCATGTATGTTCTTTACCCTTCTCTGAGACCTGCTACTTTTTGCCGTGAAAACAAATGTGTTTGGGGCTTTTAATGGAATTCAAACATAAATATATGAACATCATGGATTCTAACTAAGCTGTGATCTGCAGGTTTTCACAGCTTCTGTGATGTGAAAGACCATAGATAATAGCTAATGAGCCAAACTCTTAGGGAGAGCAGTTTATGATCTTTATATTTTTCAAGGACATCTGTTTCTTTGTCAAAACCTAATGAATCTCATTTTAAAAGCTTTGAAAACTCCAGGTAAATAACTTAGAAGTAGGATCATTGCTTAATAATTAAGTTTAATTATAAAAGAAAAGAATTAAAATAAAAAAATATGAAAATAACAACTTGTTTAACAGATGGCTTTACTAATTTGAAAGTTAGGAGCATACGGTAGCTCTCAACTGCCCCTCATTAGAAAAGACAGCCCTCATTTTAGACCCAAATCTCACACCAGCCCACTCAGACCTGCTGTTCTCACATATATTACTGTAAATTATTTACATCAGATAAGATAAATCATGAAAACAGGATGGCTGAAAAATCTCATTTATTTGCTAGAAAGATTGAATTTCCAGAACTGCTCAAAACCCTACAACTTCTCTTCCAGCATCTAAGTGAGGGTCAGATATCCAATGGAAAGAAGAATTGACTAATCACTCTTATTGTCATTTTGAGCAAGTGAGCAAGCAGGGATCTTGTACCTTTAGCTCCATTTCATAGGAGCTGGATTAATAGCCCCTAACTTAAATGTCCGTAGTGCAGATACCTACATCTTCGCTAGTTGAAACAGACCCCCGCAATGCACAGTGGAGACAGAAGGATATCTCTAAGCACACACTTCAGCTGGATTATTTTAGACTACTTCAAGATGCTAAGAATTTTACCCTAGAAATGCGTATTTACCTACTTTGAACAGGGTGTCTAGTGTGACTAAATCAGATGAAAATGTTTACACTGCAGGCAAGTTAGGTGAAAAGAATCCCACCCTATATGGCTATGTGGAAGATGTGACAATGCCTGAAAACTGGGCTTTCTTTTTGGTAATCTATATCCTGAATACATACTTTCAAACTGTTCTAAAAACATCATTGGTGTGTCCCTTATTTAATCTTTATATTTGTTTTTGATGTATCTTATAGCAAAATAAACAGAAAGACTTTGCGGAGTTCAGGAGGAGTTCTGGGAAGAACTGTAGTACGTGTATAATATGCACACATGTATGCATAAAATGTTCACCCGCCAGTGGTAAGGATTACATTTAAAAATTGAATTAATATTGTGTATCAGCTTTCCAATCCACACACAGTCACGGATTCCTCAATACATCTGCATATTTTTTTCTAGTCTGGTTCTTTTCCTAAATAAGTTTGTATTTTTCAGATTTAAAATTTGAGCAAAATAACTTTAATCTTTTCAGAGTCATGTCAATAGGAAAATTAATGGAATCTCATTGTTAAATGTTTTTACATTTCTGTCTAGGTATGTGTGTATGCAGTGTGTATCTTACAGCACATAAATGACTGAAGTCAAAAATTCAAAAAGTTATGCCTACATAGGCATACACTTTAGACTTTACTAATAAAACTGGATATACAGTATAGAAGATACAAACACCTTAAAATAAAGCTAGTCCCACGGATTGTGACTGAACAACCAAGAATGACCAAAACGTAGATGAGATGAGCATATAAATACATATATATTTTTGTCATGTGAAACACCTAGTCAGTAACACTACACCAAGTATGCCGGAATTTTTAAAAGCGATATTTAGTTTTCTCCTGCTCCTATTTTGAAGCACGGTTTATCATGACCTGAAGCATAGATTGTCAGTCTGAGGGGTTTCCTTCCTGTCTTGTGCTATGTACAGCTTCTCTGTTGCCAGAGTGCACCCAACAACACTACACTACATCTGACCTTACTGTAAGAACTGAGCAGATTGATCTATTTCCAAAAAGGCTTTTTCCTTCAGAAAATATTTTTTGTCCACACTGAGCTTTATATGGAAAGACATAAGTTTCAGTTAAAAGATGAAAATAAAAATTCTTAGGATGTATTAGAGAGTTGGTCCTTTAATAGCTTAATTCAAAGGGCAAAATACTTGTCTAAAAATTAAAACAGACATCATGCATTCATTTGTTTAATGACTGACATTTTAAATACTTTCTATGACAAAAATGGGTCCCTTGGCAAGCCAAAATGTTGCACTACACAGGCATATATAACATATATAACATTGACGCTGCTACAGTACATGCTGCTAGGAGTCAAAATGATGTCAGAGGGAAAGGAAACATGGGATGCAGTAGAAATCAGCCATGGGAAGTTGGAGTGATCCAATTGTGTTGTAAACTGTAAAGGGATGAGGGAACACTGAGTTATCACTGGAGTGATAAATCTAGGAGTGGGATTTAGTGGATGCAAATCATCAATCTACACAAAGCTCAGCAATGACAAGAACATAAAAGGCATTACACTGAATTTCAGAAAGTTCAGCCAAACTAATATCTTTGGGTTTTGTTGTTTTGGTTTTTTTTCTCCCAGAACAAGCACAAAGTAGATGGCTATGGAAAATGAGAAAAATAAGGCAAATATATGACAGTTCCATTGAATATTCCCTTAACTTTCACCAATTTAAACTGCCAGATTCCATGTAAAAGAAATTGCTTATGTGCAATCAGTAACCTTCAGAGGATTTCTCTTTTATGAACTTACCCTGTCTGTACTTGTATCCATTTCAGCATTTCATCACATCCACAACTTTCCCTACCCTCTTCTGCTTACCCTAACACTATTAAAAGAACCATGTCTTCTTTAAAAAAATAAAAAATTGTAGCTCATTTCAACTGATAATCCCTGATTCTAATAGAGAAATAAACAGTAGACAGCTGATTCTTCTCCACCTTTCTGTGCCACGAATGATTTTGTAGATGTTCATTATAGTCACTTCAGATACCCATTTTCCAGAATGAAGAGCCTTAACATCGAAGTTCAGTTTAAGGGAGCCGTTTCGTACATCTGGTCATCCTTCACACCCTTCTCTGAATCTTTTCTCATAAAAAAAAGTGTATAAAAGGTACTATTATACAGTGTAATTGCATTATATTTGGAGGTAATACATTACTGTGTAATATGTACTATTATATAATGTGTCTTATTAAAGAGACACTATACTGGTTATAGAATAACAGTGCACTGGAAATGTAATTTGATTAATATATTGCAGCTCTAAAATGGCTAAATGGGACGCTATCATAAATCACTCAATGAATATTGATAGAAGTGTCATGGATGCATGAAGCAAATATTTTTTCTAGGACTCTACTTTTTATTTGGATGGAAAACCCAGATACTAAGGGTATGTAAAATCTTTCTGTAATGTGATTGTTCTTACTTGGGATTAATACAGAAATAATATAAGATTAAATTTGACCTACATTGAGTAATAAAGAATGCAATCATACAATACAATATCTTAAGAAGAAGTCAAATGAGTGAAGAGGACAAAAAAAATAATAGAAGACAGTGAAGTAACAGAAAAAGTTTGCACAACCTAATAAACCTAATAAGCTTAACAAGCATCTTATATTAAATAGAAGTCAGCGTAAAATACACTGTTGCTACTCTATTCTTTATAACCTTGATGTTCCATACTATCCATATGATAGTTGTTTTTTCCTTTGTTTATTTTATCATTTTATGCTTTTATATATGATCATATTACAATGCCTTTTTTTTTAATTTGCAACTGGATGTTTTCTATTTGAGTCTCTTCTGCTTCCTTCAGCTCTACTTATATGCATATCATTGTTCTTGCCTCTTCGTTTACTATATTTTAAATCAAGTATTTGATGTCATCGCACTTCTTTGTGTATTGACACCTTCTTTGCCTCCTTTTACATATTTGCACCTCCCCTGTATGCATTCTATTTTTTAATGCTTTTACCATTTCCTACTTATGCACTCTTCTATTCTCTTTTTATCTTTAACTGATTTTATCTCTACCTTTTTTCTCTCTGGATGCAGTAATACATGATGCACATTTTATTCTCTGGTCATTTGTTATCCAACTAACATATCTGTAGTTCTTCTGCAGTGTGGCAATTATCTCAGAAACCTTATTGGTTTGTTCTGCACCATTTAATAATTTTAATGTTTGTTTTACTAATTTTTCTTTCTCTCCTATTTTCAACACGTACTGACAAAGCACAAGATTCTTTTATTCATAAATGTGTGTCAAGAGGAAGCAAACAAAAAACAGAATGGAAAAAAATTATGTGTCAGTGTCACATCAAAATGTACTATAAAAAACATCATCAAAAATGCGTTGTCAGAAATCTGTAAAAATGAAAGAAGGGAGAGGGGCTTTTATTCTATTTTACTGTGTTTTTACTGAATATGTGAAGAATCCTGACTTTCTACAAAGATGAGTGGTTCATGTGACAGGTCTTACTTGATAACGGAGGTAGAACAAAGAAAATGAAAAGCTGACCAAAAAGAAAAATAAATGTGCTAAGCAATTTAAAATAAATAAATTATGAGCATCTGTTATGCTCTAAGTATTGCTCTGCTAAAAGTGCAGAAATTTTATAATGAATGCAAGCTAGACCAATAAATTTTGGTTTTACTAATATCTTTTGCTGCCATTGAAAATAACAGCAACAAGCAATAGAGCCAGTGCCTGTTAAGAGGTAAGGAATATTGCTAACTAAAGCAATTCAAACTGCTTTTACACTGGTCAGTCTGCATAAGTGGTCTCAAACACACAGTGAATCATGAAAAATTTATACAGCTATTTTGTTGTGAAGCCAAACATATCCTTAACTATGAACTACGGAAGGTAAGAGCACAGAGTAGTTCAGAGGTAAAGTATAAAATTAAGCATTGATAAAATTACTAGATATGCATGAAAAAAAAAGATTTTAGGCTGTTGTTGCTATTCTCCACAGGCAAATGATGAAAGTAAAATCTTGCTTAGCATTGTTTTCTGAAAAATTTGTATTAATTAGCAAGACTTCCCAAACACTAACAGGGAACAGTCTTTGCCTAGTCCATATTTATTCAGGAAAATTATTTAATTCAAAGAGATCAAACTTTAAAATGTAGGTCTGAAAAAAAGGAAGGATGGGTTGTGTCATAAGATTGTGTCTATGAGTAAGAAAAAATGTTCTTTTAATGCAGTATCCTGTCTCCAGCAGTGACCAGTTTCAGATGCTTGAGGAAAGATGTAAGAAAAAGAGCCTATGTTCCTTCTACTCCTATGGCTTTCAGTAGCCACAGCTTAGGGGCATCCCAAGCTAAAGGGTGCATCTGGACCACTTCTGTATGGCCCAGAGTCATTTGGATGATCATTGTTAAGCCATGCAGTGCTTAACTCTTACTGTTTTTAAAGGTCATCTTAATTTTGTGACTTCATTCATGTATAAAGATCATATTTCCTCCTCTGTGACTTTTTCAGACATTCTTCTGAAAGTTGTTACCTGTATTCAGCCTGCGCTCTACGCTAAGGAGTCTTACTTGATTGCTCTATTTGGGAAATTTTCTTGTTTTCATCCTTCTGAAATATTTAAAAACTTTTCCCTGGAAGAAATGCAAAAGAAATTGGCAAACTTCATAGGAAAGAAACTACATTTCAGTACAAACTGTCTTTTATTGTCAGAAGGGGGATTCTCTGTTACATCACTCACAAACAAGCTACCTATCCCCATCTTTTTATTCTTTCTCATTGTATTATGTTGCTCGTCCTTACCAGAATGGCTTGTTTCCTATGTTGTTCCATGTATGTTTTCCAGATACCAGAGCCATCTGGATTTGAGATGTTTTAGTGGAGTGTCTGACAAACACAGTTTATGTGGATTCCATCATGGCATTTGTGCTTTGTAGAAACACATTGAGTCAATGCAGGATAAAACTGTGAACAACACCTGTATGAATTTTATTATACATGACTAAAACTCTGTTAGCATCTGAATAATTACATATTCAGCTGCCTCCTAACAAACAAAATGCACGCTTCTTTATCAAGGTTATGGAATAAAACATAAAGAGTTTCTTCAGCTTTAAGAAAAATGAATCTTAGTTGTTTTTTTTTTCTGAGGGAAAAAAAAGAAACATTGTAATCTTGAAAAACAATAGTATTTTTATACTTCCAAAATGTTTTACTCCAGTTCACCTATTTTCAGAATAAGTTTCTTAACTAATTCTTACATTGTCTATTGTATTGTTTTTATAGAATAGCTCTAGAGTTTCCTTCTATATATACATATAAATATACGTATTAATATGTCTAGAAACATAAATACATATAGAAACACATACATGTGTAGGTCTGAAGCAAGGAATACTCTGCAACCAACCTTCTAGCAGGAAAAGTCAGCTGCTTTTCCCCTGTCAAGCAGAAATTTGAAATACTGGTATCTAAGACTAATTCACCAGACTTTTTAAAGCAACTCTGGTATAAAATGAGAGAATTAAGCTCATATAAATATTTCTGATTACTATATTAATTCACAAGAGCCACATATTTCAAGATCTAAGAGCCATAAATTTCAATAAGTGTGCAAACCAAGAAGATATTTTTGAGACAAAATATTAGTTAAAAGAAGTGAATTTTGTGCAACACTTGCTATTTCAGTATTATGCATGCAATGCAAACGCATAACCATATATATAGACACAGATATATAAAAATAAAAAATACCCTGGTACATGCTGAAGATGGAAAAGAGAACTTGTTAATTGCTCGTAGTTAAAAATGAACTTATTTTTATCTTTATCACAGACATTCGTTTTCCTAGAATGGATCAAATATAATAAAACCTTGCAAGGGAACAAATAAAGTCACCCACCTAAAAAACCTAATTGATGCTTCTTTCTGTCACTGGTGATATTATATTGTGGTCCTCTTAAAATTAAATCATATTCTTTTAAAGGCAATTATATTAAAAGTATTTTTTCTCTGAGAACCACACAACAAATGCTGATCTGATTAGTTTCTTGATCTGTGTTGGCGCCTGATAATGTAAAGAAAAAATAGAACTTACTCCCCTGTAGGTGTTTTACAACTATTGCATTTCAGATATCAGTAACACAGAACATTTTGCCCAGCTGTTTAATACATATGTGGTCTTGTCTGTTAGTCTGTCGGTCACTGATTCCGGGGCTGTGTTCTATCCATTCAGTTCTGCCTTTTGTCTTTCTCACAGCACATTTTGTGAAATCCTGTGAATGCCTTGTGAATTATTTCACTGCGTAGCTGAACTTTATCTCAACCCCAGTTAATTAAATCAATAGCAAACCCTGTGCTTTGCACTAGCAATACTGACGGGTATTGAGTGACAGCATTGGCTTTATAAAGCATCACAGCATAAGGCTTTGTGTGGCAAGTTATTTCTTTTTCCTTTTCTTCATCACACTTGCTGACATTTTGGCTGTACCTAGGGGGTGACAGTGATTCAGCCAGGGCAGTACCACGGAGTGTAGTAAGAAAGCAAGAAGGCATTGTCTGTGACTGAAAGCCTCCATTGAGAGCTATGGTGTGTAAACAGGTTTGCTGCAGCTAATATGTTGGGAAAATTTAACCTTAACAACAAAACCAAAATGATACTTAAAATCCCTTAGATAATGCTCTATAAAGAGACTTAAGTGTGAACAAAGGCACTGTAATTGTGATATTTTCCCTCTAAATCTGAGGAATTCATTATCAATGATCCTTGAGTGTAAAGTTCTGGCAACATAACATATTTTTAGTCTTATAGATATGTATTCAGAGGTTGCAAAGGTGAAATAAGAGACAAATTGCATCCATTCCCCAAGAGATGTACAGCAGCTATTTTTCCTAGACACAGGAAATTACTTTGAAATATGAAGTTTTACAATTCAATTCTTTTAACTGAAAATGAAAGGCAGATGCTCATATTAATGTATGTTATACCTAGAAGTATTTGTATAGGAGAAGTAATTAATATGAATATATTGTTTTTTCTGTGATAGACATATCTTCTTGAAAAAAATGAAAGGTTTGACTTGAAAAATGTTTATGAAAGAGAAAAGGTTAATTAGAGGGTAGTATCGTTGTCAATGGCCACAGCAGAGCTCTCAAAGAATGTATGAAAGATTGTTTCAACTGAATAATCTGGAGTAACAGTAGATACTTTTTATCCTAAAATATTTTATTGAATCCAAAACTTCTACTTTTAATGCTTAAAGAAATAACTGAATAATCCTCCCTTAAAAGCAAAGGTTTAATTTTCTTTGGTTAAAGTTGTAGAATGCTCCCATTATAAGATCCTATTTTCAGTAGGTTCTATCTGATATAGTCTAACATTCATATTGTTATTGTCTGTGTCAGATGCCTGTCTTAACCTGATTTTTTTCAGTTTCTGGGAATATTTCATCCTGAATAGCCCAACTGTTTCTCTGAAGTTCAACTAAATAGGTTGCTTAAATGTAAATAAAGAAATAAATAAATTTTAGGTCACCATGACAGTTTCTTTCATAAACCAGTTTCTCTGCACTTCAGAACTGATAGTTTGAAAAAGAATGTTTCTGCCTTTTTAAAAAACAACAACAATAAAAAAGCCAATGAAAAACCAAATCTACAACTTTGAATAATACCACAATTTCAAACAAAAGAGATTTTTTAAAGTTTGAAAGTCAAAATTTTGAAAGGATTCACTGTTTCTCAAGACTCCTCAGCCTACCCTGAGCATGGTTATAGGAAAAATAAATAGATACCCTTCCCAGAGCTTCTGAATACCTTGCAAGCTTCAGAGATGGAGTTCATTTATGCTTTTCCCCAAAGCACTCTGACCTCTAGCAGGAAAATGGGGGCGGTGTCAGTCTCTGTGTCCTCGTATCATGTCTATATTGTTCTAGACAAGATGAACAGGAACTAAGTGCATATTACTCCAATGATCACACTGGCTATAAGATACTGATCCATAGGCAACATGGATGCCAAAAACATCAAGATGAAAAGCCAGAGCCTTCACTCTTGTGTTGTAGAAAAGAGAGGAATAAGACTTCTAATAGAGGAATAAGAAAGCTTTCTAAGGAATTTAGAAACCATTATGGTTTCTAAAATGGGTTTTAAAAGTGGAGAAAAAATCAGATGAAAGCCAGAGTGGGACTTATAAATAGTCCTGCGATTAGCAAAAAAGAGAAAAGAATTTCAGAAGGATGAGATGAATCAACATCACATATTTCACAAGAAAGTAAATTAATTAAAACTATAAACACACACACACACACACACACACACACACAAATTCTGCAGATGGACAAAATATTTCCCAAACAAAAGACTGTTCCAAGTCTTCCTGCAAAACTAGTAGTTTGCGGGTGGGGGGTGGGGAGGGTGGGAGGAAGAAAAATTATGTGAAAATGGAAGCAGAATGTCACTGAAAAAGTGACACATTCAGGAAGAAATGTACCATTCCCATGCAGTTCTGATTAGCCTATGCATAATTGCACAGAACTTCACAGTTCTTGTTAATCCAATTTTATTCAGATGATTAAGTATTTTGAAATAGCAACTGATATGTAGAAAAAGCAGACTATCAGTCATATTTTCTCTGTCTCTCTAAGAAAAGCAGAAACTGAAGGATAAAAGGACACCACAAAAGTATGTGTGTGGGAGTTAGGAGAGTACTAATGCTCAGAAGCGAAGATCAAAAGAATGGCAGAGGTTGTGCATACAGATCCAGCTGCAGGCACCAGTCACTGTTCCTAGCAACGCTGAGTCTCCAGCTGGGGGTATGGTACTATGAGCTGCAGCATCTGCTGGAAAATTGTCTGATCTCCCGCCACAGGAGGCTTCCTCGGGGTACCCAAGGACCACAAGAGAATCCAGGGGGAGACTTGCTGCGCTGCTTTGGCCCTTATAATATTTTGTTTTGCTGTTGTGCTAATGCCTGACACTATCCACTCTGCCTCTGCTTAGCTCCATTCAGGGGACAGAAAATCAATTTGCCCCTGATAGTGTTTTACCCTCTCTAGCTTTATGACAATTTTTAGTGAAACGAGCTCAGACAAATACATTTTTCTGGAGAACTTTTCAAGGAACATGCTATCCTCCCTCTGCCCTGTAAATATAGTAACTATCAGTATAGTTGCACTGATGGAGCTAATCAGTATTTTTTATAGAGTTCCATCCCCTAGATTCCCCTATATGCTGGGTGGTGGAAATTTAGGCTACTCTGCAGCACTGCTGATGGGCCAGCATCTTGTTTCTCTTGAGTAAAATTCCTGTGTTGTCTCTGGTAAAAGCCTTTGTCACAGCTGATGGAGGTGGGGGAGCAAGGGGAATACAAACATGCTGCCGTTTGCCTAAAGTGCAGAAACATCTGCTTGAGTCGTGAGTGGCTTGTTGGCTAAGTTCAGCAGGGGAGAATCTGGCAATTAATCTGAAGTGTCACTGTATTCAATAGAAATTGTTGTAGAGGGCTTCTGGGGACATAAATGTAGCTCTAGTGACCATCGAATGCATATGTTTCTGTGTTTTATTAATTTTTAAACACTTTACTGCACTCAAATAGCAAACTTTTTCTAAGAATAAAGTCTGCTTAGTGACTTTCTCCATAAATCGTGACCTACTTTGTGGAAATAGATATGTCCGCTTGGATATGGGAACTTCTAAGAAGATTCATACACTTACAGATTTCTGTCTGTGAAAAAAGAACAGTTATTAGATCTCCTCTAAAGAAATAGGCTCTATGATAATCAAGTTTGCAATGCTTGGGGTCAGGTTTGCCCTTTGGATACAGACTTCATTGGATTAATTTGCATGCACAAATGCAGAAGCAGAATTTGCCCTTTGCTACTTCTTTTTCAATAACTTCACCTCTGCCCTTCCACCTGTTTGGAAATAAGATTCCACCCTGAGATCATCCTACAGTCCTTGGATCAGTATAAAAGCCTACAAAACACTATTTTCAGGAATCTTGTCTGAACTGAAAGCAAATAAAAACTATGAATGTCAGAAAATAATGTACAGCTTATATACCAACAGCAGACCTTTCTCAATTTTGAGGTATATTCTTTTCCAACCTGTTGTATCATATATCTCAAATATTTCAGTATTACTGTCAGTATCATCCTAGAGGACTGATCCAAAAAACACCACAAACAGTATAAATTCATTTAAAAGGGTTTTGGATCAGGCCTTGACAGCATTCCAGATTCCAAATTAGCTTAATCCCGCTTCCTTGTTTTAATTTTTATTTTAGTTATATTTTTTACAGAAACCTTTGCAAATAAAACTTGTAGACTGGATTTTTCAACCAAGTCACATAAAATTTTGTCTTTTGACCCAGACTGGTAGTTAGTTAACAACTGAACAATCTTGATGATATTCTACTCTTTTGAAGTGACGGATAATGATGTCTGAGTTACTTCCGCTCCATTTTTATCTCTCTGTGAAAACTTCAAATTCAACTATGATACCACTGCAGAAAATACTTTTTTTCATTTTGGTTATTCTTCTGAGAAAGAAAATTCTAAAAGACTGCAATTTTGTCTGTCCAGTTACTTTGTGGAATTTTTTATCCTAATGTAGTTGAAGCACTAATAGTAAGCAGATATCTCAATTTATTTGAAATTTTTAGGTACCTGGAAAAATAGTAGAAGAAACTCTGAAGATAACAAAATGTATTTTCTTTAATATTTTTTTTTTCTTTGAAGCACACCATTTTAATTAGCAATCCACCACAAAGAATATTGAACTTTGCAGCTGGGAGAGCAAATATATTTCAAGGGGGTTTTTTTTCTAATTCAATCCACCTGTACAGTATGAGTAACATATCTATCATCCTTCAGAAAAATACTTCATGCAGTGTTCTTATGAAAATTTGTACAAATTTAAAGTTTACATACTCATCATTAAGGTGGAATTTGTCAAAAAACCCATGTAACATACAAACTGGGATTTTAAACAGAATTTGGTCCCATGGTAGGTAACACAGAGTAAGACTCATTCAGTAGAAAACTCAGAACACTGAATCCTCTACTTGTCTCACAGTTACAAGAAAAGTTAACATACCTTGTCTTTGTAGCCCTACTTTTTGAAGAACATGAAGGAGTTGAAGAAGGGTCATTTGCAAGCAAGAACTTATTCCCCTTGAGGAGATAGTCTTCTCTTTTTCAGAAAGGGTGCCTTATTGATATGACCTGCTTACAAAATAATTATAAGCTAATTTTAAAGGAAAAGAAAAAACTCATAAACAAAATATTTTGCCCAAGGAAATTTTTTGCTAAACCATTCTTGAAATTGTTTAAAAATGGCACTAATTTCTTCTACATAGAGTATTGGTCTGAAGTCATTGAATTTTCCTTGTGGCTACTTTAAAGTCTTGTTTTGCATTCATTACTTGCTTAAATGAAATAAATCTATAGTTTAAATTATTAAACATTTAGTGAAAATGGAGGGAGAGGGTGGGGAAGCATTATACCTGGCAGTCAGCCAGGTCAGATAAGTGACAGCCTGTCAAACTCTTGAACATAATGACTTTATTGAGCTACTTTCAGCAACCAGAGAAATTTCTGAAGCATCAGGCTCATGCTTATACCAACATTAGAACACAAGGAAAGCAAGCAAATATATTCTAAAACTTGAAGACAGGAGTAGTAAACTCTCCAGTAAAAATCTGTTCTTCAAGGGATAATCAATCATCCTCAGAGAAGAAAACAGCAAAGACGACTGATAAAATGCATTTGTCCCAATTCCGATTTCTTGCAAATTTCTTCTCAGTTAATTTGCAGTTTCCCTTTTATCTTTATTTCCTCCTATAGGAAAAGGATGTGATATTTGATCAACATGGAGAATCCTGGTAGACACCTGTAACTGTGTCTGTTAGTCATGGAACAGCCACAGACTCAGGTCATATCACAAGCATATTGATGATTAAAAGATAGTTAAAAATACTATTTTTTTTAAAAAAAAGTTTATTTCCCTATTCTGATAATGAGTCCCTTTATTTTTGCTGCTTCTGCTCTGTGCTGCCAGCATTGGAACGTCTGCTAGGAATGGTTACTGCAGTGCATACTGCCTGTATCTCTGTTGCAATAGGGAACTGTAACTTACAGGAGCAGCTTCGAAATCTGACATGTTCAGCCCCCTTGTGACACATCCCAAAGTGGCCACGTCTTGCTAAGTCTGGCACGTCTCTGAAATGTCTTATGAGAATAAAAGCTTTTGTGTAACAGGAGCTCTACTTTTATCCAAAGAGTAAATTTTCACCTTCTATCAATGACTCCAAGAGGAACAGGGATTGTACATTTTGCCTTCTGTAACAGCAACTTCAGTAGAAGTTTTAGTTTCTTGAATTTAAGTATCTTATCCATTTACCATTCACAAATTCTGCCACTTATTTGACTTGTTTCACTTATAGTTTGACATAATCTAATTAAAGCCAAAGGAAATTTTTCATGAGACTTTCAACGGTTTCTGGGACAATAAAGAAGGGATCAATTAAGTAATCAATCATAGAATCCTAGAATGGGTTGGGTTGGAAGGGAACTTAAAGATCATCTAGTTCCAAGCCCCCTGCCACGGACAAGGACACCTCCCACTAGATCAGGTTGCTCAAAGCCTGCCCTTGAACACTGCCAGGGATGGGGCATACACAGCTTCTCTGGGCAACCTATTCCAGGGTCTCACCACCCTCAGAGTAAAAAATTTATGCCTACTATCTAATCTAAATCTGCCCTCTTTCAATTTAAAACTGTTAGCCTTCATACTATTGCTACACTCCCTGCTAAAAAGTCCCTCTCCATCTTTCTTATAGGCCCCTTTAAATACTGGAAGGCTGCAACAAGGTCTCTCTTCAACAGGCTGAACAACCCCAACTGTCTCAGCCTGTCCTCATAGCAGAGGTGTTCTAACCCTCTGATCATCTTTGTGGCCCTCCTCTGGACCCACTCCAACAGGTCCATGTCTTTCCTGTGCTGAGAGGTCCAGAGCTGGACACAGTATTCCAAGGGGGTCTCACAAGAGCAGAGCAGAGAGGCAGAATCACCTCCCTCGACCTGCTGGCCATGCTCCTTTTGATGCAGCCCAGGATGCTGTTGGCCTTCTGGGCTGCAAGCGCACATTGTCAGGTCATGTTGAGCTTCTCATCTACCAACACCCCCAAGTCCCTCTCCTCAGGGCTGCTCTTGATCCATTCTCTGCTCAGTTGGTATTTGTGGGATTGCCCCAACCCACATGCAGGACCTTGCCCTTGGACTTGTTGCACTTCATGAGGTTTGCATGGGCCCACCTCTCAAGCCTGTCAAAGTCCCTTTCCTTCAGCATGTAGAACACAACACACAGCTTGGTGTTGTCAACAAACTTACTGACTGTGCACTTAATCCCAACATCCATGTTGCCAACAATGATGTTAAACAGTACCAGTCGCACTACCGATCCCTGAGGAATATCGCCTGTCCCTGGTCTCCACCTGGATGTCGAGCTGTTGACCACAACAATGGTCACTCAAATGTGACCATTCAGCCAGTTCTTTATCCACCAAGTGGTACATCCATCAAATCAATGTCTCTCCAATTTAGAGNATGTAGAACACAACACACAGCTTGGTGTTGTCAACAAACTTACTGACTGTGCACTTAATCCCAACATCCATGTTGCCAACAATGATGTTAAACAGTACCAGTCGCACTACCGATCCCTGAGGAATATCGCCTGTCCCTGGTCTCCACCTGGATGTCGAGCTGTTGACCACAACAATGGTCACTCAAATGTGACCATTCAGCCAGTTCTTTATCCACCAAGTGGTACATCCATCAAATCAATGTCTCTCCAATTTAGAGATTAGAATGTCATGCAGGACAGTGTCAAATGCTTTGCACAAGTCCAGGTAGATGATGTCAGTTCTTCCTTTATTCACCAATGCTGTAACCCCATGACAGAAGGCCACTAAGATTGTCAGGAGTGATTTGCCAAGACATGTTGGCTGTTATCTATCACCTCTTTATTTTCCATGTGCCTTATCAGAGTTTACAGGAGGATCTGCTCCATGATCTTGCTGGGCACAGAGATGAGACTAACTGTCCTGTCATTCCCCAGATCTTTTTTTCCTTTTTAAAAAATGGGGGTTATGTTTCCCTTTTTGCAGTCAGCGTGAACTTCACCAGTCTGCCATATGGTGAATAGTGTCTTAGCAACTTCATCCACCAGTTCCTTCAAGAGCTGGGGATGAATCTGATCAGGTCCCATGGATTTGTGCACCTTCAGGGTCCCTAGATGGTCTTGAACCTGATCGCCTACAGTGGGCTATCCTTCATTCTCCCAGTCCCTGCCTTTGCCTTCTGCAGTGTGGATGGTGTGGTTAGAGCCTTTATCAGCGAAGACCAAGGCAAAAAAGTTGTTGAGTACTTCAGCCTTCTCCATGTCCCGGGTGTCCAGGTCTGCAGTTTCCTTGCTGAGTGGGCTCACCTTTTCCCTAGTTTTCCTTTTGTCACTGACGTATCTGAAGAAGCTTCTCCTGTTGTCCTTCAGGTCCCTCACGAGATTTAATTCTGTCTGGGCAATAGCTTTCCCAACCTGATCTCTGGCTCATTGGACTGTTTCTCTGTATTCCTCTCAGGCTGCCTGTCCTTGCTTCCACCTTCTGTTGGCTTCCTGGTTTGTTGTTGAGTTTTTCTAAGAACTCGTTCATCCACACAGGCATTTTGCCTGCCTTCCTCTTTGCTGGAATTCATTACATCATTGAAAGATCATGTGCAATAGTGACAGAGTGGTGGTGTTCAGCAAGAAAACTAAAACACCTCTCATACTGATAGATTTTGAATAACTTTTCTAGCTTAAAATTTCCTATTTATAATTGGATACTGGGTTTGAGAAAAAATTCCTCTAATGTTATACTCACAGATTTGTACTTTTGAAAGCTTCTTCTCTCCCTCTTGCTACGTGGAAGATACATATGAAGTGGAAATGTGGGACCAGTTATTCTAAGAATATCTACATGTAGTAATTTACAGTTTTAAAAAAATGCAAAGGCCAAAATATAAAAATAAAAATAAAGAAATGTCCCTTAAACTTTAGTTGACAATTTTATTTTTCCTTTTTTTTTTTTTAACAACAGTAAATGTAGATACTTATATATACTTATATAATTTAGAAGCATTACAATGCTGTGCCCATATTCCCTTTGATATGGCTTCTTATTGCAGCTCGTTCAAGTCTTGATTCTGGAATGCTTCATGAAGGAGAGTAACCAAGACTGTAGAGATTCTCATACCAGAGTGATCAAATCAAAACTTCCTACAGATAAGGGTTGCCTATTAGCCCTCAGAAGTCAAATTTTCAATATTAAAATCTCAATTATTTTTAAGAAAAACTTTCAGATGCTGATCTTTTTTTCCTCTTTTTTTTTTTTTTTTTTTTT